>JASVEL010002065.1:0-385891 GCA_032618575.1 Nicotiana noctiflora | reverse complement strand
AAGGATTGTGCATGTCTTAGGTTAATCATGAATGATAGCTTTTGTGACATATTTTGGGGGAGACATTAATAAAATTGGCCTAAAGTGTGATTAAGGTTGCTCGAGGACGAGCAAAGGTTTAAGTGTGGGGTGTTGATAATAGGTGAATTTGACTGTATTTATGCCTTAAATAATCACACTTTATTGGTGTTTTGATATTGTTTATGATAACAAAATGCTCTTATTAGTGTTTTTAGTGTGTTATAGGTACACATGAGCTAATGAAGACTAAAAGAGAAAGTCTTGGAGTCAAAAGAAGGTGAAAAAGGCCAAGTGTGGAACAAGACAAGAAATTGTGCTGAAAATAGCCGGAAGAATGCGAAGTACTGTTTGACCGCGGTTCCAGCGCGACCGCGGCAGAACCGTGGTAAAGAGGCCTGCGGATGTTTGAAGATTCAGAGGACTTGATCCACCACGGTTGGACCGCGACCGCGGTGGAAGCCGGAATTTTAGGGGACTAAAGTGTCAAAATGCAAGTTGTGTAACCTAAACCCTATATATATTGTTAGGATTCGTCCAAAGGAGGCAAGTATTGTATTATTGACTACTTTTGCAGGCAAACTAGTAAGAGAGAACTCTCTCAACATCATTCTTTCTTTTACATTGAATTCTTGATTATCAAATCAATTATCTATCTTGTTTTCTTTATTATGAGTAGCTAAATCTTTATCTAAGGTTTTGATGGAACCTATTGATTGATGAACTTCTGGGTTATGTGAATACAAATTGTTAGCTAGATTTATATTTGTTCAACTTCGTTCTTGTTGTAGTTAATATATAGGATCCTCAATTAGTTGTGCCTATTTAGTGTGCATAACTTGGAAAAGAGTGCATATTTAGGTAATTGTTGAACAACACCACACCTAGATTATTGGAAGAATCTATAATTGTAGGTGTAAAGGTGGGGTTAGGAATAACGAAACCTTGGGTGCAATCTAAAGTGAACTGTGCAAATTAAAGCTAGCTAGGGTAGCTCGGAAGAGTGCAATAGTAAATTATTGTAGTTGCTCGGGAGATAATTACGGTAAAATAGAGTTCATGATTGATAGAAAAATATTGACAATTTGTATGAGCATAAACAGAAGGGATTCCATCAATAGGGGAAATCAATACCTTAGTCTTTCTCTTTATTCTTTACATCACATTCAATTATTTCTTTCAATTCTTTAGTTTTTTGCAAAGAGTAATTAGTAGAAATCATCCACAAATATATTCAAAAGTTTGGGAAGCTGATTCAGGAGTATTGTTGGGTTTTGGAAGTTGCAATTGATAGGTTAATTCTCTGTGGGATTCGACTCTAGACTTAATAGACCCGATTATATTGACAGCGACCGCTTTGTCTTTTACACGACATATTTGGGCGTGAATCATCCCTCCTTATATATGAGTGTATCGTTGATAGCCGTTGGTTGGCCCATTAAGATCATCCTCATCAGCTCGTACCTCAGCGTAATAGGCATTGTAGATTTCCTTCCATGTGGTAGGGGGATATTTCATGAGGCGGCTTAGTAGATTCTTGGTTTCCTTTGAATCGTCCCTGTTTAGCCCGTTTTAGAAAGCAGCGACTGTCATACCTTCCGATACGCTTGGGAGACTCATCTTTATCCTGTTAAACCTGGCTAGGAAGTCCCTGAGTCCTTCCCCTACGATTTTCCTGACGGCGAAGATGTCGTTGACCCTTGCTTCCGCTTTCTTTGCACCTACATGGGCGGTGATGAACTTATCCGCCATTTTCTCGAATGTCGATATCGCCTTAGCTGGTAGCTGAGAGTACCACATTAGGGCCCCTCTGTCAACGTCTTACCAAACTTCTTCAGTAGCACCGATGGTACCTATTCTTTTGATAGGTCGTTACCCTTCACAGCAGTGACATAGTGGATCAAATGATCCTCGGGATCTGTGGTTCCATCATATACCCTCAAGTAGGGTGGAATCTTGAAGGTTTTTGGGATAGAGTGGGGGTAGCTTCTTCGGTGTATGGTTGCTCAACGAACCTTCCCACATCGCGTTTTGGTAGTAACTTAGGAGCATTGGGGATCTTGTCTACCCTCTACTGATGATCTTTCATTTACTCACGAAGCGCCTTATTTTCATTCTCCATTTATTCTATCTTCTTTAGGATGGCTGTTAGCGTGCCATCATTGGCCTGTGCTTCGATAGGCTTGTTATTTGCTCGTACAAACTGAGGTTCACACATGGCAGCAGTGATGCCTACTATTGGCATACACCTGACGTTACTTTGCGGTGACTTCTCAACCAAGCCACTTAGAATACTTTTTAGTCATTCTTCCAGTAGCTTTTTGACCACCGGGGGTGCTTCCTTAGCCGTAGATGTGGAATCTCCTTTTTCATACAAGATCGTCAGATCTTCGGATGGGGAATGTGAGATCTCTGCACCTAGTGTGGTGCTAGGGGTTGCATTCAAGATACCCTCGTCACTAGCCTCGTTGAAAGGACCACGGAGATCGGCTGTAACACCCACTATTGCTTTCGATCTTGTGTTATTTTCGGCCATCTTTTCGTGTGGTTTAGAGAATGGTAGTTGGTTGTCCTCTAGGTGGATATTACGATTTTGATTCTCGAATTCCCCACAAACGACGCCAAATTGTTTGGCTCAAAAGTTATCAATATACTTTGTGAGCTTAAAAACAATCAAAAAATAAATGAGGGCAAATCATAATCAAATACTCCCTCCGTTTCAATTTATGTGAACCCATTTGACTGGGCACGAAGTTTAAGAAAAGATAGAAGACTTTTGATCTTGTGGTGTAAAATGAGGCACCTTTATTTTGTGTGGCTATAAATCATTGCATAAAAGTAAATTATTTCCAAATAAGAAAATTGGTCATTCTTTTTTGCACAGACTAAAAAGGAAATAGTTTCACATAAATTGAAACGGAGGGAGTATAATAAAACCTAGAGATGTAAAAAATGAAATTGTTATCGTAGATCTGATAGTGGAAAATGACAGTTTGAACTCGAGAATAAGTATTCGTTAGATGTAGAGATAGAGAGAGGGAGTAAGAGAAAATCAAAGAGTTGTATTATTCGAGAATAATAAATGATCCCCTTTTACAATGTGAAGGTCTCCTTTGTATAGTAGGAGACCTTTTTCGACATAATCATAAAGGTACAAAACAGGCAATGTCTCCGTAGTGAGGATGCTGAGTTTTAAACGACGTTGCCTTAGTCCCCATGCCCAAATCGTATCCTTGCTTTAGTTGACGTATGCTCAATGGACGTACCCATGGGCGTAAAAATATTGAGGGTCAAATTTGATCCTTTACACGCATTAATTATAACTATTGTCACAACTCACAAGATAAGTTGAACTAACTAAAAGAATAGACTAGGGTTTTCGTAGCCTTTGAAAGAACCTTTGGCTGTTTAAATTATGGACCCAACACGAAGTTGTAAGTTACCAATGCAGATCTTTGCCTAGGCAATAGTAGTATCTACTTCTGGTATGGTGAAATCAAGCAATAAGTTGTTAGGTCAGTTTTACACTAACAAATAGCCGAAAATTACATTTTTCATATATATATATATATATATATATATATATATATATATTCTGTATATTATGTACAAAAATTATATAAATTTTTAATATTCCATTCATTTCAAATTAGATGAGGTACTTTCCTTTTTAGTCTCTTCCAAAATAAATGACACATTTCTAAATTTGAAAATAATTCAATTTTAAACTCTTCATTTTACCCTTATTGAACAGTTTTTATAACCCCAAAAAGGTCATGACCCCACAAAGCTTTTACCACTTAAGCTTTTAAGACCACACGTTTCAATTTTTTTTTTAAACTCTGTCACGAGTCAAACTACCTCATCTAAATTGAAACAGGGGAGTACCTTTTTGGCTATAGAGTATAAATAGTTTCTGGCGAGCTAAAAGTAAAAAAAAACCCAATAATCAATCTATGATAAAAGGCTGCTTCTGGATATGAAGTTTATGAGTTCCTATAATGACTTTAAGTTTAATATATAGGACCATAATTAAATATTTATAATAATTTTTTTAATACATATATATTGTCGCTACAAAAATTACTGAATTCACGTAAAATAATAATTTATGAGCTAGGTGGCCTACGACTACACAACCTTCATCAATATAAAAGGCTGCTTCTGAATATGAAGTTTATGAGTTCCTATAATGACTTTAAGTTTAATATATAGGACCATAATTAAATATTTATAATAATTTTTTTAATACATATATATCGCTACAAAAATTACTGAATTACGTAAAATAATAATTTATGAGCTAGGTGGCCTACGACTACACAACCTTCATCAATTATTTGAGTATGGCGTCAACTATATTTTACCATAGAGTGAATTCATCATATAATAGCAGGTGCATGCGCATTTATTGGTTTGTTGTTCAATGTAAATAAGTTATTAGTAAGAAAAATTATGTAAATATAGCCACTATATTAAACCACAGGGATGAAGAAAATAATCCCAAAGATAAACTTTTGGAATTATTTTATCTCATCTTTGATTGACATTTTTAATTTTGAAAAAGTAATTCCAACATTATTTAATTCCATAAATTTTGTGTTATTTTATAGAACATTAAATGTCGAATAATAGTATCTACAGCCTGTTTGACCAAACTGCAAAAATCAGCTTATTTTGAGAAATACCTTTTGTAAAAATGCTTTTGCTGAGAAACAGTTTGTGTTTGACTAATTTATTTGAAAAGTACTTTTGAACGGTAATTAGTGTTTGGCTAATTTTTTTTTAAAAACAACTTCTAAATGTATTTTTTTCAAATGCATTTTTCAAAAATGTATTTTTTTTTTGGAAGAAACTACTTTTTTCAGCTTTTATTCAAAAATGCTTTTTTCCCCACTAAAAACTTGACCAAACACTTTAACTTTAAAAGAAAATACTTTAAAAAAAATACTTTTAACTTTGGAGAAGTTTAGTTAATCCACAAATAAAACAAGCAAATGACAACATTGACTTTTTCTCAAAAGCCCTTCTCCCAAAATTCTTTAGAAGGCCATATTATTAAAATTAAAATTAATTAGAAGTTGATCAAAGTTTGTCTAAGTTCAAATTGAATGCATATTTTGGATTATACGCCTTATATCTCGTTTAATTCAATAAATCAAACAAACCACTAGTACTAAATAATAATAAAAAATATTAACCAAATATTATAATCTTTGCATCACGATTCCAATATAATTTTGAGCTCGTTTGGATTGGCTTTAAAAAATTACTTTTCAGCAAAAATAATTTTTTAGCCAAAAAATAGTAAACTAGGGTTGTGTTAAGCAATTTTTAATTTATTTTAAGTATATTTTATCTTTGCTAAATATTAAAAAAGCTTAAAAGAGATCAAAAGTCAATTTTGACCTGCTTAAAAGCCAATCTAAACGCCCTTTGTCGAAAACAATATACAATCCCCTTTTTTATTGGTTTCCCGGTATTCATTGGCGAAATAGAAATTTTCTCAAGAGTACTCAAATTTGAAAGAAGCGAAAAATAATTCGTGACAATATGTGTTATATAGCCCTAAAACGTAATATTAATATATATATACATAACATAATTTTTCAACGAATGGTGGTCAACTAGTAACCATGTTGCTTCGCCACTATCGGTATCCGTTATTGGTGTTGTGACCCAACTAAATTTGAATTCGCCTAAAAAAATCTAATATTGGCGGGTAAAATCCTTCGTAGTTATGGCGACTTCATACTCGGGGGAGGGGGAATTAAAAAATAGTCAGATTTACAAGTGGTTGTTGAAAAATAGCTCAGTATTAAAAGTAATCGAAATTTAGCCATTTTTCATATAAAGATAAATATAAATGAAAATACTGTTCAAAATTCGAAAAATACTCCAGCATAATATCCAGTATAATATACTGGAGTTTGGAGCAGCGGTGCTTCAATATCCAGTATATTAAATATACTAGTCCAGCATAATATGCTGGAAGTTCATATATAGGTGCACCGAACTCTAATAAATTATGCTAAACCGATCTTTATTGCAATAAAATTATGATTATTTTTTATTGACTTAATAAATACTGATATTTTTTAATTGACCAGTTCGAAAACTAAGCTAGCCTTCTATTTTACAAGCGAACCCTTTAGTTAAATTGGAGGGAGTTTTCAACAAATAGCCAAAAATATTAAGTACTGAAACAGTTTCAGTTTCAGTTTCTGAAGTTTAAGTGAGAGACCTACTTTTGAAAATTACGAGCGCTGCGAAAAATATTAGCGTAGGCTTTAGCCGTTTCAACATATTATTATTCCCTATGCAACTTTGGCTAGCTTTTTGCTTCCTCGAAATTCGTGCACATGGGGAAAATGAAAAACCTCTTCTTAAACCCCAAAAACTCACACACAAAAAAATAGTTTCACTGTTAAAAATGTCTCTGCCTTTAATGGAACAAGACAAATGATAAAAGAGAAAGAACAAATCTTTTTTCAAGAAGAGAGAGGGTGCGTGTGTGTGTTTTTGAATGCGTTTTCTCACTACACTTTGACCAGTTAGGGTTTGTTTGGACCAAAACTAAATTCTTTCGCCATGGCATTTCTACTGCATTTTTCAGGAAGGTGGTTTTTTCCCCAAGAAAGGTAAAAAATTCTAGACCCTTTTATTATAATTTTTTTCTTGCAAACTTAGCTCCAATCTGTTTTCCCTTTGTTAAGTTTCTGAAAATGATGACAACTCATACAGCTCATTTATTGATTTTGAATTCACTTTTTGTATGTGTGTGTGTTTTCAACTTGGTTCGTTCATCATGTCGAAAATGTTATTTTATTGTAATTTTTCCCATTAGAATTCATTATATTATCCTGTATCTTCTGTATATATAGTTGAAGCACTTAACACGGGTCGTGGTGGACTGGTAAGTACTACTTCATCCTTAGCCAGAAGTCTCGAGTTCGAGCCCTCGGGTATGAAGTCGCTTTTGTTAAGGAACGTTTTACCTTATTGTGGGGACTTCCCGACGCGAATATGTATTAGTCGGGCCACAATGTGGGTTTCGAATACCAAGTGAGAAATCAAAATATACATAGTTGAAGCAGAAAGATTGAACCTTGATATGCACATTTTGCTGAGAGCAGGCACTTATGTAGTGAATGGAACTCCTAATAGATATATTAGTTGGATGAGTTTGACTTTGAGGTTTAATTTTGAGTAAGATCGCTCCTCCACCTTCCCCCTCCCTTACCCTGGGGAGCCAAGAGATTAGCTATTAAAATGAGGAGCTTTATAGCAGTGAGGTTATAGGTTTTGCGATTTAGTTATTTGAGTATTCACCCTTTAACACAATTAAAGAAGGTGCATATGCTTTTTCCACCTGGCGTTGCAGGTTACGTTGTTTGGACTCTCTAAAAATGTTGCCGGGTCCGTGTCAGATCCTCTAAAAGTAATGTATTTTTGGAGTGGAGAATCCGCGCAATATAGGTTGTAGGGAATTCAAAGATCTCTGGGAGTCTTTGGTGAAAATCATCTAGCAGTGATTATTTCTCACAATTCCCCTATAGCTGATATAAGAGTGTTCACAAGATTGACTTCACCTGATAAAAATGAGTTTTCGAAGGATCAATAATTAAGGTAGATCCTCATTTTGAGGTTAAGAATTTCTATCGGTGAAGGTCAAAGTTCCCCTGTTGCTACTTGTGCTGGTGGGAGAAGATGAGGTGTGTGTAAGCTGGCCCAGACATCGGACACCATTAAAAAGTCTCCCCTGATGCATATAATCGTTAGTCGCAAAGGACTCCATTGTCATTTTAATCTCCATAGTTCAATGTGGCTCTTGTTGCTAAAATATTCTGTACCTGTAGGTCTAATTCTGAGTAATGGTGGCAAAAATATGCAAAAAGTTTAGTACTTTACAGTTCATTCTGTAAAATTGACATATTTTCAGAGATCATACATTTACTTAATGTGGGAATAGAGAAAAGTCATTCAGATAAAGAAAAGAGTCACATAAGTTGAGATGATAAGGAACAGGCAGATAAAATCCAGAGCTTAAAGTCCTATGCTTGCCTGTTTAGGTGTATATCATATAATTCACGTTGCTCATGTGGAGTGGTAATTTTTTTGTCCCTAGAATTTCATGCTTTCTTTTCTAGGTATTGACAACTAGTGAGAGACCTTTCAGCCGGATGCCTAAGGCTACTCCATTCTCATTTCTCATCATGAAACCATTCAGCCTAAGCTCTAGACTTTTCATGTAGGAAAAATTGCTACTTGAAATCTGTTTCAAGGATATGCAGTGAGGATTTTTTGAGGTAATTATTCTGAAGGAAGGGGTTGGATTCTATATGAAGAGATAAAGAACCGTTGCTGTTCAGGAGCTATGACGAGAGGAGGATTTAGAATTCATATATCAGTAGTTGCAGTGCTGGACAGTTGAGTTTATCTTTCTTTGTGTTTTTAATCTTCCGAAAGTTGCTGGGAATGAACAGATAAGAGTAATGAAGAAAAAGGAGAGGCAAAAACATGACTGACGAGTCCCTTTGCGCTTAGGAGGCGGGAGGCAGAGTTGAAGACACATCTCTTTAAGATGGTTGGGTGGCATGTTCAGTGCTTAACTATAAGATACTGGAGGTTCTAGTGGTGAAGAGGAACACTAATTTGTTGAAAATGGTGCTAAATTGTTAGACATGTCTTAAATGGAACCTAAAAGCCAAAGGCAAAATGCAACGTTGTATTACTCCATTTTTTCTCTTAGCTTTAAATATCTTACTGAAAATACTATTAGGCTTTGCTCTAATATCAAGAGCACAACCCATGGTATGTGGGTTGGACGCACATCATGAGTTCAAACCTAGCTGCAGGTAAAAACATGGTATTTGAGTCGAGAAGGGTTTGGGGTGGGGGGGGGGGGGGACTTATCCCCGTAGTTACCATGTACCGCTGACCCTCGGGAATTTTTCACATTAAAAAGAAATTAGGCTTAGCGGAGGAGAGACGTAAAAGTGTGGGATGGGGTGTTTTGTTGGGGGGGGGGGGTCTAAGCTCGGAATTGAAGCAAGGTTCACTAGTTTGTACTCGCCGGATGTTTGATCCATATTTTTTATTCTTGAAGATGAAGTGTTCCCTTTTCAACTGCTCAATCCCAATGGTGTTTCGATCTGATGCTGTTCCAACTGTTGATTTCTGACTGTTTCTTGCTATATCATCTGCAGGTCAAATAAAGAAGTAGGAGTTGAGCTTGCTTCAGAGGTTTTGAGCTGGTGGTCAACTGTTAAACCAGGTTGAACTTCCTTCTGATTTTTTGGAACATGTGAACTAATTATATTGTTAGTTTAGTAGGGAATGAAGCAATCGGTCCGCGAAACATATCAAGCTTTGTATCATATTGACAATACCAGTAGTGATGATTCATAGTGCATGAAGTATTTTTTGGCATCCTAAAGCTACTCAAGTTTATATAATTATATTATCTGAGTTTTGATCTGTTCCAATTCAAACTTCAATCAGGATCTAATGCTCAATTAGCGTCGAGTTCTATGATCACTTGATATTTAACGCGTATTGTATATCCAATTTTTTGCTTGTTGTTGCTCTTTCCTTTTTACCTTTACCGAGCCTTTTTATCCGTTTTATCTATGTATCTTTCCTGGGCCGAGGATCTACCTCCGATGGTTTACCTGAATAAGCCTTTCCAATTTCTCATGGAAGTAAGATCTGCATGCATACTACCCTCCCCAAACCCCATATGCAGGATTACGCTGTGTTTGTTGTTGTTAGAGTCCGAAACTTAAATGATGAATTTTTGTACAAAAAGCACTTTTTTAATGTTTTTAAAAAAAGTTACATTTATAGGTAATTCGCAGTATAATACTGCGAATTGCTTTAACGGAAGCAATTCGCAATATTATACTATGAATTATTAAAAAATAAATTTTTTATGCAATTCGCAGTATTATTCTGCGAATCGTTTGAGATGGGCCCAGCTCATTTTGAAATGGCATTTCGCAGTATTATATTGCAAATTAGGTTAATTTGCAGTATAGTATTGCGAATTAGATTGATTTTACTGATTTTTGGCCACCGATAATAATTAACTAACATAACAATAATTCAACTATATAAAATGTAGTATAAAACTGCGAATTACTTTGAAAAATTTCTACACCCCATGTTCGGACTTGTCTTATTTATAGGCCTTTCAATCATATAAAAATTCATTCAATACATAAACTTCAAACATACATTCATTATTCTCTCTTCTCCTTATCAATCATTTTTTTACAATGTCCGAAGTGCCAAAAATAAGGGTTTCACTGTATTGGAAAAGGGAGAGTGGTGAAGTTGTGGTGGAGAATAACTCACCTCCACAGTGTCATGTTAAATTGCTGCTTAATATGGACTATGATACATTGGTATCGTTGTTACGTAAAACAATAAGTGAGCGGAGGCGTTCGGTTAGCCTTAAAGTAACTGGTAGATTTTCTTATTCAGTGACTCTGCAAACGCTTATCATTCTCAGTTTAACATCGAGGATGATGACTCTCTTAGAGATTTTTTGAGGATTCCAGATGAATACAAGAAATTTATTGTAATAAAATTATTGGAAATATACGTGAAGGTGGAGGACCTTCCCAGTAATGAGGGTTTGTATAGCAGGGATAACCCTCAGTCATCGAGTGGTTATTCTGGTACAGTTTTTGTCGAACAGATTGCAGATAAAGAGCTTGCCTTGATTTAAACTTGTCACCATCGCCGAATGAGTTGTCACACCTCAATTTTTACATCTCTTACCTCATTTTGGAAGAGCCCAATTACTACACCCCGAAAAGGATATAATAGAAGGAAAGAGTTTTTCCAATTTAAAGACAGTCGGAACGTGATTTCTTTATTTAGTTTCAGAGTCGCCACTTGGGAAATTAATGGTGTCCCAAGTCACCGGATGAATTCCGAACCGAGGAAAGTTTGACTCTGTTACAGTCTGCGAACTAGAAATCCGGATAAGGAATTTTGTTAATCCGGGAGAAAGTGTTAGGCACTCCCGAATTCCGTGGTTCTAGCACGGTCGCTCAACTGTTGTATCTATTTTTATGTGATTTTATATATTCCCTTTTAATGTGCATTTTAATATTCTGCTTTATTTGTACAAAGAATTACAACGTCGTGAAAATATATTTTGGACCACGCTGTACCAGTACGCCCGTGGCTTTTAACACATTTCGACTTCGTTGAGAGTTGGATTTAGGTCATATAAATGTGCACCCGTATTAAGAAGGTAATATTATTATAAATTGTGCCTAGAGTATCTACGTCTTGTTAACTTTGGGAAAGTCCGTGAAATTCGCTAAACGGTCCTTCCAAATCTAAGGTTTTCATAATAGTTATTTGTGGGTCCCGCAATTGTGTATTTAATGCGGTGAGAATCATCTCATTTTGTTAATGTCATGTCTAAAGTATACTACATTTTCTATGCGTTTGTCTCTAATAATCAAGAAAAGGATCTTAATTCATTAATATTACCTAAGAGTTATTACATTGAGGCCATGAGCACACACGAACCTAGGCCTTCCATCATTTTGGGCTTGATCACAGTCCATACGATAACACCATGGTCAGGTGTAGCCGGACTGGTTAATTTCTCATGGGCTCAAGACCTGAAACGCATGTTAATGTGTCCAGGCCCAATGGCCCCTGAAGCATATTTATTGAATTTTGGGTCTATTATTAGGATATTGATTCCAGAACTAACACAAAACATAAGACTATTCTTCATTTTTCGTTAATGATTTACTTTAAATTCATACTAGTTTATACAACCAACTATCAGAAAGTTCACTTATCTTTTAACTCAAATGCTTGTTAATTCTATCAACTACTAATTCGAATTAAACTAATATTATAATACTGATCTTGTATACTAACTCTGAATTTTACAAGGATTCACACGAATCATTTGTGACTACAAATCAGATTAGTTGACTACTAACTCAGTTCCTTATTGTTATCATTTTATTAGAGGCTGATTCATAAAAGAAACGAAAATTTAAACTTGCATTTAACTGGATATAGTTTTATAACAAATGATATATTACAGATTAATAATCACGAAAAAACATTTATTGTATATACTTATTAGAGGTTAAACATGCATTAAAGGGATAACTATTGACTATTTCTAGTACATAAGTAATAATGCCTAACAAAACTAATTTTGGGAGATTAAATCCATTTTTTACTTTACATTTTTTTTAGAAAAGTAATGCCATATAACTTCAATTATAGTATGAAACTACTCCAGAACTAAAGCTAATATCACATTAGAATTTAACATTCCAGTCCAAATTATTACATTTTCCAAAACTAACCCTAACGAATACAAATGACTAATTTTAACATACAAACAGTAAAATATCAAATAATACTTAAACTTCATTTCATCTTCCTCAATTTCACATTTGCAGCTTCAGTCAATAGAGATTGTACCTAGAAATGAAATGAAATTGATGAGATCTAGGCAAAATAAAGATCAGCAATCAACAGCAACTCGTAAATTGATCAGAACAGCTCCAGCAAACCAGGTTCAATTCAAAACGAAGATACACCAGTAGAAAAAGTACTAATCCAAGCCACTAATCAACACTTGACTCAACACAATACCAAACCAATAGTAATTCGATCACCAAAGCCAAGTAGAAGGAGCACAGACTTGAAATTACTCGCATGATCAATGAAACAGTGATAGTTTTTTTGGTTTTTCAAACTTTAATGTGAAGAAATGCACGAATTGATATTTCAAACAAAAAGGGAAATGTTTTTGTATTTTAGATGTTTTGCCAAGGCTTCTAAACTTGTTCAATGAAGGCTGATGTAGCCTATTTATAGATTTAAAAAGAGAGGGAATTTCAAATTCTAAAATTGTCCTTTTGTACCTTATTTTATTATAATTAGACCCCTGTTATTTTATTTAATTGAATCTTTTCCTCTTTATTATGTATTATTACCCCTTTTCCCCAATCTAGAAGGTTCCTACCCTTGGCTTTTATCCTTCTACCCCTACCTTTAATTGACATTTACTGCATTACCCTTTTATTCTGCCCGGAAACCCCTTAGGTTTTTACCATTAAACCAAATAGAATTTCCAAATCTACCCCTATCCCCTTAGGATTGTTACAATGAACCAAATGCCATTCCCCAAATTAATGCCTTCCTATTTTATTACCCTTTTACCCATACTGCCCTTAACCCTAATTGTAATCAAATACCCAAAATTACTCTAAAAATCAGGATCGAAAACCTTAACTAATTACCAGAATTAATTAATTAATTGTCAGCTAACAGATACAACCAAATCAGAACTAAGTAATCAATTAACAAGATTCAGAAAACCAATCAATCAATAAAGAATCTGATTAGAAGAAAACCTTAGTTACAAATCAGGATTTTAGACAATCAAAACCCTAAAACTAAGTGTAACAGTGTGTTCATTTGAATAACAATCAAAGACCTAAAACTATATCATAAAGCAGATCCTAGACATGCAAACAACAAAAGTAAAAGAGAAATAGGAACTTAGCTTCTTTTCTTGTTTTCTTTTCTTTCTTTCTTCTGTTATTGTCTTTCTTCGTTTTTTCTTGATTTCTCAGGCTTTTAAAACCTTGGATATAAGTTTTCTTGGATCCTTAACTTCTAGAAGACTTTCGAGTCTTAGTTTGAACTCTTTCAGTGGTTTCCGCGGTTAAAGACTCTTAGAATATGGGCTAGGGTGTTTAAGGGATGTTATGGGATGGTTTTGGAGTGGTGGTGTTCGCTAGAGTGGGGTTCCGGTGACACTCAAATTAATATTCAAAGAGATCTAGGCTTGTTCAAAGGAAAATAGTTACAGGGGGTAAAAGAGGAGGTCTAGACATTCTTGTGGTGTTAATGGTGGAGTCATCGGCGTAGGTTACGTTTCCCGCTGGTGAAATTTTCGGCGAGTCTAGAAGAAGGGGGGGGGGAAGAGGTGGCTAGGGTTTTGGTTTATTAGAGACTAATATGAAATGAGGGGTATAATACGTTTTTGTATATTTAAAACCTTAGTATCACTAGGAACCATTAGATTAGAAATACTCAACGACTGAGATTTATTAATACTTATACGACGTCATTGTATTAAGTAACGGTTCAATTCTATCCGTCAGATTAAATAGATGAACGACCAGGATTTAACGACTTAAACATCGTCGTTTGATTTGAAAGATGGCTGGTATATCTGGCTGTTTGATCAAGAAATTTAACGGCCCAGATTGATTAATTTTAAACGGTGTCGTTTGGATTAGGGGCAGGCAGACGGGTAATATATTTGGGCCTGGGTCAATTGTATTGTGTGTGTGTGTATATATATATATATATATATATTGTATTTCCTCTTGTATTTGTATTTTATTTCCTTTATATATTTATTTTTTATTTTTTTCCTTTTGTATTTTATTTACTTATTTTTTTATTTCTTTCTTCTATTTTTTCTGATTTTTGCTAATTTTAAAAGTAATTAATTTCTATTTTTATGGTATTTTCAAAAAATGTTATTTTGATTTTTTAAATTTGTTTTCAAAAATGTATCAATACAAAAATTGTAAAATAAAAATCCTAATACTCCTGCATATTTTGTATATTTGTTTTGTGAATTATTAGGCAACTAAT
Source organism: Nicotiana noctiflora (assembly GCA_032618575.1). Lineage (NCBI taxonomy): Eukaryota > Viridiplantae > Streptophyta > Magnoliopsida > Solanales > Solanaceae > Nicotiana > Nicotiana noctiflora. The sequence continues at coordinate 371,200 of JASVEL010002065.1, read as the reverse complement.
AACACAAAATACTACAAATATTTGACAAAATTTAAAAATCATTTTATTTGGATTTTTTAGGAATAATTTGCTTAGGGCAAATGTCACAACCCGGATTTTCTCCCGTCATCGGGATCGTGATGGCACCTACTCGTGGTAGCTAGGCAAGCCAATTTATTCAACATTAACCTGTTCATGTCATCATTTTTATACTCATACTTAATAACAAGAGAAATAATTACTCAATTAAATCAATGCAGAAGTCTTTCTATATAGAGATGAATAGTAATAAGGTAAAACATTGATAAAATCCTATACCTAAGATATGGAGTCACCAACTCATGAACTACTAAAGAATACTAAACATAATGGTCTGAAAGAATATAATAAATATCTGTCTGTCTCGGAACAATGAGACCACAACAATAACATAAGTAAATAGAAGAGACGCCGGGCTTGCGGACGCCTGCAAGCTATCTCGGTCTTGAAATGCTCAAAAATCCCACGAGTACCCTACTGCTGCTGCTGCTGCTGCTCAAAACCTGGAACTGTGCAAAATCGCACAGAAGTGCAGTATTAACACAATCGACCCCATGTGCTGGTAAGTGCCTGGCCTATCCCGGCGAAGTAGTGACAAGCCTAGGACCAGACACTCACATAAACCTGTGCAGTTCTATATATATATATATATATATATATATATATATATATATATATATATATATATATATATATATACATAACATACTACAATACAACAGGATGATCAAGTAACAAAATTAATACAGAAGTATCATACTGGGGAAAAAACACAATCAACAACATATATTAGAACAGTAAAGAAAGTCAGAGTACAATGAAAGCAGTTATTATCAAAACAAGGAAATTTCAAATAGTTGTACGGCATCACCCTTCGTGCTTTTACTCTCATCCTCACATCCATGGCACGGCATGATCCTTCGTGCATGGTTTAAATAAAAAGAGGCACGGAATGTCCCTTCGTGCATATTCAATATCACAAGGCACGTCATGATCCTTCGTGCATAATCAATACCAAGGCACGACATTACCCTTCGTGCATAATCAATAATATAAGGCACGACATGATCCTTCGTGCATAATCAATAACACAAGGCATGGCATTACCCTTCGTGCATAATCAGTAAACAAGGCACGACATCACTTTTCATGCATTATCACTCTTCCTCGCCCTAATAACAATCACAGTTAAGGGCAAAAGAATGAAAATAATTAACATGAACTGTCCCGGCAAGGGACAAAATAATCATCACAGTAAAGTCCTGGCAAGGGAAACAATAATCAACTTCATTATAGAGTCCCGGCAAGGGAAAACAATGATCAACTTCATAACTCGGCAAGGGTTCAAGATTATATCTTAAAAACATCCCACAATAGATATCAACAAATGACTCACGGTCATGCTAAACACCAGTATATGGATGCTCGTCACCACAGCCCATACATCGCACTCGATCACATAGCAAATAGCACATAAATCCTATTCCCTCAAGCTAGGATAGATCAAACACTTACCTCTAGCCTTGAAGTCCAATTTATCCTTCAACTATAGCTTTACCTCGAATTTCAGCTTTCAACTTGCTCGAATCTAATCACAATTGGTTTAATTACATTAATAAATACTATATAAATTGGTTTGAATGCTTAAAAATGGTTTTCTCAAAGTTTATCCCAAAATGCCCCTGGTCCCACGTGGTCAGAACTCGGGGTTCGGACCAAATTCGATTACCCATTCCCTCATTAGTTCAAATAAGTGATTTGTTTCAAAATTGGACCTCAAATCGAGGTCCAATTCCCCAATTCATGAAAAACCTAGGTTCTACCCAAAAACAAGGATTTCTACCATGACAACCTTTGATTTCTCTTGAAAAACATGCTTAATGATGTTAGGAATTGAAAGAATTAAGGAAAAATTGACTTACAAGTGTTTTGGAGTGATTTTGCTCTTGGTGAATCGTGTGTGGTGTGTTGAGTTTTGAAAGAATGAAGAAAATAGGTGTAAAATTCGTTTAAGTATCAGATTGCACAACTGCGGTTATGGGAATTGCGAACGTTTGTTCGTAATTGCGAACATAGCAGGTTTGGGGACTGTCGCTCTCGCATTTGCGAGAAAAAGTTCGCATTTGCGAACTCTGGCCCAGGTTGCCAGTCTCGCATTTGCGAGATGTTCTTCGCATTTGCGAACACATGCCATCTGAGGGCCTTTTCGCATTTGCAACTAGTTGTTCGCTTTTGCGAACTTAGCATGATCCTGGCACACTTCGCAATTGCGAGTATTTCTTCACAATTGCGAAGATACTAGCTGGGTGAAAATACCAGCTGTGTTATTTTTCAGAATTTGCTCCAACGGCCTATCAAATCTTTACCTGAGCCCTCGGGCTCCAAACCAAACATGTACACCACTTTAAAAACATATTACAAACTTGCTCGTGTGATCAAATCGCCAATATAACATCGTTTTCATCAAATCAAGCCTCAAGTTCATGATTATTTTCCTTTAACTTCATAAACTTTCAAATTTGGAACTCAAGGTTCAAAACACATCAAACGACATCCAAATGTCGTCAAACTTTGCAGAAAGCACTTATATAATATTTAAGACTTGTACCGGGCGTCAGAACCAAAATACGAGCCCGATACCACGGTCGTTTAATCCATTTTCATTCAATAATTTCAGCAAAAATAATTTAACGGAAAAATTCATATCTTGGGCTCTAGGCCTCAGAATTCGACTCCGGATGCATGCCCGACTCCCATATTTCCTACGGACCTTCCGGGACCGTCCGATCTCAGGTCGCGGTCCGTTTACCAAAAATGTTGACCGAAGTCAGCTATATCAATACTAATATTAATTTTTCTTCAAATGTTTCATAGAATTCACATATTCTAGCACAAAATCTTTCTGGCTACATGCCCGGACTATGAACGTAAATCGAGACAACATAAAATGAGGTTTTCAAGGCCTCGAGAGTACGGGGCAAATGAGGAAAATAAGTGATGACCCTTTGGGTCGTCATATCCTCCACCTCTAAAACAACCGTTCGTCCTCGAACGGACAAGAGAAGGAAGAACCTGAGTCGGGGAACAAATGTGGGTAGCGGCTCCGCATATCAGACTCGGACTCCCAGGGCGATGCCTCAGGAGGCTGACCTCTCCACTGAACACGCACAGAAGGAAAACTCTTCGACCTCAACTGTCGAACCTACCGATCTAGAATGGCCACCAGCTCCTCCTCGTAGCATAAATCATTGTCCAACTGAACAGTACTGAAGTCTAACACATGTGTGGGATCGCCGTGGTACCTCCGAAGCATAGATACATGAAAAATTGGATGCACGGCTGATAAGCTAGGTGGCAGTGCTAGTCTTTAAGCCACCTCTCCCACTCGGTCCAGAATCTCAAATGGACCAATATACCGAGGGCTGAGCTTGCCCTTATTTCCGAACCTCATCACGCCCTTCATAGGCGATACCCGGAGCAATACCCGCTCACCAACCATGAAATCTACATCTCGAACCTTACGATCCGCTGTCTGGACTGGGCTGAACGCAATCTCTCCTGGATAGTCTTGACCTTGTTTAAGGCCTCCTGAAGTAAGTATGTACCCAACAATCGAGCCTCTCCCGGCTCAAACCATCCGACTGGAGGCCGATATCGCCTACCATACAACGCCTCATACGGGGCCATCTGAATGCTAGACTGTTAGCTGTTGTTGTAGGCGAACTCCGCTAATGGCAGAAACTGGTCCCACGAGCCTCCAAAATCAATGACACAGGCTCGGAGCATGTTCTCTAGGATCTGAATAGTCCTCTCAGACTGACCATCCGTCTGAGGATGAAAAATTGCACTCAACTGGACCTGGGTGCCTAACTCCTGCTGGACCACACTCCAGAACCGCGAGGTAAACTGCGTACCCCGATCTGAGATAATAGATACCAGCACCCCATGAAGTCGAACAATCTCCCTGATGTAAATCTCTGCTAACCTCTCCGATGAGTAGGAGACAGATACTGGAATGAAGTGTGCTGACTTGGTCAACCTATCAACAATGACCCAAATAGCATCAAATTTCCTCCGAGTCAAAGGAAGTCCAGTAACGAAGTCCATTGTAATCCGCTCCCATTTCCACTCGGGAATTTCAATTCTCCGGAATACACCACCAGACCTCTAGTGCTCATATTTCAGCTGCTGACAGTTTAGACACAGTGCGACATACGTAACAATGTTCTTCTTCATCCTACGCCACCAATAGTGCTACCGTAAGTCCTGATGTATCTTCGCGGTGCTCGGGTGAATAGAATACCGCGAACTGTGGGCCTCCGCTAAGAACAACTCTCGAATCCCCTCAACATTGGGCACACAAACTCGCCCCTCCAATCTCAATACTCCGTCATCATCTAGAGTTACCTTCGTGGCACCTCCCCACTGTACAGTATCCCTCATGTCACACAAATGAGGATCATCAAATTGCCTCTCACGGATACGCTCTAATAGAGAAGAACGAGCGACCGTGCAGGCTAACACCCTGCTAGGCTCAGAAATGTCTAGTCCCACGAACTGGTTGGCTAAGGCTTGGACATCTAGAGCAAGTGGTCTCTGACTGACCGGAATGTACGCGAGACTACCCATGCTGGCGGACTTTCTACTCAACGCATCAGCCACCACATTGGCCTTACCTGGGTGATATAGGATAGTAACATCATAGTCCTTCAGCAACTCTAACCATCTCCGCTGTCGCAAATTCAACTCCTTTTGCTTGAATAAGTACTGTAGGCTTTTGTGATCCGTGTACACCTCGCACGCCAAACCATATAGATAATGCCTCTAGATTTTTAAGGCAGGAACTACTGCTGCCAGCTCAAGATCATGAACCGGATAATTCTTCTCATGTATTTTCAACTGTCTCGAAGCGTAAGCAATAACCTTACCATCCTGCATCAATACTGCTCCAAGCCCCGTACGAGATGCATAACAGTAAACTGTTTAAGGCCCTGCACCCGTAGGTAGTATCAACACTGGTGCTGTAGTCAAAGCCGTCTTGAGCTTCTAAAAGCTCGCCTCACACTCATCTGACCACTTGAACTGAGCACCCTTCTGGATCAACCTGGTCATCGGGGCTGCAATAGAAGAGAACCCCTCTACGAATCGACTGTAGTAACCTGCTAACCCCAAGAAACTCCAGATCTCGGTCACTGAAGCTGGTCGAGGCCAATTTTGGACTACCTCAATCTTCTTTGGGACCACCTGAATACCCTCCACTGATATGATATGACCCAGAAATGCCACAGAACTCAACCAGAACTCACATTTTGAAAATTTGGCATATAGCTGATTATCCTTCAGAGTCTGAAGAACCACTCTGAGGTGCTGCTCGTGCTCTTCCTGGCTGCGCGAGTATACCAGGATGTCATCTATGAAGACTATCACGAACAGATCTAGATAAGGCCTGAACACCCGATTCATCAACTCCATGAATGCTGCTGGAGCATTGGTCAACCCGAAAGACATGACCAAGAATTCATAATGCCCGTATCTAGTGCGAAAGGCTGTCTTAGGAATGTCAGCCGCCCTGATCTTCAGCTGATGGTAGCTCGCCTCAAGTCTATTTCTGAGAACACCCTCGCTCCTTGGAGCTGATCAAACAAATCATCAATCCTCGGCAGTGGATACTTGTTCTTTATCGTCACTTTGTTTAATTGCCGATAATTAATACACATCCGCATCGAGCCATCCTTCTTCTTCACAAATAACACAGGTGCACCCCAGGGAGAAACACTGGGCCTGATAAAGCCCTTTTCTAGAAGGTCTTGCAACTAATCTTTTAACTCCTTTAACTCCGGCGGGGCCATACGATATGGTGGAATAGAGATGGGCTGAGTGCCCGGTGCTAGATCGATACAGAAATCAATACCCCTGTCGGGTGGCATGCCCGACAGGTCTGAAGGAAAACTCGGGAAACTCCCGTACAATCGGAACTGAACAAATAGAAGGAACTTCCACGCTGGAATCTAGAACATATGCCAAATAAGCTAGACACCCCTTCTCGACTATGCGTCGAGCCTTAACATAGGAAATAACAGTGCGAACGGAGTGGCCTGAGGTCCCTCTCCACTCTAGTCGGGGTGATTATGGCAAGGCCAAGGTCACTGTCTTGGCATGACAGTCTAAGATAGCATGATACGGGGACAACCAGTCCATCCCCAATATGACATCGAAATCCACCATGTCTAATAGCAATAAATCAACACGGGTCTCAAGACCCCTGAATATAACTACGCACGAACGATCTACCCGGTCGACTACTATAGAGTCACCCACTGGTGTAGACACATAAACTGGAATATCCAAGGCATAGCTAGGCACGGCCAGGTACGATGCAAAGTAGGAAGACACATATGAATATGTAGACCCAGGGTCAAATAATACTGAAGCACCTCTGTCACAAACAAGAATGGTACTTGTAATCACAACATCTGATGCCTCTGCCTCTGGCCTAACTGGTAAAGCATAAAATCGGGGATCAGCACCTCCCCTCTAAGCTACATCTCTGGGACGGTCATCCACTGCCTGACCTCTACCTCTGGCGGGATGGTCTCCACCTCTACGGTCTCAACCTCCACCTCTACGATCTCTACCCCCGCCTCTGGCTGGCTGGGCAGGAAGTGGGTCAGCTAGGGCCTGAATCATGGGACGAGGACCCCGCTACTCAGTGTTGCCCGTTGCTCGAGGGAAAAACCTGACAAGATGACCTGGATCACCACAACCGTAACAACATTTAGGCTGATGGGGCTGCTGGCCCTGACGACTTGAATGGCCCCCACGAACACTCTAAAGAGGGTGAGCACTGATGGGAGGCTGATCTGAATACTGCTCACGAAACCCACGATCACCTAAACAACCCTGCGAAGCCGGGAGGGCTGACTGAAAAGGCCTGGAAGACTGGCCCCTATCAAAAGATTCCCTGCCTCTAGAAGAAGAACCACTAAATCTGCCAAAATGACGAGGCCTCTTGTCTGAAGGATAACCACCTCCCCGAGCAAGAGCCATCTCAACTCTATGAGCTGCATTAGCTGCCTCCTGAAAAGATATATCACTCCCAACTCCCATAGCTATCTGAAGTGTAAATCGGCTGATTTAGCCCATCTATAAACCTGCGGACCCTCTCCCGATCTGTGGGGAGTATCACAACCGCATGACGCGCCAGATCAACGAACCTCGTCTCATACTGGGCGACAGTCATAGTACCCTATTGGAGGCGCTCACACTGCCTCCGAAGTGCCTCCCGCTGAGTAACAGGGAGAAACTTCTCCAGAAATAACTCTGCAAACTGGTCCCATGTTAAAGCCGGGGACCCTGGTGGTCGGGTCAAACAGTAATCTCTCCACCAAGTCTTGGCAGATCCTGAAAGCCTGAATGTGCAGAAATCAACTCCATTGGACTCCACTATTCCCATAGTCTTGAGAATCTCATGGCAACTGAAAAAGAAGTCCTGGGGATCCTCTGATGTGGCACCGCTGAAAGTAGTGGTGAACAACTTGGAGAACCGATCAAGTCTCCATAGAGAATCAGAAGTCATGGCCGCTCCATCTCCGGCCTGAGCTGTGGTGCCTAACTGAGTGGCCACAACTAGCTGAATCACTTGTGCCTGAGGCTGGGGAGCTATTGGCTCCGAAGTATGTGCAACAAGAGTCTGGACCCCTCCTCTAGCCTGAGAAGCGGCTGGTGCAGCTGGTAATAAGCCTGCTCTGGCAACACTGTCCATAAAACCCGCTATTCTGACCAGACCTCCCGAAGATCCGGGGTAAATAAGACCTCCCCTAGGACCTGAGCTGGGCCCATTGGAGCTGTTGGGACTGGAACCTCCTCACCAATCGCAACATGAGGCTCCACCTCTGGAATCGATGCTAGGGGCTGAGCTCTGCCCCTACCACGGCCTCCGATACGGCCTCGGCCCCTGCCACTCACGGGAGCTGCCTCGGGCTCAGGCTGCTGATCAGCGGATGAAGAAGCGCGTGTCCTCACTATCTGCGAAAGGACAAAGTAGAAATTCAATCAGTATTTGAGGAACAAATCGCATGACAAGAAGGAACAAATGAGAAACTTTTTCCTAACTCAATAGACTCTGGAGGACAAGTACAGACGTCTCCGTACCTACCCCTCAAACTCTACTAAGCTTGTTAGTGAGTGGTGAGACCTATGTAACCTAGAGCTCTGACACCAACTTGTCACGACCCGGATTTTCCCCCGTCATCGGGATCGTGATGGCGCCTACTCGTGGTAGCTAGGCAAGCCAATTTATTCAACATTAACCTGTTCATGTCATCATTTTTATATTCATACTTTATAACAAGAGAAATAATTACTCAATTTAATCAATGCGGAAGTCTTTCTAAATAGAGATGAATAGTAATAAGGTAAAACATTGATAAAATCCTCTACCCAAGATGTGGAGTCACCAACTCACGAACTACTAAAGAATACAAAACATAATGGTCTGAAATAATATAATAAATATCTGTCTGTCTCGGAACAATGAGACCACAATAATAACATAAGTAAATAGAAGATACGCCGGGCCTACGGACGCCTGAAAGCTACCTCGGTCGCGAAATGCTCAAAACTCCCACGAGTACCCTACTACTACTGCTGCTCCTGCTCAAAACCTGGACCTGTGCAAAAATGCACAGAAGTGCAGTATCAGCATAATTCGACCCCATGTGCTGGTAAGTGCCTGGCTTATCCCGGCGAAGTAGTGACAAGCCTAGGACCAGACACTCACATAAACCAGTGCAGTTCTATATATATATACATACTACAAAACAACAGGATGATAAAGTAACAAAATTAACACAGAAGTATCATACTGGGGAAAAAACACAATCAGCAACATATATTAGAACAGTAAAGAAAGTCAGAGTACAATGAAAGCAGTTATTATCAAAACAAGGAAATTTCAAATAGTTGCACGGCATCACCATTCGTGCTTTTACTCTCATCCTCACATCCATGGCACAGCATCATCCTTCGTGCATGGTTCAAATAAAAAGCGGCACAGAATGTCCCTTCGTGCATATTCAATATCACAAGGCACGACATGATCCTTCGTGCATAATCAATAACAAGGCACGACATTACCCTTCGTGCATAATCAATAATATAAGGCACGGCATGATCCTTCGTGCATAATCAATAACACAAGGCACGACATTACCCTTCGTGCATAATCAGTAAACAAGGCAAGACATCATCCTTCGTGCATTATCACTCTTCCTTACCCAAATAACAATCACAATTAAGGGCAAAAGAATGAAAACAATTAACATGAACCGTCCCGGCAAGGGACACAATAATCATCATAGTAAAGTCCCGACAAGGGAAACAATAATCAACTTCATAACAGAGTCCCGGCAAGGGAAAACAATGATCAACTTCACAACCCCGCAAGGGTTCAAGATTATATCTTAAAAACATCCCACAATAGATATCAACAAACGACTCACGGTCATGCTAGACACTAGTGTATGGATGCTCGTCACCACAGCCCATACACCGCACTCGATCACATAGCAAATAACACATAAATCCTATTCCCTCAAGCTAGGATAAATCAAACACTTACCTCTAGCCTTGAAGTCCAATTTATCCTTCAACTATAGCTTTACCTCGAATTTCAGCTTTCAACTTGCTCGAATCTAATCACAATTGGTTCAATTACATTAATAAATACTATATAAATTGGTTTGGATGGTTAAAAATGGTTTTCTTAGAGTTTATCCCAAAATTTCCCAAAACGCCCCTGGTCCCATGTGGTCAGAACTCGGGGTTCGGACCAAAATCCGGTTACCCATTCCCTCATGAGTTCAAATATGTGATTTGTTTCAAAATCGGACCTCAAATCGAGGTCCAATTCCCCAATTCATGAAAAACCTAGGTTCTACCCAAAAACAACGATTTATACCATGAAAACCTTTAATTGCTTTTGAAAAACATGTTTAATGATGTTAGTAATTGAAAGAATTAAGTAAAAAGTGACTTACAAGTGTTTTGGAGTGATTTTGCTCTTGGAGAATCGTGTGTGGTGTGTTGGGTTTTGAAAGAATGAAGAAAAGAGGTGTAAAATTCGTTTAATTATCAGATTGCACAGCTGCGGTTATGGGAATTGCGAACATAGCAGGTTTGGGGACTGTCGCTCTCGCATTTGCGAGAAAAATTTGCATTTGCGAACTCTGGCCCAAGCTGCCAGTCTCGCATTTGCGAGATGTTCTTCGCATTTGCGAAAGTGAGGCTTCCCTGCGCAGGATCGCATTTGCGACCCTTTGTTCACATTTGCGACTAGTTGTTCGCTTTTGCGAACTTTGCATGATCCTGGCACACTTCGCAATTGCGAAGATACCAGCTGGGTGAAAATACCAGCTGTGTTATTTTTTAGAATTTGCTCCAACGGTCTATCAAATCTTTACCCGAGCCCTCGAGCTCCAAACCAAACATTCACACCATTTCAAAAACATATTACAAACTTGCTCGTGCAATCAAATCGCCAATATAACATCGTTTTCATCAAATCAAGCCTCAAGTTCATGATTATTTTCCTTTAACTTCATAAACTTTCAAATTTGGAACTCAAGGTTCAAAACACATCAAACGACATCCAAATGTCGTCAAACTTTGCAGAAAGTACTTATATAATATTTAAGACTTGTACCGGGCGTCAGAACCAAAATACGAGCCCGATACCACGGTCGTTTAATTCATTTTCATTCAGTAATTTCAACAAAAACAAGTTAACGGAAAAATTCATATCTTGGGCTCTAAGCCTCAAAATTCGACTCCGTACGCATGCCAGAGTCACATATTTTCCTACGGACATTCTGGGACCGTCTGATCCCGGGTCCGGGTCCGTTTACCAAAAATATTGATCGAAGTCAACTATATCAATATTAATATCAAATTTTCTTCAAAGTTTTCATAGAATTCACATATTCTAGCACAAAATCTTTCCGGCTACATGCCCGGACTATGCAAGTAAATCGAGGCAACATAAAATGAGGTTTTCAACGACTCGAGAGCACGGGGAAAATGAGGAAAATAGGTGATGACCCTTTGGGTCGTCACAGCAAAAAATCACGTGCTCACATGAGCAGCCACAAAATAAATTTTTCACTTTATATAATCAACAAGATGACTGATAAACTCCAATTTTACTACGCTTTAGCGATTTTTTTTTTCATTTTTTAATTTGATTGTATTAACACTCATATTTTTTATAGGGGGTACCGTTCGGATTTAAATTTTACAAGTTATGACCCTACCCCTAGTTGGAATATGTGTAGGTTTGGAGTAATGGACCACGGTGGTCCATCTGGGAGTCATCACCAACATGCAAATATCTATCATGTAACGTCAAGACAATACGATTTGTAAGTAAAGTGATATATCTATATCTAAAGTATTTTTCCTGAGTATTGGGTAACTTAAAACGAGCTTCTTAAAGCTCCTGACCTCACACAGTTGCCCATAAATGACATTTTTGCTCGTGACTTGGCAGATGCGCAGAGTCAGGAGGATGATAGTGATTATGACAATAATGCGGATGAGTCTAGGGATGACACACTCTTCCATGATGAGGGTGATGATGAGGAGGTGGAAGTGAATGTTGAACCTGAGCTGATCAGGGAGCATATTCCTCCACCTCCCGCTAGACCAAGAGTGTACGAGCCCCATGTTCCATTTCGTGAGCGAAATATTCCCTACCTTGATAATTTACCAAGCGTGCCTAATGTCGATGCCCTCACGAGGGATGATGATGAATTACGGTCAGTGATCTGTGATAAATCTAGATCAGCTGTTCTTACAAAGGGTCCCCGATAAAGCTCGCCCAATTAGGGCTGTAAAAATTTACAGTATAAGAGAGTGTCGTGAGATGACGGTATGTGAGTCAACTACGAAGAAATACAAGGCTGTATGCTATAGGTTGTTTATGGGTTGTCACTGGATGCTGCGTGCCCACAAAGATGAAATCAGGTTTGTGAAAAGTGGGTAAATTTATTAGCGAGCACAAATGTGAAATGGACACATTCAATGAGAATCACTTCAACTTGGATGTGGACTTGATTTCTCTTGTCTTGATTCCATTTTTGGAAGTGTCCATTAGGTTCAAGATTAAAGAGTGTATTACAGCCATCCACCAGGAGTATGGTTGTACTATAACAAAAAAAGGCATATCTCGGTTGCAATCGTGCCTTTGGACTTATTTATGGTGACTAAGATAAGTCTTTTTCAAATCTGCCCAGGTACATGGCTGCATTGCAAAACTTTAATCCCGAGACTATTGTTGAATGGAGGCATGACGAAGTCTGGACATACCAGGGTATATTTTCAACTATGTGTTTTGGTCATTTTAACCAGCAATTGATGGTTTGTGCATTGTCGTCCTGTAATTTTCATAGACGGTACTCATGTCTATGGAAAGTATGATATTAAGCTTTTGATTGCAGTTGCAGTAGATGCCAACAGACAAATATTTCCACTAGCTTTTGCCATTTTTGCCAACGAAAGTGAAGAGATGTGGACGCAGTTCTTGAACACTTGAAGCAGCACGTTGTCAAATAGCATTCAGGTATTTGTGTAATATCTGATCGGCATGGTGGTATTTTAAGTTTTGCACGTCACTTGCCCGAATGGCATGAACCATATGCATACCACCGTTACCGTGTGAGGCACCTGAAGGCCAATTTATAGAAGAAATTTCCTGACAAGGCCTTGCATGACTTAATATGGATTGCTCCAATTGAGCACCAGCAGTGCAAATTCATGAGGCGCATAAAAGCATTTCGGCAGATAGAACCACAAGCCTATACTTGGTTGATGCAACATGAGCTTCAAATGTGAACATTGCATGCTGATGGTGGCAGACGATGGGGAGCCCTCACTACAATGTGTCAGAGTCATTCACTGGCTTGTTGAAGTTTGCCCATGGACTGCCTGTCACAGCCATGGTCCGCATGATATTCAAATAGAGTGCAGAGAGGTTTGTTGAAAGGGATGCAGCTGCATCGGCATTGATGGACATGAGTGTTGAATTTATGCCAATACACATGAAAAGATTTGAAAGGTACATGAGGCAAGTAGAGTGGCATTCATTTCTTTAGTATGATCATGAACGAGGTGTCTTTGAACTTCATACCGCTATCAACAGACACCGTGGGAATAGCTTACAGACGGTGAATGAAAATAGAAGGTTATGTTCATGTAGGAAATGGACCATCTACCATATGCCGTGCGCACATGCGTTAAAGTTCTTTCAACAAGTTGGATATGGGCAACAAACTATATTCATAGGCAATATAATATTGCTGCATACGTAGACACGTATAGTGGAAAGTTGCATCCATTAGGTACTGAACATTATTTGCTTCCGGAACATTTTAAGTTGGTATGTAACAAGGACTATTTATGCAAGCTGAAAGTGCAAAAGAGAACGCGTATATGAAACCAAATGGATGTTGGTGAATCCGTTTATGCGCGTAAATGTGGCATATGCTCTCAAACTGGACATGACCGTCATAAATGTCCTTCAGGTGGTGTGCGTTCCGGTTGTAATCCTGGTGTAAGTTCGTCCAATGTACCCAACTATCAAGGATACCCCTAGTCCTTTATTTTGGTATTATTTTTTGTAATATATATTTGTATTTTTGTTTGTTTCAATATATATTAAATAAAATAAATTTTCACAATCCTGTTACATCTTATTTTTTAACGTTATATTTTGATATGGTTGGAGCAATATTGAGGTATGTGTGTTAGTAAACATGAGCAAGAATGTGGTATAAAAAATATTTTTATTATGAAATAAATTAAATATGTAATGCGTGGTACAATAATATATTTTATCAATTATCTTGTAAAGCATAGTTTAAAAGCTTGAATGAATGAAAAATATTTTTATTTTTTGCGGAAAAATTAAATATGTAAATCTCAGTATAATACTACATTTTTTGAGTTGTCACTTCATTATGAAAAAGCTAAAAAGCATGTGAAAGCACTGCTTTATTTCAGATAAATTTAATTAGTATATCGCAGTATTATAGTGCATTTTATTGAGTTGTCATTTCGTTCTAAAAAAGCTGAAAAGCATGTGAAAACCTTGCTTCGTGTAAGAGAAATTTAAAATATAATTCACAGTATTATACTGCATTTTTGTTTGAAATCTTACCTATAAATAAGGGTTGCCTGCTACTTATATTCTTTGCTTAACAATAACCAAAGTTTCTCTATCTGTCTGAACAAAACGTTTATGTCCAAAGGTGCTACTGCGGTGAAAAATGCAGTTTGTTCAAATGGTGTCCAGAAGGTGCACGCTGCTACTAGACATATAAGAACAAGCTTGAGGAGAGTTAACGGCAAGCCTACATGTGAATTTGAGGTTTGGATGGACGAACCACATAACTAGAAGCACTACAAAGAAAGTATTTACGAGCTTCATTATTTATGTAATAGCCAAGCGGTAAGCGAGCGCCGAACCAATGATGAAATTGAGGCGTTGAAGGCCAAACTCAACGAGACAAAGAAGAGAAAAAAAGCTGGAAGATCAACTCGAGTGGTTGGAGCGAATTGTAGTACGCGATCGTGATTAAACAGTTGCTTGTAAGTGATAAGCGTAGTAGTGTATTTTCATGTTTCCTTTGTCATGTGTATGTAGTGTTGTACTGTTTGTATCTTTAGATTTTCCGCCTTTGTGTTTGTGTTTCATGTTCAAATAAAATTCATGTTCAAATTTTGTTTCAATAAAAATGTTGTTATAATTGAGTTGTTGTCATTAAATACATAATGTTCAAACCTTGTTTCGTGCCAAAGAAGTTTAAAATATTATATCGAAAAATGCAAATCTAAAGCTGTCATGTCAAAATTTATGTTATGCCGAAAAATGCAGTTTGTTGAGTTGTCATGTCGTTACGAAAAAGCTGAAAACCATGTGAAAATCCTGTTTCGTATCAGAGAAATTTAATATGTAATTTGCAGTATAATACTACGTTTTGTGGAGTTGTCTAATATGTAATTCGTAGTATTATACTATATTTTGCGGAGTTGTCATTTCGTTCTGAAAAAGCTGAAAACCATATGGGAATCCTGTTTCGTATTAGAAAAAATTAATATGTAATTCGTAGTATAATACTACATTTTGTGGAGTTGTCATGTCGTTCTGAAAAGCTGAAAACCATATGGAAATCCTGTTTTAATTAAGAGAAATTTAATATGTAATTCGTAGTATAATACTACGTTTTGTGGAGTTGTCATGTCGTGCTGAAAAAGCTGAAAACCATGTGAAAACCCTGTTTCATGTCAGAGAAATTCAATTTGTAATTCGCAGTATAATACTACGATCAATATGAAATCTTTCCTATAAATAACGAGCGCGTTCGAGTAATTTTTTGCGCTTCACAACAACATATAATCGAGATTTTCCATAAAACCAAACTTCTCTTTAAGAAATGTCTCTACGACCCCTTCGTTGCCTAAAGTGCGACTGTGGAATCAAAAGCATGATGTAAAATGAATAGGAAGAAGCTGGACGTTGCTATTGGGCATGTATGAACAAGTTTTATATGCAACCCGACGTACCTATATGTAATTTTATGGTATGGGTTGATGAAGCATGTGACCAGGAATACTACAAAGACTTGGTGTGTCATCTTCAAGATATGTGTAATGGGTAGTAGGACCGAGTGTGCC
Source organism: Nicotiana noctiflora (assembly GCA_032618575.1). Taxonomy (NCBI): domain Eukaryota; kingdom Viridiplantae; phylum Streptophyta; class Magnoliopsida; order Solanales; family Solanaceae; genus Nicotiana; species Nicotiana noctiflora. The sequence goes on along the minus strand of JASVEL010002065.1, from coordinate 355,453 downwards.
AAACGAAGCAAGAAATTGAAGAGTTGAAGGCGAAGATCAAGGAGGTGAAATAAGAGAAAAATAAATTGGAAAGAAAGCTCGAGAGGATTAAGGAGAGAATACTAGGCGGCCGTAACTAAGCGATGACATTTACGTGTTGAGTGTTGTAGTGTATCTTCATATTTTTTTGTCAAGTGCTTTCATTAGTTGTGTCACACCCCCTTTTTACTACCTTTCTATTTCCCGAAAAGGAGAATAAGGTATACCTCGTTAATTACCAATACACCCGGGAAGGGATATAATAATAACAACGAGGAAGGAGTTTTTCCAATTTAAGGACAATCGAAACGGGATTTTATTTAAAGTTTCAGAGTCACCACTTGGGAAGATAATGGTGTCCCAAGTCACCGGTTAATCCCGAATCCGAGGAAGTTGACTCTGTTTAAATAGTCCGCATAACAAGAAATCCGGATAAGAAATTCTGTTAACCCGGGAGAAGGTGTTAGGCACTCCCGGATTCTGTGGTTTCAGCACGGTCGCTCAACTGTCGTTTTTGATTTTATTTGATTTCGTCATATGCTTTTTACAACATGTGCATGTTTCGTTTTTAATATTTTTATGACTTGCGACATCGCGAAAATGCATTTCGAGTCACATCGCAACCAGTACGACTGTGACTTTAACTTGTTTCAGCTTCGTCGAGATTTAAGATTTGAGTCATATTAGATGTGCACTCATATTAAGGAAGGTATGTTTAAAATTATGCCTATTGATAATAGGTGAATTTGATTATAATTATGCCCTAAATAATCACACTTTGTTGTTGAATAAATGTTGTTATGATGACAAAATGCTTTGATTAGTGTTTATTGGTGTGTTATAGGTACATATGATACATTGGATGCTAAAAAGAGCTATTTTGGAGTTACATGATGATGAAAAGGCCAAGTGAAGAGTTGAAGTGAAGTGAGCTTGAAGAATCAGAGAAAAATCAGAAGTGCTGTTCATCCGCGGTTCACTCGCGACCGCGGATGAACCGCGAAAAACAAGCTCTCTGAAGTTGACTGTTTCGCGTCCGTCCGCGACCTCGGACGAACCGCGGAAGGCACCGCAGAATGTTTCCTAGTTTTGTACAAATTCAGTTTTTAAGCTCTAAAACCTATATATAAACCCCTAGTTCGCCCAATAGAGGCAAGTTGTCTATTTTTTCACTACTTTTGCAAGACAATTAGTAAGAGAGAACTCTCTCAACTCATTCCTTTATTTTATATCAAATATTTATTTTATGAATTCAATTATTATTCTTGTTTCTTTGAGCATGAGTAGCTAAATCCTTTTCTAAGCTTTTGATGGAACTTATTGAGTGATGAACTTATCGTTTATGTGATTACAAATTGTTAGCTAGATTTCTATTTGTTCAACTTCATTCTTGTTGTAGTTAATTGGTAGGATCCCCAATTGGCTGTACCTATTTAGTGTGCATAACTTGGAAAAGAGTGCATATTTAGGTTTATTGTTGAACAACACCACACCTAGGTTATTGGAGGAATCTATAACTTTAGGCGTAAAGACGGGGTTAGGAATAACGAAGTCTTGGGTGCAATCTTAACTGAACTATTCAAATTAAAGCTAGCTAGGGTAGCTCGGGAGAGTGCACTAGTAAATTATTGTAATTGCTCGGGAGAGGGTTACGATACAAATAGCGTTCATGATTGATAGAATATATTAACAATTTGTCTAAGCATAACAATAAGGGATTCCATCAATAGGGGAAATCAATACCTTAGTCTTTCTCCATATTATTTTACCCAACATTCAATTCTTTCTTTTTAGCCTTTTTAATTCTTGCAAAAGTAGTAGTTCGAAATTCACAATAAATACATACTCGAAATTTTGAGAACTTGATTCAGAAGTACTCTTGGGTTGTGAAAGTTGTAATTGGTAGGTTAATTCCCTGTGGGATCGATTTTGGACTTATTAGACTAGGTTATATTGACTGCGACCGTTGCTTGGACGTGAATCAATTTTGGCGCCGTTGCCGGGGAATTAACGGAATTATCAATTGCCATTGACAGAACTTCAAGATTCTTGTGTAGTCAGTTTCTTTCTACACTTTACATTGAATATTTTGACGGTTGTTGATTTGGGTACTCAGGTGCATGCCTAGAAAATCTGCAAGGACTGGAGAACTAATTGAAGGACTCTCAGACCCCGAGCAAACTTTCCGGGCACGTAAGGCTATCAAACAAATTCAGCAATCTCAACAACCAATCAAACTAGACTTCGACATGGGTGACGTAAACGAACCAAACCAGCAAGCCGAGTTAAATATGCAAGAGGCGCAGGAGGCACAGGAAGGTGCACTGTATGACTGGGCATAACCCACAACGGATAATTTGGCAACTGCCATCGTTGTGCCAGCAATTCAAGCTGAGTCTTTCCAGATTACTAACAACATGCTACACTTGTTGCAAAACAAGGGATTATTCTCTGGGTCTCAGGTTGAAGATCCACAGCAGCACCTGAAGAACTTTCTCTCGATATGCAAGACACAGAGGCAACCGAATGTTACTCCGGAAGCAATCAGACTATTGATCTTTCTGTTCTCAGTTACAGGGCCTGCACAGGTATGGCTAAACTCACTCCCCATAAAGTCTATTGCAACTTGGGATGAGTTAGTCAAGCAATTCCACAACAAGTTTTATCCACCTAACAAGACAGCTCAACAAATTGATGAGATTGTGAGCTTCAAGCAGAAACCAATGGAGACATTACATGAAACTTGGGGCAGATTCAAGGGTATGCTTGTTATGTGTCTTCACCATGGGATTCCTGAGCAGATGTTGGGTCAAAGGTTCTACATGGGGCTTTCAGACAGTATGAAGAATATTGTAGATGCTTCAGCAGGTGGGGCTTTTCTGAGCAAGACTTGGAGAGAGGGCCAAAATTTTCTTGACAAAATGGCTCAAAATTCTGGGTGGACAACCAGGAATGCTCCTATCACTCCACTGGTACACTCTGTACCTCCGAATCCATCCAACACTCTAGAGGAGAACGTGGCAACTTTATTGACACAAATGAGCATCCTGACAAAGAAGGTGGAAGAATTAGGGGTTAGCAGCATGTTCATATTGTAGACACTACCAATGGTGGTTTATGCATATCTTGCATTAGCCAACCCATAGGTAATCCATGGGCTGCAGACCAAGAACATCATCATCAGCATGAAGACATGAATTATGTGGCTAACTATGGAGAGCAGCGACAAGGTAACCAGAGTTGGGGTCAGCAGGCTCCACAGCAGTATAGGCCTCCTCAGCCACAATATAATGCACCAGGTATGAGGCCACCATACAACATGGCTCCATATCCTAGTCCTCAGAATTTCGGCAATCAGCAGCAGGGATATCATCCACCTCCACCACAGCATGGGGGTAGACATGATGATGGGTTCGCAAGGTTGGAAGCTATGATGCGGCAGGTAATTGGGTCAAATGCCAAAACAAATTAAAGAATAGATGCACATGACGCAACAAACAAAAATATGGAAGTACAGATGGGCCAGATTGCTATGTCACTTAACAATCATCCTCAAGGGACATTGCCTGCAGATACACAAACAAACCCAAAAGACCAAGTCCCAAAGCAGCTGATGGCAGTGACTCTGAGAAGTGGTAGAGATCTTGATGCTGAGAAAGAAAGAGAGAAAATCGACACAAAGGCTGAGACACTCACTCTAGTGCCCATTGAACTCGATGTGTCCACAGGGTTGACAGAAGTTACAGTCCAGCCAGTTGCTGAAAATAAAGAGGCGCAGCAGGGAACGTAGAAAGTAGCTGAATAGTTAGAGCAGCAGGTTGAAGAGAAAGTTATAGAGAAAGAAAAGTCACAAGTCATTGGGAAGAAGAGGCCTCCACCACCGTTCCCCCAAAGGTTGGCCAAGCACCTGAAAGAAGAGCAATACAAAACGTTCTTTGATATGCTCAAGCAAATCCAGGTAAACATTCCCTTAATTGAAGCTTTAAAAGAAATGCCTGGGTATGCTAAGATGATGAAAGACTTGATGTCGCGAAAATTTGATTTCCAAGATTTGGCCACCGTGACCCTTACCCAGACTTGTAGTGCAGTGGTCTCAAGACCCATTGCTGAGAAGCTATCTGATCCAGGTAGCTTCACCATTCCATGCACTATAGGAAATTATGCCTTTGCAAAGGCATTGTGTGATTTGGGGGCGAGCATTAATCTCATGCCATTGGTTATTTATAAGAGGCTAGGCATTGGGAGAGCCAAGCCTACCTCTATGTTATTACAACTTGCTGACAGGACGGTTAAGCGTCCATTTGATATTTTAGATGATGTGCTTATCCAGGTAGGGAAGTTCGTGTTTCCCGCCGATTTTATGATTCTTGATTGCAAGGTGAACGAGGAAATTCCTATGATCTTAGGAAGACTATTCCTAGCCACCGGGAAAGCTCTAATTGATTGTGAGACTGGGGAACTCAAGATGAGGTTGAATGATGAGGAGATCATATTCAATGTGCAAAAATCCATGAGGCGCCCTAGTGAGTTCGCGAGTTGCTCTCTCATTGATGCGGTTGATGTGATAGTGGAGATAGACGATGCAGAGTTGACCATTGAAGATCCACTTCAGGCATGCCTAATGAACTTAGAAGAGGTAAATGGTGAAAGTCTAGCAGAATGGGTACTATCTCTGGAAGGCAAGGGGTTTTGGGAGAGAGAGCTTGAATTCGAGCCTCTACATTTAGAGAAAAGAGAGACCGCTCCTGCAAAGCCATCCATAGAAGAGCCACCAAAGCTTGAGCTTAAAACACTACCATCTCATCTCAGGTATGAATTTGTAGGTCCTAACTCCACTTTACCTGTTATTACTTCATCTAGTTTGCTAGATGTGCAGGCTCAAAAGCTATTACAGGTACTCAAGGAATGTAAAGCTTCCAATGGTTAGACCATGGCAGACATAAAAGGGATCAGCCTTGCATACTGCATGCACAAGATTCTCCGGGAAGAGGGGTACAAACCTTCCAGGAAAGTGATAAAGTGGGTAGACACGTGGTAGATCCCAGGTAAGTTTTCTCACCCTTCTGTGCTATACATGTATTATTATGCCATGAGGACATGGCATGATTTTAAGTATGGGGTGGGAGACTTATCTTGTATTGTATATTGTATATAGTAGATGTAGGTATAAATTATATTAGCTGGCTTGGCCCGATGATGAACACTTGGCGATGGGTTTCTTAAGGGTCTAACTCAGAATAAAAACACAAAAAAATCAGAAAATTTGAAAAAATACAAAAATACGAGTAAAGGACTCTTCCTTATGACGGACTATTTAGGACAAGTACTCTTGAGGGAAGTAGTCCACGTAGGAATTTTTCTTTCTTTTATTTTCTTTTTCTAGGTAGTGTATCATCTCCCCCTTGGTTTTTCTTTTGACCACGGTTCTTTTCCAAGGGTTTTTATTGAACCGGGTTAGGTAGATTTTTCTTTTTTTAGGATTAGAGGACAAAGGGTAACATGTAACCCCAAGTATGCACATTAGCAAAGCTTAATTGAACTTGAGAATGTATTATCTAAGTTTGACTATAGATTCTAAATATGCCTTAAATTGCACAATACAGCTTGCTTGAACATTGATAGGACTTTGTAGATAAAATGAATTCTAAATGAGTTGCATGCTATGTGTGTGTGAGATTTTACTTACATTATGTGTTTTACATGATACCTAGAACTTGCCCTGTGTGTTTGCAAAGCGAAATAGAAGTTGTTGGTTGTAGAGAGGATAGAGGCATTTCTTTGTGTAACCCCATAAATCAATAGACATGAATTAACCCGTACATAATATCCAAGTTAACCCCTTTGAGCTTAAAGCCTATTCTTTGATAACCCTTGAATGTTCATGAAAAATCAAAATCTTATATTGTTCTACTTTACCTCCTAGAAGCACTTGTATTGTAATGAATATGCTAAAGTCTAAGTGTGGGGTGAAGGGAAATTGAAAAAGGGAAAATCAAGAATGAATGGTAGAAAATAGTGAACTGGCCAAAATAATGTAAATGTGTTGCAAAGCAATGAAAAAAATAAAAAAAAAGATATTCTGAGAAAAAGAGCTATATCAATGTATATATGAAAATTAGAAAGGCCAGTTACACCAACAAAAGAAAAGTGGGGATTAAAAGTAACTAAAGGTGAATGAATGTTTAGGGGAGACATAAGGAAGAAAACGAAAAGGGAAGTTGTGAAAAGAAAAAGAAAAGTGCTTAGGGAGGTTAGTCACTATAACCAAAAGTATCCTACCCGTCCCGTAGCCAACATTACAACCCTTACAGACCTCTTGATGTATGATTGAATAACTCGATTAGTGGAGTATTACACTAGGGGCAAGCCTATGGTGTGTCTGTGTGCATATAAATGTTCTTTGTTGAGAGTGAGTGAATTTTTCAGATATTTATAAGTTCCATGTTCTAAATTGCTTATGTGTGGGAACTTCTCTGAATAAATTATGTGAGGGCGTGTAACTCAAGAGGAAGAAGGTAAATTTACAAGTTTTTGGTAATAAGTGGAGTAAGCAATAATGTGCTGGCATGAGAGTTTACGGTTAGGTAAAGATTGTGCATATCTTAGGTTAATCAGGAAAGATGGCTTTTGTGACATATTTTGGGGGAGACATAATTAAAAGTTGGCCTAAAGTGTGATTAAGGTTGCTCAAGGACGAGCAAAGGTTTAAGTGTGGGGTATTGATAATAGGTGAATTTGACTATAATTATGCCCTAAATAATCACACTTTGTTGTTGAATTAATGTTGTTATGATGACAAAATGCTTTGATTAGTGTTTGTTGGTGTGTTATAGGTACATATGATACATTGGATGCTAAAAGGAGCTATTTTGGAGTTACATGTTGATGAAAAGGCCAAGTGAAGAGTTGAAGTGAAGTGAGCTTGAAGCATCAGAGAAAAATCAGAAGTGCTGTTCATCCGCAGTTTACTCGCGACCGCGGATGAACCACGAAAAAACAAGCTCTCTGAAGTTGACTATTCGCGGTCCGTCCGCGATCACAGAGGAACCGCGGAAGGCGCCGCAAAATGTTTCCTAGTTTTGTACAAATTCAGTTTTTAAGCTCTAAAACCTATATATAAACCCCTAGTTCGCCCAATAGAGGCAAGTTGTCTATTTTTCACTACTTTTGCAAGACAATTAGTAAGAGAGAACTCTCTCAACTCATTCCTTTATATTATATCAAATATTTATTTTATGAATTCAATTATTATTCTTGTTTCTTTGAGCATGAGTAGCTAAATCCTTTTCTAAGCTTTTGATGGAACTTATTGAGTGATGAACTTATCGTTTATGTGATTACAAATTGTTAGCTAGATTTCTATTTGTTCAACTTCATTCTTGTTGTAATTAATTGGTAGGATCCCCAATTGGCTGTACCTATTTAGTGTGCATAACTTGGAAAAGAGTGCATATTTAGGTTTATTGTTGAACAACACCACACCTAGGTTATTGGAGGAATCTATAACTTTAGGCGTAAAGATGGGGTTAGGAATAACAAAGTCTTGGGTGCAATCTTAAGTGAACTATTCAAATTAAAGCTAGCTAGTGTAGCTCGGGAGAGTGCACTAGTAAATTATTGTAATTGCTCGGGAGAGGGTTACGATACAAATAACGTTCATGATTAATAGAATATATTAACAATTTGTCTGAGCATAGCGATAAGGGATTCCATCAATAGGGGAAATCAATACCTTAGTCTTTCTCCATATTATTTTACCCAACATTCAATTCTTTATTTTTAGCCTTTTAATTCTTGCAAAAGTAGTAGTTCGAAATTCACAATAAATACATACTCGAAATTTTGGGAACTTGATTCGGAAGTACTCTTGGGTTGTGAAAGTTGTAATTGGTAGGTTAATTCCTTGTGGGATCGATTCTGGACTTATTAGACCAGGTTATATTGACTGCGACCGTTGCTTGGACGTGAATCACCTATAATGTCTAACGGCTTATTATTCTTTAGGAAAGACCGTGGAATATGCTAAACGGTCTTCCCGACTCTATCACTTATTTTCTTTCATATGGGGCCCCCACATATTTTGTTCTTTATACGAGGCTCATCCCGTTATTTTTTAGAAGTCCAATCCTAACAAATGCTACATTTTCTATTTTTGGTTTTTTCCCTAATTATTTTACTTGTGTTATAGTTTTAGAATCATGTCCAGGCCTATCATTTATGTTTCCAGGCCTGGACGTTCATGGGCTTGAACTTAGTAGACCAATTTGCATATCTGGGTTTCAGAAACCCAGAATATGTTAGAGTCATTATTCAAAGGCCCAAAGACGAATCCAATTGGATCCAGGCCTGTACTGTTCTTCAAGCCCAGCCCAAACAAGAAAAGTAGAAAGAAAGATCGGAAATTCATAACAGATATACAAGTGATCAACAACAGTAGGTAAAATTAACCAAATGATATTTATTTCAGAAGAAAAACAGAAGTATAGGCTTAACAATATTAATTCTAAATCCCAGTTATCTATCACTAATCAAACTTGAACATCATACTACTATTTCATATACTTTAACAATAACATGTTACTCCACTATGCGAATTGAACCATTATTAACCACTAGTTGTAACTCATACTATTTTGATCATAATTATCGACTACTAATTGAACTTAAACTATAAGCTATTAATTTCAACTGTTTCGAACAATGATATTATACTTAACTATGCCAATTTGTTACTAATTCTAGCTTACTCTTATTTCAAATGGTTATTGACCTAATTGAAGTGAAGAAACAAACTCTGATTAAGTTGATCATTTTTAAAATTATCACATTCTGATTCATGAGGTTACTATGATTATTATCTGGATTACGAGACTAATATTATCTAGGTGAGTTGATTTATGAGTTAACCCGTTTTTTAAACTAGTTCTATGGTGATTACGACTACATATAATCTACTCTACTCTATCTATTACATTATCAGTTGTACTACCTCAGTCTCATACGTATCAATTATACAAACATCCCTATCAAATTACAAAGGATCTAATCATGCGATTAAACATAAGAATATATGAAACACCACAAAAAATTTCTTTTGAAATAATTCATAGCATTTTATTTCCTTAAATCAGCTACAGTTACATGTTTGGATAAGAACTGTGTACCTGATTCAGCAAAAGGAAAATTTATGAGTCTAGAATGCACATGAATATGAAGGATAGTCAACGATCACAGCAACAGAATCAATAGAGAGCAAATCACAGCATAACAACAAACACAATCGAGTATAATCCTCAAATCCAGCAGATAAGCAATCCAAAGAATAGAATTGAAGAAAACCCAATAGAATCCAATCGTGTAGTATAGCAGCAGATTCTAATTGAATTTTAAAATTGCACTCGACTATACTCAGAATTTCACTCTCTATTTGTCGTGTATCACTCTTAATTTTAGAAAGTTTTCTCTGAATTTCTAGAATCCAGCCCCTTTTCAGGCTTAGTTACAGCCTATTTATAGGTGTTTTTGGGTGAAATTTTGAGGGGGAAATTCAAAAATCTTATTATAAGTTCCCTCCCCTTAATTCTCTAATTAATTGCAGTTTGGTACCTTATTTCAGACTTAGAAAGCCTTCCAGCCCTTGCTAGAAGGTTCTAGGGAATTCTTTTTGCTTCTTTTAAGGGTATATTACTATAGTGCCCTCACTTGCTAAGGATTTAACAGTTATGCCTTTTTATTAGGTTTGTTTTACCCTTTATTTTATGCCTTATTGTAGAAATACTAAGCATGAAAGTCTATTTTATCCCTGCAGGCTCTATAAAATCTACAACTATGCCATTTCTTATTCCTTTTGTACCCCTGTTATTACTTGTTATTTACCCGACCTGTTAATGGTCTGGGTATCCTAGGTTTAACTATTATTTAAGAACTGGCCAGATATTCCGATTCATTTAAGACTTGGCCAGTTTTAACCTTAGTTTTTTCAATTTTAACCTCTTTAAGAGGTAACCCTTTTATTATTACTTAACTAATTGGAATTAGATTTGCAGGACTAGCCTGTTTATTATTTAGACTTAGATTTGCAGAATTAGTCACTCTAATATTTCAGGAGTGGCCAAATTAATCATATAGTCCTAAGTTATTTACTTATAGCCAGATTAGGTTACTTTCAATAATAGCCAATTTACTAATCACACTTGTCTATTACAGCTATAACCAATACCATAAAGCACAATAGGATTAATCATAGTCTAGCATATGAATTCATTACAAATACAGCCAACTTATGTCATTTTGCACATATAGCCTCAATCAGAAATCACTTATCAATTAACCAAAACTCAGAGGGAATTTAGATAATGGTTGAATCCCAATTAACTAACTCATAATTTCAGACTTGGCATGGTTAACAAATCAGACATAAAGAAGCATACTTACAACAAATTCATAAATTGACTTATAGAAAAGCCCTAAGAAGCTCAATATATCAATTACGCTTAATGAACAGGATAGATGAGATAGGCTAAATGATAGAAACCCTCAGAAAATTATCAAACAAGAATATCCAAAGGAGTATAGAAATCAGAAGATGAAACAATCAGAAGCATGCTAGAGTAGGAGATTAAAGTATAGGAAAGTTAAAACAGAAAACATACAAAAGATTAACAAAGAAAACAACTACACATAGAACATGCAAAAAGATCGAAACACAGAATATAAGAGCAGGAGTACTTAGCTTAGCAGGATATGTCTCTTGTTCTTCTTTATTTCTTTTTTCTTTCTTTTTCTTTTCTTTTTCTTTTTCTTTTCTTTTCTTCCAGTCTTCAAGACTTCAAAGACTCGAAGTCTTATTTTTTCTAGATTTACTTAAACCAGTTTGTTTTTGGGTTCTTGAGGTTGGAAAGGTGTTCTGAGTGTTTATTGGGGTGTATTTGGGGTGGGTCTTGTTTGGGTGTTCGCCGGAGGTAGGGTTCCGACGAACTTCTTTTGAATATTCGAGCACTTACAGTGAGATTCGAAAGAAACCAACTACATAGGGTGAAAGATCCCTTTGTAGTGGTTCTAGGGTGTTATTTTGGGAGATGGATTCAAAGGTTGAAGGTCACCGGCAAAGATTCCGGTGACCTGACTTTCAAGAATGTTGAGCTTTTTCTAGTTTTTCTAAGGCTTCAGGGTGGTTTTGGGTGAAAAAAGAAAGAAAGAGAGAAGTTTGGGGTCGGAGGTGGTCGGAGACGGCCATGGATACAGGCCAGTCTCCATGAAGATGATGAAGGAGACAAAGAAGACGATGGGAGAAGGGCGGCTAGGGTTTGGCGTGTATTAGTTCTGATCTCTAATGAACGAGAGATGAAGTTTATATACTTCCCTAGGCTTGGGCGATCCTGGCCTTTGGATCATTTTTAATCAACGGCCAGGATTGATTCTTATTAGATGCCGTCGTTTGGCTTTATTGAAGAATTGCCTGGCCTCCGTTAGATCACTTGATTTGGACGGCCAGGATTAATCACAAATGCTACGTCGTTTGATTTATTTAACAAGACTCAATAGTGTCCGTTTGATCAGTTATTTGGACGGCTGGGATTAATTCCTTCAAAACACCGTCGTTTCTTTTAATAATTGGACCGGACAGTGTAGTTCTTTGGGCTGTTACACTTTGGGCTTGAATTTTGGCCCAATTTATTGCATTCCTTATGTATTTTGTTGTGTATTTAACTATTTCTTTGTATTTTTCTTTTTGTACTTTATTTTTTTCTTTTTGTATTCTTTTCAATTATTGCTTCTCTTTTATTTTCCTATTTTTTCTAATATTTTTGGTCTTTTTATGATATTTTTGCTATTTTTCTTTAATTTTTCGGTATATTTGTATTTTTTTGTTAATTTTCTTTATTTTTTGTGACATGTTCTAATTAACCTTTTCTTTTTAATTTTTAATTTCAAATTGTTTCAATCAAAATCACACACTTTATTTCAATTAAACACATAATTGTATATCAAAAATCTTATTTATTTTTAGTATTGGAATTTATTTGCTTAAGGCAAAAATCACGTGCTCACAGCTGCCCCTCTTTGCTCGGGAACACGAAGAGTTTCCGTGCAAAGACAAGTGAGCAGTAATGAGAGATTTTTGCCCACTAGCATATTCCGTAAGAAGCATTTTGAAAACCTTTTGACCACACCTTGCCTCAGAGGTTGCCTACATATCCTGGGCTTAACAGGAATCAGGTCAGTGTAGTTCGGGAAGATCTGGTAATTTGAAACTACCAAGACTTTCCTGCTGCTACTGTTGCTGTAATCACTGGCTAACTCCTTATTACACCGGGGATAAAATGAAAAAGAAGCTATTCTAAGCTATCATCCTATGAATTACAATGATTCCTATCTACTTCTTGTCTTCTTATTCTTCCTTGCTTTTCTATCTCTTATGCCATCATCCTTCTTTTTATTGATTTTTGATTTATTTTCCCGTTTCTGACATACTGCTTCCTTCCCTTTGGTGTGACTTCCAGTTATGTTTCTTGCCTCCAGGTTGATACATGTTAAAACAAAACCAAAACAATGAAAACTTTTCCTCTGCCTTAGTGTGGGATTTTTCACGTGTCATGGTGTTACTTACGTTAGATAAAACAAATAAAATTGCAGAAATGTATTCCCTTATTATACAGGTGGGCGCCTGAAAAGAAATTAAATTGCAGAAATGTGTTCCCTTGTTATACAGGTGGGCGCCTGAACAGAATTAAAAATGCAGAAATGTATTCCCTTGTTATATAGGTGGGCGCCTAAACAGAAATTAAAAATGCATAAATGTATTCCCTTGTTATATAGGTGGGCGCCTAAACAGAAATTAAAAATGCATGAAATGCAATGCAGAAAATATTCCCTTGTTTTCTAGGTGGGCGCCTAAACAGAAATTAAAAATGCATATTCCCTTGTTATCCAGGTGGGCGCCTGATGCATGAATATGAAGAATGCAGAAAATATTCCCTTATTATCCAGGTGGGCGCCTGATGCATGAAAAATGAAAATGCAGAAAATATTCCCTTGTTATCCAGGTGGTCGCCTGATGCATGAAAATGAAAATGCAGAAAATATTCCCTTGTTATCTAGGTGGGCGCTTGATGCATGAAAATGAAAATGAAGAAAATATTCTCTTGTTATCCAGGTGGGCGCCTGATGCATGAAAAATGAAAATGCAGAAAATATTCCCTTGTTATCCAGGTGGGTGCCTGATGCATGAAAATAAAAATGCGGAAAATATTCCCTTAGTTTGATAACCGGGGTATGAGTTTTGAAAAGACAATACTTTCCTTGCTGTTTTTGGGTAATTTTCTTGTTGACTGACTGAATCCTCCTCTGCGGATTCCTCTATTGCTGTATTTCTTTTTGTGTTTTTTATTCTTCCACATTGGTCACATTCACTTTAAAGTGATTAGTGAGAATTTGAATCTTTTTGTTCCTATCTAAATCAAAGAACAATCTGATCAGTTAAAAAATGTTGGCAACTGACATTTGGTTGACTTTGCTTCCATTGCCTGCCTCTTCTTGCTTTAATCTGCTATGCAGCCCTTTGCCATATTTCTTCAACTTTCCCTCGGTAATTTCCCTTCTGCCTTTTGTCTTTTTTTGTTTCTTTTCTTTTCATTTTTCTTTGTCTTTCATTTCCATCCTTCTTTATTTGTTTTTCTTTTATTTTCTTTCCGACCCAGTGTTATTACGCCTCTTAACATGAGAAGCTAGTAGTTAGCTTACAATGGGCAAACTGGTTTTTTAATCAATGAAATGTAGAAAAATATGAATTTAAAAGAGGTAAGGGTATTTTGGAGTAGAGATAGAACTTATCTGGGTATGACGGCTGATTCCTCTGACCATGCCATGTACTTAAACTCCGACCCAGTCTGTCCAATCGAATTGTTACTATCTTAACTCCATCTTTTCCTTTGACCCAAACCAATCTTATTTTTTGCTGTTTTTCTTCTTTCAACAAAATGGTTCTCACTTTCGCCTTATGGTGCCAGTCAAGGTTTTCACAAACAAGACTCTCTCATTTATTCTCTCAATCTCATAGTCGCCTTACGGTGCCGGTTAAGGTTTTCACCGATAAGACTTTCTCATTTTTATTCTCTCAATCTCACAATTGCCTTACGGTGCCAGTTAAGGTTTTCACCGATAAGACTCTCTCATTATATATATATATATTTTTTTTTTCTTTTTTTTCTTTTTTTTCTTTTTATTCTTTTGATTTCTGAACCACCGGGTACTGTCCATACCCTATTTCTCCTTATTCTCATTGTATCATTATTTTCTTGAAATTGATTAGAAGGTCTTTCTTTGGACTGTAATGTGGCTTTTGGATGGGTTCAGAAAGAAGGGTATAAAAGGCTCAAAATTTAACGAGGGTTAAAAATATTTACAACTCTCGGAATCATAAACATAACTTCTGCCCCAGTTTCAATATGTGGGGAATCTTGGATTTTATTTTTATCATGTCTGAACCTCAGTGAGGCTGCCTACGTACCCTTTCGGGATCAAGTCAAAACGGAGTTCGGATCATAAGATCACTTCTTTGTTGCGATTTGACTTTTTCCCGATTTTTCTTTTGTCTTTTGTATGCATTTTCTTTTGTTTGCATTTGCATTTTTTTTGTCTTTTTTTTTTCATCATCACTTTTCATTTTCTTTTCTTGCAACATGAATGATTCTGAGAGAGGGATATGAAAAGAATAAAGAAAATAAGGCTCAATAGGGATGTCAATGGATAAAGTGTTTGGATAAAGAATAAAATGCCTTCATCATTTCAATTCCAAAATTATGACAAATACAATTATACAAATGAAAAAGGAATCATACATAATATCTCTTGACTGCATCTGAATTGATAGCAATCTCTACACATTTTCCTTCAACGTCTGTCAGGTATAGAGCTCCATTGGACAATACCCGTGATACCATGAACAGTCCTTGCCAGTTCGGTGCAAATTTTCCTTTCGCTTCAGCCCAATGCGGCAGAATACGTCTCAATACCAATTGTCCCACTTAAAATTTCAGCGGACGTACCTTCTTATTGTATGCTCTGGCCATTCTCCGCTGATATAATTGTCCATGGCAAACCGCCGCTAACCTTTTTTCGTCAATCAAATTCAATTGTTCTAACCGGGCCTTTACCCATTCATCATCATCGATTTCAGCCTCAGCTATGATTCGAAGAGATGGTATCTCAATTTATGTGGGTATGACTGCCTCTGTTCCATATACCAACGAGTAGGGTGTGGCACTGATTGAAGATCGTACAGTTGTACGATAACCCATAAGAGCTAACAGTAATTTTTCATGCCATTGCCTCGACTCTTTCACCATTTTTCTGAGAATCTTCTTTATATTCTTATTCACAGCTTCTACCGCTCCATTCTCTTTAGGTCTGTAAGGTGTAGAGTTACGATGCACGGTTTTGAATCTTTGACATGCTTCTGCCATGAGGTGACTGTTCAGATTAGCACTATTGTCTATGATAATCACTTTAGGAATTCCAAAGCGACATATGATATTTGTATGCACGAAATCCACCACCGCCTTCTTTGTCACTGCCTTAAATGTCTTCGCCTCAATCCATTTGGTGAAATAATCAATCGCGACCAAGATAAATCTATGCCCATTAGATGCTGTAGGCTCTATTGGTCTGATGACATCCATGCCCCAGGCAACGAATGGCCAGGGTGCAGACATTGTATGCAACTCATAGGGTGGAGAGTGAATCTAATCTCTGTGTATTTGACATTGATGACATGTCCTCACATATCTAATACAATCATTCTCCATGGTGAGCCAATAATATCCTGCTCTCAGTATTTTCTTGGCTAAAATGTATCCGCTCATATGAGGTCTGCAAGCTCCCGCATGTACCTCAGCCATAATTGTGTCAGCTTGCTACGCATCTATGCATCTCAATAGACCTAAATCTGGTGTTCTTTTGTGTACAACCCCTCCAGTGAGGAAAAATCCATTAGCCAATCGCTTTATAGCCCTTTTCTGATCTCCAGTGGCTTGTTCTGGGTACCCTCCTGTCCTCAAGTATTCTTTGATATCATGATACCATGGCTCTCCATCAAGTTCTTCTTCCATGGCAAAATAATAAACATTTTGATCACGCACTTGTATCTGTAATGTATCTATATAAGCTTTATCCGGATGATGCAACATCGAGGATAATGTGGCCAAAGCATCTGCTACTTCATTGTGCATTCTTCGGACGTGTTTGAACTCTCTATAAATTGAAATCTCTGGGATAGTTCATGCAGACATTGTCGATAAGGTATCAACTTTAAATCTCTTGTCTCTCATTCTCCCTAAATTTGATGTATCAAAAGATCCGAGTCACCCATGACCAAAATCTCTTGAACATCCATATCTATTGCCATCCTCAATTCCAATATGCATGCTCCGTATTCAGCCATGTTGTTAGTGCAGAAAAATCGAAGCTAAGCGGTAATGGGATAATACTGACCAGTTTCTGAAATAAGTGCTGCTCCAATTCCAACTCCCTTACTGTTGGCGGCTCCATCGAAGTACATTCTCCAGCATGGCTTATCATCTTGCGTTACTTCTTCAACGTTCATTGCCTCCTCATCGGTAAAATATGTTTTTAACGGCTCATATTCATCATCCACTGGGTTTTCTGCTAGATGATCTGCAACTGCTTGCGCCTTCATTGCCGTGCGTGTTACATAGATGATGTCAAACTCTGTGAGCAGAATTTGCCATTTAGCAAGTCTTCCTGTAGGCTTAGGCTTCTGAAATATATACTTCAATGGATCCAACCGTGATATCAAATATGTGGTATAGGATGACAGGTAATGTTTCAGTTTTTTGGGCAACCCAAGTTACAGCACAACACGTTCTCTCCAATTGAGTGTATTTTACCTCATAAGATGTGAACTTTTTACCGAGGTAATATATCGCCTGCTCTTTCTTTCCCATCTCGTCATGCTGCCCCAGTACGCAGCCAAAAAAATTATCTAGCACAGTCAAATACAAGATCAGAGGTCTTCCCGGTTCTGGAGGAACTAATACTGGAGGATTGGCCAAATATTCCTTAATCTTGTCATTCATCAGTCCAATTTACCGTAGCATCTTTCTTCAACAGTTTGAAAATGGGCTCACAAGTTGACGTCAACTGGGCAATAAATCTGCTGATATAATTCAACCTGCCCAATAAACTCATCACTTCTTTCTTATTCTTCGGCGGAGGCAAATTCTGGATTGCTTTTATCTTTGACGGATCCAATTCAATACCACGCCAACTTACTATATACCCCAGTAACTTTCCTGAAGGCAACCCAAAAGCACACTGTGTTGGATTGAGCTTGAGATTATATCTTCGGAGTCTCTCAAAAAACTTTCTCAAATCCTTGACATGGTCACATTGCTTTTTGGACTTAGTGATGACATCGTCCATATATACTTCGATCTCTTGGTGCATCATGTCATGGAACATAGTAGTCATTGCCCTCATATAAGTAGCCCCGGCATTCTTCAACCCAAACGGCATCACCCTGTAACAATATGTCCCCCAAGGCGTGATAAAGGCTGTTTTTTCTGCATCTTCTTCATCCATCAGGATCTGATATAACCCGCATAACAGTCCACAAAAGAGCCAATTTCATGCTTGGTCCAATTGTCAATCAGTATATGGATATTTGGCAATGGAAAATCATCCTTTGGACTAGCTTTATTAAGGTCTCGGTAATCAACGCACACCCTGGTTTTTCCATCCTTCTTCAGAACTGGCACAACATTAGCTAACCAGGTGGGATATTTAGTGACCCGTATGACCTTCGCCTCGAATTGCTTATTAGATTCTTCTTTTATTTTTACAGTGATGTCCGTTTTAAACCTTTTTAGCTTATGTTATACCGGCCGACATTCCGGATAAATGGGCAATTTATGTACCACCAGATCAGTACTGAGTCCGGGCATGTCATCATAGCACCAGGCAAATATGTCCTTGTACTCATGTAACAACTTGATTAGATCTTCTCTGAGGGAATCCTCTAAATGCACACTGATCTATGTTTCCCTGACATTCTCCTCACTTCCCAGATTAATAGATTCTGTCTCGTTTAGGTTCGGTTTGGGTTTTTCCTCATAATGATTCAGATCTTTACTAATTTCCTCCAGTATTTCCTCATCCTCATATTCTACTTCATGTTCACTTTCAATTTCCTGTATAACTATTCGATTATCAAGACTGGACCGGGAATCCTTCATGCATGACATATCATTGGAATCAGCAAATATTGAACTGTACAAAAGAAGAAAAATAAAATAAGGTAAAAATGGAAGAAAGAAAGAAATTGCATTTCATTGATTTTTTCAAAAAGGTAACAAGCATTGGATACATTTGTTTTTGATGGGATGTGGGATTACAAAATAAGACAAATTTTGGGGAAATGAAATATTTAAAGCTAACTACCACAACTCCCTCCTGATCGGAAGAGGAGTAGCTTCCCAGTTATTAAGCGCAATGCAGGGTCCCACGAACTGAACATCCATTTTACTTGTCCCCTCACCCATCTCCAACATATTCACATCTTCAAATAGCATCTCGAACCTTGCTAGGAGTTCCGTATCCGGTTTTATTTCAGCGCGACTTGGCATAACAGTCGCCAAATGTCTTCGTGTACCAGGCCTAATTAAGGAATCAGATAGTTTTGGAATAGGCTTTGGGAGGGACCAACTATTCTTCTTCATTTCTTGGATCTTTGAATATTGGCAATGGTTGGCTCGAAACCCAGACCAAAAGTGTTATTACTGCCCGGCAGGTGGATTGGTTGTGTTATACCTTGTAGAGTTACCCCTAAGCCTTTCCCCGGTGCAAACCCATTTCTTATAATTTCCTTGGCTACCATCACTTCTGTAGGAGCCACTGTGGGAATCGGCATGTTCTCCCCCTCGAATATTTTATTTACCACCACAGCGTCCATGACTTGATATACCCACAGGCCCTTATCTCCTTCAGTTTCTTCGAATGGTGTGATAGTATTGCAAGCATCATTTTCTCCATGCACTATGACCTCCTGTTGTTCCCATTCAAATTTTACCATCTGATGCAAAAGGATGGTACAGCTTTCGTCGCGTGGATCCACGGACGTCCCAATAACAGATTGTAAGAAACATCAACATCTAGCACCTGGAACTCCATAGTGAAGTCCACCGGTCCAATAGTAATCTCCAGTACAATATCTCCTATAGTATTCTTGCCACCTCCATCAAAACCTCGTACACACACACTGTCCCGATGGATTCTATTAGGATTAACCTTCAACTTTCCCAAGGTTGAGAGTGGGCAAATATTGGCACTTGACCCGTTGTCCACCAGAACACGGGTAACTATAGATTCTTCACACTTGACTGTGAGATATAACGCTTTGTTATGCTCTGTTCCTTCAAGTGGCAACTCATTATCTGAAAATGTTATCTTGTTTGTCTCAAAGATCTTATTCGTGATTTTCTCCAAATGGCATACTGAAATCTTCTCAGGCACATATGCTTCATTCAAAATTTTCATCAACGCCTTCCTGTGCCCTTCAGAATGAATTAGCAATGATAACAATGAAATCTGCGTGGGCGTTTTTTCTCAATTGCTCTACTATTGAATAGTCCTGAGCCTTCATCTTTTTCAAGAATTCTTCCGCTTCCTCTTCAGTTACTGCCTTCTTCACATGAGTCGGGTTCTCCTTTACCACTTTTGTCTTCCTCAACTCTTCTGGGGCAAAGCATCGCCCGGAGCGAGTTAGGCCATGTGTTTCATTGACTTCTCCTTTAACCTCCTTCCCCTTGTACATCATTGTAACTTTATTATAGTTTCACGGCATAGCCCTGGTGTTCACGACTGGCATCTGTACCACCGGTTTGATAACCGCCGATTCCACATAAGCTCCTTTCACGGTCAACAAAGGATTTGCTCCCGGCACTACTATCTTCACGGGTTCAACCACTGATGGTTTCTTCATTGGTAACTCAGCTGATGCTTTCTCCTTTTCAACTTCCCCTTCCACCTTGTTATTAGCTTTAATCATCATCACTGATTGAGAATGTATCTTACTGCTCTCTCCCTGCTCTAACTCTATCATGTGCGTCTCATGATGGGCTGGCGATGGATTCTGTGTGATATTGGGAGTTTTTGGAGCTAGTACCTCAATCCTCCTAGTATCAATAAGCTCCTATATGGCGGACTTTAAATGCCAACACTTTTCTGTATCATGTCCCGGCGCCCCGGAACAATACTCACATCGGACTGATTGGTTTAGATTTCTGGGTGGTGGGTTTGGAATTTTTGGTTCAATAGGGCTTAACATCCCTAGCTCTATCAAGCGGTGACAAATACTGGTATATGACTCCCCTAACGAAGTAAATGTTTTCTTTCTTTGGTCTCTATCTCCTCTTACTTCTGGATCTGGACGAAAATTGGGTTGATTTGGATTTTTGTATGTTTTGGAAGGCGGGTAGGTATTTTGTACGTGGTAGACATTTTGTGGAGCTGGGGTACGCCATACATGTGGAGGCGGTGGATAAGGTTGAGCATGGGGGGCGGAAAAATATGGATTGGATGGACGATAATATGGTGGAGGTGGGTTGTAGGGTGCTGGTGGATATGGTTGATATGGGCGAGGTTGATTATGATATATATTAGAGCTCGAGACCATGATCTACTTTCGATGACCGCAACTTCCTCCTTCTTCTTTTTGCCTATCGATCCTCCATTTCCAGTTTGTATTGCCTGGTTTGTGGCTTTAATAGCTGAATAACTCATGATCTTATTTGTCTTTAACCCCTCTTCTATAAAGCTTCCCATCTTGACCACCTCGTTGAAGGTTTTACCAATTGCCGATACCAGGTGACCATAGTAAGTTGCTCCAAAGCTTGTAGAAAATAGTCCACCATTTCTGATTCCTTCATGGGAGGGTCTACTCGTGCAGCCTGCTCCCTCCATCTGAACCCGTATTCCCGGAAACTTTCCCCGGGTTTCTTCTCCATTTTAGTTAATGATAGCCTGTCAGGGATAATCTCTAGATTGTATTGGAAATGGTTGGCAAATGATTGAGCTAGGTCATCCCGGATGAACCACCTGGTATGCTCCTGTCGAGTATACCATTCTAGCGCTGAACCACTTAAGCTTTGGCTAAAATAAGCCATAAGTAACTCGTCACTTCCCCCTGCTCCGCGCATTTTACTACAGTAACCCCTCAGATGGGCTACTAGATTCCCGTGACTGTCATACATATCAAACTTGGGTAGCTTAAACCCAGCTAGGGAGCTGTACCTCCGGAAACAAGCATAAATCTTTATACGCAACACTCACTTGGCCTCCTAGCCCTTGTATGTTACGAAAGGACTGTTCAAGACTTTTTATCATATGGGTCATCTCTTCTTTTTCCAAATTTCTGACAGGCTTTCCCTCTTCTATCATGTCTATGAGCGGTGTGTGGGAGTCATGTTACCTGAATGTTGGTTCTGGTGGATAATAATGAGTGTCCTGAACATGGAACACAGGTTCGCTGGAAGATTTGTGTAGAGCAGTAGGTGGCGGTGCTACGTATACTGGAGCAACCTGAGGTGGAGGTGGTAGAACTTTTTTGGACAGTGGTGCTGGTGCTTGGGAAGTTGTAGCATAGTAATATTGGTAGGTTGGGTATGTGGAGGATGAATTCATAGTAGGTGGTTCAGGATTTGGGTTTGTTGGAGGGACGTATGCTGGGTTGGCTTGATAGGAAGGCAAAGGTTGACCCCTAGACCAGGCCAGGTACATCTCTGACATTTGCTGTCTTAATTTGTACATCTCCTCTTTCATACTAACAACGTCCACAACTTCTTCCTCCTGTGCCGGATCCATAATAGTGGGCTCGATCTCCTGAGTCACTGCTTTAGTCATAGCTTTTGAACGTGTATTGTAGCTGTGATGTGCCAGAATGCCAGTTGCCAAATGAAAATCTGATACTCATCAACAACAAAACTCGTTAATAGTTAGCTCATAAGGGTTAAAATATCATAATTAAGAATCACAACTTTTGCCTTAGTCATTATGCATCATCCCGACATTTATTCCTCTTTAAACCACCATTTTTCTTTTCACCTCTGTTTTTCATTGCTTTTCTGTTTGTTTCTTTTTTTTTCATTTTTGCTTTTTCGTTCCTACATGTTTGCCTATCGCCTAGACAATTTGTATAAAAATGGAAGAAAATAACAACAACTTATTTTGAATTTTTCGTTGATACTCAAAACATCGGTTACAAATGATGTTGTAATACAAAATGCATGCCCTATGAATACATTAAAGCTCCTAGTGCCCGCGAGACATCGTTCGGTCTTGCCGCGGGCCTATATGCTAATCCACTTTGGAGTTTATCCAGGTCGGTCATTACTTGCTTTACAAAGAACTTTACTGCTGATGTGAATGTTGCTTGGGACATATCTTTACATAATTGGCATTTTCTTGTGATGTACTGAGCAATGTTGACGATTCTTTCCCCGATGACCTTTTTTTCCTAAAGCAGCCTACCAATCTGTTTGGAACGAGCGTCTAAGGTTTGATGGCTCTCCTTTTGTAGTTGTTGTAGCTCCAACTCTAACCGAGCCATAGCCATGTAGAAATGTTCTCTCTCTACTTCGAACTCTTTGGTTTGTTTGCTACTTTTGACTTTGGTTGTAATGATTTTCTTTCTCAATCGGGCTAACTCAACCTTATGTTCATCTTGTAATTGCTGAGCCATTCGAACTCTGTCCTCAGCATTTCTTGTCAACTGTTTCTGAACCCCGACTAACTCCTTTTCAGCTTTATCAAGATCAAATCTATAGTCATTCACTTTACGCCGAAGATTTTCAATTAATTTCTCATCTCGGGCTAGGCGAACTGGGGTTTCGGCTGCGGTTTTCATCTTTGAAATTTGAGCCTTCAAGATTTCATTCACTTTTCTCAGCTGTTTCTTTTCTTCCTCGTAGGATGCCTCTTGTAAGCTGCTCTCGAATTTGAGGTTTTGGAATTGTTTCTCTAACAAGCTTATTCTGGCTCTATACTCATTTTCTTTGGCCACCCAATCTTTGTGTTCCTTAGACTGCTCGGCCAATTCTTGGATGTGAGGCCTCTTCGTTGGTCTATCATGCTCGATATCACGGCGTTACCATGCAGTATACCCTGGTGATACTTTCCCTTGAGCTCAGTTTCCCACACAAGTGTCTACCCTCAAGCATTGGAATTCATTCTAAATCTGTCGAATCTTTGCTTACGGGAATTGTCTGTCCAGACTGATTTCTACGGCTTGTAGACTGAGGTCCCCGTCTTTTGGTATGACCTGATATCTCCCGAGCTGTCGTAGTACCCTATACAATGCATAAGGCTGAATGCTTTTAAGACCTATTATCAAGAAATGCGACCCTTCTCTTGGCATGTATATCACCTCATTGAGGGGCAACCATCCGTATGCCCAATCAATTTAGCTAGCAGTCAACGATCGCAAGTATGTAATCCAACTTTTGCTCCTTCCGGCAACTTAACTTCTTTTGTTCTCATATAGAACTCTTCAATGCACGTCTTTTCAGACGAGCTGTAACTCAAGAACGGAGGGTGACGACACAAATGTTCTATCAACCACATTTGGATAATCAGATTGCATCCCTCGAAGAAGTCATGCCCTGCTTTGATGTGAGGGCACGAAAGATGTCAGCTACAATCATCGGTGCCAATGTGCTATTATCTTGCACAAGAAGAGTACTGGCAACCCCGGCGACCCTTATATCAATATTTCCATCTTTCCTCGGGAATATGACTAATCCCAGGAATGCCACTATAAAAGCGAATCGCCTATGCTCTTCCCACTTGACTCGGTTAGATTTACTGCTGAGTTTTTTCGTAGGGTCGTTAAATCCCCCAATATGACCATATCTGCGGTAGATGAAACTTAAAGTACAAAATCCATGATCCAAGTCTTCATTATGAACGTTCCTGGCGATTTTCAGGGAATCGAGGAATCTGTGCACTGTAATTGCTCTCGGATCCACCAGGTATTTATCCTTCAGGGGAACCTCACCTTTCCCAATATAATAAGCAACTTCTTCTAATGTAGGAGTGAGCTCAAAATATGAGAAGTGTAGAACATTATGCGCAGGATCCCAACAAGTGACGAGATCCCGAATGATATCACCACGTGGTATTATATCCATCAACCCAGTAAGATCTTTCAGATAGCGTTTGACCCAAACCTGTCCTTCTTGACCCAGATCGTTCCACCATAGTCTCAACTCCAAAGGGATTTTATTCATAAAAGCAAAGGGTTCATTTTGTACTGTGCTCATCCTGCACATTTATTAAAGGCAATTTTATTCAGAAAAAGGGAAAATATTTTTCAAAGACAATTTTTTATTTTTGAAAGAATTAGCCTTTCCGGGCTATTTATTTTAAAAGAAAAGGACATGTCTTCAAAGTGGCCATTTTTGCAAAAATAGCCTTCCGACGTCCTTTCGGAACATTCGGCTATTTCCAAAAATAGCAATCACTTTGATTTATTGGAAACTAAAATTCAATATTTTTGGTCATTTTCTAAAAGGGTGGTTGGACTCGTCAAGGGTTGCCTACGTATCCCACCTAATGGCGAGAATCAAACCTGCGTAGTTCGGTCAGATTGTTATGTGACCAATTATTTCAACTATATTATTCCACCTCTTTTTCGAACTTTCTTTTCAAATTTTGACAGCGTTTCGCCAACATTTCAAGAATTTCTATTCTAGAATTTCCTTTTCTTTTGTTTTTCAGGAATTTTGTCGGTCCGCATAATGATCCAGGATAAATAAATGCAACATATAATATGCTCGGTCTTTGATTACCGGGTCACCTGTCCTAGACGGACCCAACCCCTGTGTTGAGTCCCCTAAGTCAGATATGATACAAATAATCGTCCTATACCTAGGTTCAATATCCTGTTGTTATGGTGCTAGACCGTGTACCCGAGTGGATAACTCGGATCGAGGAGGGGGCTACGTACCGAGGACCCCCGGGGTCGTTCGGCTTTGTAACTTATCCGGCCTCTATTTCTTATTTTGGTATAACTTAACAGAAAGGGGAGTCTCAACCAGTAAGCACATCCCTGGAGGTAAGAAGAGAATGGTTTTCGGCACAATTTTATATATACAATCCATGTAATATCAAATCGGTAATCACGTAGCACGTTGATCAAAGCATATAATGAAGTCAAATAATTATCAAGAACGACAATTCAATCGAGCTCGAATTCTTAAACCCTGAACCAAAATTCTAGGTTGCTTATCCCTAGCAGAGTCGCCAAAGCTGTCACACCTCCCTTTTTACTACCTTTCTATTTCCCGAAAAGGAGAATAAGGTGTACCTCGTTAATTACCAATACTCCCGGGAAGGGATATAATAATAACAACGAGGAAGGAGTTTTTCCAATTTAAGGACAATCGGACGGGATTTTATTTAAAGTTTCAGAGTCGCCACTTGGGAAGACAATGGTGTCCCAAGTAACCGGTTAATCCCGAATCTGAGGAACTTGACTCTGTTTAAAGAGTCCGTGCAACAAGAAATTCGAATAAGGAATTCTGTTAACCCGGGAGAAGGTGTTAGGCACTCCCGAATTTTGTGGTTTCAGCACGGTCGCTCAACTGTCGTTTTTGATTTTATTTGATTTTGTTATATGCTTTTTAAAACATGTGCATGTTTCGTTTTTAATATTTTTATGACTTGAGATGTCGCGAAAACGCATTTCAAGTCACACCGCAACCAGTACACATGTGACTTTAACACGTTTCAGCTTCGTCGAGATTTAAGATTTGAGTCACATTAGATGTGTACTCATATTAAGGAAGGTATATTTAAAATCATGCCTATAACGTCTAACGGCTTATTATACTTTATGAAAGACCGTGGAATTTGCTAAACGGTCTTCCCGAGTCTATCACTTATTTTCTTTCATATGGGGGCCCCGCATATTTTGTTCTTTATACGAGGCTCGTCTCGTTATTTTTTAGATGTCCAATCCTAACAAATGCTACATTTTCTATTTTTGGTTTTTTCCCTAATTATTTTAATTGTGTTATAGTTTCAGAATCATGTCCAGGCCTATCATTTATGTTTCTAGGCCTAGACATTCATAGGCTTGAACTTAATAGACCAATTTGCATATCTGGGTTCCAGAAACCCAGAATATGTTAGAGTCATTATTCAAAGGCCCAAAGACGAATCCAATTGGATCCAGGCTTGTATTGTTCTTCAAGCCCAGGCCAAATGAGAAAAGTAGAAAACATGATCGGAAATTCATAATAGATATACAAGTGATCAACAACAGTAGGTAAAATTAACCAAATGATATTTATTTCAGAAGAAAAATAGAAGTACAGGCTTAACAATATTAATTCTAAATCCCAGTTATCTATCACTAATAGAACTTGAACATCAGACTACTATTTCATATACTTTAACAATAACATGTTAATCAACTATGCGAATTGAACCATTATTAACCACTAGTTGTAACTCATATTGTTTTGATCATAATTATCGATTACTAATTGAACTTAAACTATAAGCAATTAATTTCAACTGTTTCGAACAATGATATTATACTTAACTATGCCAATTTGTTACTGATTCTAGCTTACTCTTATTTCAAATGGTTATTGACCTAATTGAAGTGAAGAAACAGACTCTGATTAAGTTGATCATTTTTAAAATTATCACATTCTGATTTATGAGGTTACTATGATTATTATCTAGATTACGAGACTAATATTATCTAGGTGAATTGATTTGTGAGTTAACCTATTTTTTAAACTAGTTCTATGGTGATTACGACTACATATAATCTACTATACTCTATCTATTACATTATCAATTGTACCACCTCAGTCTCATACGTATCAATTATACAAATATCCCTATCAAATTACAAAGGATCTAATCATGCGTTTAAACATAAGAATATATGAAACACCATAGAAAACTTCTTCTGAAATAATTCATACCATTTTATTTCCATAAATCAGCTGTAGTTACATGTTTGGATAAGAACTGTGTACCTGATTAAGCAAAAGGAAAATTTATGAGTCTAGAATGCAGATGAATATGAAGGATAGTCAGCGATCACAACAGCAGAATTAATAGAGAGCAAATCATAGCAGAACATCAAACACAGTCGAGTATATTCCTTAAATCCAGCAGATAAGCAATCCAAAGATTAGAATTGAAGAAAACCTAATAGAATCCAATAGTGTAGAATAGCAGCAGATCCTAATTGAATTTCAAAATTGCATTCGACTATACTCAAAATTTCACTCTCTATTTGTGGTGTATCACTCTTAATTTCAGAAAGTTTTCTCTGAATTTATAGAATCCAGCCCTTTTTCAGGCTTAGTTACAGCCTATTTATAGGTGTTTTTGGGTGAAATTTCGAGGGGGAAATTCAAAATCTTATTATAAGTTCCCCCACTTAATTCTCTACTTAATTGCAGTTTGGTACCTTATTTCAGACTTAGAGAGCCTTCCAGCCCTTGCTGGAAGGTTCTAGGGAATTCTTTTTGCTTCTTTTAAGGGTCTATTACTATAGTGCCCTCACTTGCTAAGGATTTTAACAGTTATGCCTTTTTATTAGGTATGTCTTACCCTTTATTTTATGCCTTATTGCAGAAATACTAAGCCTGAAAGTCTATTTTATCCTTGCAGGCTCTATTAAATCTACCACTACGCCATTTCTTATTCCTTTTGTACCCCTATTATTACTTGTTATTTACCCGACCTGTTAATGGTCTGGGTATCCTAGGTTTAACTATTATTTAAGAACTGGCCATATATTCCAAATCATTTAAGACTTGGCCAGTTTTAACCTTAGTTCTTTCAATTTTAACCTCTTTAAGAGGTAACCCTTTTATTATTACTTAACTGATTGGAATTAGATTTGCAGGACTATCCTGTTTATTATTTAGACTTAGATTTGCAGAATTAGTCACTCTAATATTTCAGGAGTGGCCAAATTAATCATATAGTCCTAAGTTATTTACTTATAACCAGATTAGGTTACTTTCAATAATAGCCAATTTACTATCACACTTGTCTATTACAGCTACAACCAATACCATAAAGCACAAAGGATTAATCATAGTCTAACATATGAATTCATTGCAAATACAGCCAACTTATGTCATTTTGCATACATAGCCTCAATCAGAAATTACTTATCAATTAACCAAAACTCAGAGGGAATTTAGATAATGGTTGAATCCTAATTAACTAACTCATAATTTTAGACTTAGGCATAGTAAACAAATCAGACATAAAAAAGCATACTTACAACAAATTCATAAATTGACTTATAGAAAAGCCCTAAGAAGCTCAATATATCAATTATGCTTAATGAACAGGATAGATGAGATATGCTAAATGATAGAAACCCTCAGAAAATTATCAAACAAGAATATGAAAAGGAGTATAGAAATCAGAAGATGAAACAATCAGAAGCATACTAGAGTAGAAGATTAAAGTATAGGAAACTTAAAACAGAAAACATAAAAAAGATTAACAAAGAAAACAACTACACAAAGAACATGCAAAAATATCGAAACACAGAATATAAGAGCAGGAGTACTTGGCTTAGCAGGATATGTCTCCAGTTCTTCTTTATTTCTTTCTTTCTTTTTCTTTTCTTTTTCTTTTTCTTTTCTTTTCTTCCAGTCTTCAAGACTTCAGAGACTCGAAGTCTTATTTTTTCGAGATTTACTTAAACAAGTTTGTTTTTGGGTTCTTGAGGGTGTTCTGAGTGTTTATTATTTGGGGTGGGTCTTGTTTGGGTGTTCACCGGAGGTAGGGTTCCGGTGAACTTCTTTTGAATATTCGAGCACTTACAGTGAGATTCGAAAGAAACCAACTACATAGGGTGAAAGATCCCTTTGTAGTGGTTCTAGGGTGTTATTTTGGGAGATGGATTCAAAGGTTGAAGGTCACCAGCAAAGATTCCGGTGACCGGACTTTCAAGAATGTTGAGTTTTTTCTGGTTTTTCTAAGGCTTCAGGGTGGTTTTGGGTGAAAAAGAAAGAAAGAGAGAAGTTTGGGGTCGGAGGTGGTCGGAGATGGCCATGGATACAAGCCAGTCTCCATGAAGATGATGAAGGAGATGAAGAAGACGATGGGAGAAGGGCGGCTAGGGTTTGGCGTGTATTAGTTCTGATCTCTAATGAACGAGAGGTGAAGTTTATATGCTTCCCCAGGCGTGACATTTTCTAATTAACCTTTTTTTTTAATTTTTAATTTCTAATTGTTTCAATCAAAATCACACACTTTATTTCAATTAAACACATAATTGCATATCAAAAATCCTATTTTGTTTTTAATATTGGAATTTATATGCTTAGGGCAAAAATCACGTGTTCACAAGTTGTATTGTTTATTTTTGTGTTAGGTTTGTAAGGTTTGTGTTTGATTTGTACTGTTTAAGTAAAATTGCTATTCAAACACAATTAAAATAAAATTATTGTTAAAAGATAGTTGTTACTATTATTTACATAAAGCACTATTTTTACACAAAGTTAATACATAAGTAAATCAGTGAGTGCTGCAGCCTGTGTGCTTCAGTGCTGCTGCTTGCCTAAGTCGCATCCCCTATCACCCGGGCACACTATTTGGATCATCATCATCAAATTGCCTCTTTATGTGAGGATGTGCAGCAGCATCAACACCACAACTGGCAGGGTCAAAAGAATAGGTCGTCGGGCCATCAACAACCTACAAAACAAGAAGTAATCTTAGCATGTGAAAATGTATTATTTTATGAAAATGTATTATTATCTTAACCTACAGAATGTACTATTATTTTAAGTAAGAAAATATTTTCTCACCATGGTCTCGTCGACCTTATGGGTATATATCAGTGGTGTGCTCATCACCGCATGTAGTATCCTCAAAGATGGGCTGGGACGAAGACTGCATAAGAAAGTAACAATTAATTAATGGCAACTATTTAAGAAAAAGAAAACAAACTGAAATATTAAAGTAATACAAACATAACGCCGCCTGTGGTAGATCCACATGAATTGCCGAGGACGATGGATAACACAACTTGCACCCGCCATCCACATCCTGGTCAGGCCGACCCTTAGTTAGGGTAGATGGGAATGCGAAGTACCGATCTACATCACCGTCGAATATACCCATGATCGACAATGGTCCTGACGGGGTGACCTGCGATGCTGGAAAAGATAGTTGAAGGCTATACGAAGGCATATTGTTGGAAGGCTCATTTGCATGAGGGATATAACCCTACTGATCATCTCCAAAGCCCCCAAATCCAAACTCCTCGTCATGTCCCTCAGCACATGTGTCAATAGGTAACTCAATACCCCCTTGCTGACCACCTCATCGCCGTCCCCTGCGACCCCGTGGGGCACCCCTACCTAGTAGGGCACCTCTTCCTAGTGCCCTACCCCTGGCTTGTGGGACTAGCCTACCCCGCTGGTAGGCATCTGGAGCCACATATTGAGGCTCATGGTCTAACATCTCGGCATCTCTCGCTTGCAACAGTGTAAGAAGAGCCATCTGAGCCACCTGTCGGCCATATTTAACCACTTCAGGGATGTCCGAACGCTACTGCATCTGCTGTCCCAACTGGTAGATGCGATGATGCCCAATAGCCTGTGAAAAATATAAAATAGTAATTAAATAACACTATATCAAAATTATAAGATATTAATAAGCCACAAAAACACACTAATGCCTCGTGCCTCCCGATGTACGGTCTGTAGCGCTCGCCAAGTACATGAACGGGCTTCCTGATCATCATTCGGATATGATGGCAGTACCACTCAGCATACAAATGAATAGAAGCCTCCCGGAAAATTGTAGCCTGTAGGTGGTAGTAGAATGCGCTAAGCTCGATCCTCCCAATAAGCTATCTGCTGGTGTAGCCATCTAATATATTGCTGGTCCATGATGGGACAGTCGTCCCGCTGATAGTATGTATCCTCCCATCCAGGCTCCCTCGGTATAGGCTGAGGATGGCCAAATTGTCGAAGCACACGCTCCGTGGCATAATACTCAACGTGATATCAGAAGATCATCGGGAGGGAGGTGCTCCAAATCAGCCGGTCGATTGAACAACAAGCGGGTAGCTGACCAATCAACTCGATGCTGTATGGCGTCGAGATGAACTATTAAATAATAACATAAAAATGAGTATGCAAAATGGGATAAATAAGTCCGCTGACTCTGGCCTCTAGTCTGAGTACCGCTGGAACTAGCTGATCCCCGAGGCCTCTGGGCCTCCCTCTCCTCTCGCTCTCGGCGACGGTCTATCTCAATGTCACGAGCTATATCAACTGCATCCTTAAATGAATGACTCAAGACCCTCTCTCGGGTCATCAAGATACGAATGGGATAAATAAGTCCATCCACGAAGCGCCTGATCCTCTCCCGATCAGTAGGAACCATCCATGGTGCATATCTTGCTAACTTTGTAAATCTAACCTCATACTCTGACACTGTCATATCCCCTTGGTGGAGCCACTCAAACTACCTACGTAGCTCCTCTCTCTGAGATTGGGGTATCCACTTCTCCAGAAAAATAGTGGAGAACTCCTGCCATGTCAATGATGCCGCACCTGCCGGCCTACGACGCTCATAAGCCTCCTACCATGTGAAGGCTGCTCCCTGAAACTGGAAAGTAGTAAAGGATACACCACTCGACTCAAGAATCCTTGCTGTACGTAGCATCCGACGACACTTTTGAGAAAACCTTGGGCATCCTCGCCCGGAGTACCACTGAACATAGGAGGTGAAAGTTTGCTAAACCTCTCAAGACGACGCTGCTCGTCGTCAGGTATCACTAGGACCCTGTCGCCCCGAATTTGAACAACTGGCTGAGCTGGAGCCACTGGTTGGACTAGTGGTGCCTCAGGTATTTGAAGACCCTGCACTACTTGCTCTGGATTGCGAGCTGCGGGGGTCTGATGACTACCCCCGGTCTGGGATGTAGCTATTGAAGTGGAGGCTGAAACTGCCTGAGCCAAGCCAGTGCAAACTATCAATATCTGAGCTAGGGTCTCATGCAGACCCAAAATCACAATAGGCACAGCTGGTGCCTGAACAGGTGCTGTTGGGACCTCTGCAAGTGAAGGCTGATCTGGAATGGGGGCAGCTAGTGGGTCAACTGGCACTGCCCCAGCTGCTCTACCCCTACCACGACCACGACCCCTAGCAGGTGGCAATGGTGGTCGTCCGCCTCTTCCTGTAGCACGAGTCATCTCCATCTACGAGAGAATAGAACACCAAGGTTCAGTTTCGGATCAACAAAGTCGCATGACATGAATTTCAAGAATTTGTAGTTTTCCTAAAAGGTTCTGCAGCCTCCTGAGGATAAGTACACACGTCTCCGTACCGATCCGCAAGACAGTACTAAACTGGCTCATGACTCGCGAGACCTGATAACCTAGGCTCTGATACCAACTTGTCACGACCCAATCCAGATCGTGTTGGCACCCAACACATTGCTAGGCAAGCCCGACCATTTTCCAGATAACCAGTTCAATTATTAAATAACATTGTTCCATTTAAAGATAACTAGCCTGTTTTTATAACAATAATAATAATACAGAAATAGAAATAACTGTAATACTGCCCAATAAATCCGGTGTCACAAGTCTGAACCTCTAATAGAAGAGTAAATCCTATACAACTGATAACTAACAGGAAAACCAAGAGATAAATAGAGGAATGCAGAGATCGTGTCCTGCGGACACCGGCAACTACCTCGATAACTCCTCAGCTGATAGTAAAAGCAGTAGTGTATAGCTCAACTGCCATCCTAGATCCCTGTATCTACACATAAGGTGCAGGGAGTAGAGTGAGTACTTCTAACCCAGTGAGTAGTAATCAATAAATAATAACTGAAAGTAAGAACACATGTATAAACACTAAACAGTTCTAAGAATAACTATAGAGGTAAGTCATCTTTAAAATGGTAAGTCCGGTTCCTGTCTACTACTATCTCACACTAATCTAACACTGATCCAACACTGATCCAACATTACTGCGGCGTGCAGCCCGATCCTCACTCACAATACTGCGGCATGCAGCCCGATCCAATATATGTAGTGCTGTGGCGTGCAGCCTGATCCAATATAATAGATATATTGCTACGGCACGCAACCCAATCCAATAATATATAACTGCGCTCACTGGGGGTGTGTGTAGACTCCGGAGGGGCTCCTTCAGCCCAAGCGCTATAATACTGCGGCATGCAGTCTGATCCACATATATATTACTGCGGCGCGTAGTCCGATCCATATATATATATATATATATATATATCATATATATAATACTGCGGCGTGAAGACTAATCTAACACTGATCCAACACTGATCCAACATTACTGCGGCGTGCAGCCCGATCCTCACTCACAATACTGCGGCATGCAGCCCGATCCAATATATGTAGTGCTGTGGCGTGCAGCCTGATCCAATATAATAGATATATTGCTACGGCACGCAACCCAATCCAATAATATATAACTGCGCTCACTGGGGGTGTGTGTAGACTCCGGAGGGGCTCCTTCAGCCCAAGCGCTATAATACTGCGGCATGCAGTCTGATCCACATATATATTACTGCGGCGTGCAATCCGATCCATATATATATATCATATATATAATACTGCAGCGTGAAGTCCGATCCAATACATGTATATGTATATACTGCTACGGTGTGCAGCCCGATCTGGTATATATATCAATACCTCACTATGGGTCCTCGATCCCACTCAGTCAATATAGACTCGGCTTCTCGGGCCCACTCTGCTAGAACAGGTTATTCAACCCTAGGTATTATCACTTAGAGTACACATCTAGTATTGGTTAATGTCAGGCTATACAGCTATGAGTATGACTGAGACTATGTGTTCAACATGATATATCTCCACAGGCTTCCCTAAGATTCTACAGATCTGCACAAGGCCCCAAACACAGCAACTAACCCAATTATACAGGTATAAGCTCAGTCTCACTGAATATGCACAGTAAACTATCAATCGGGAAGGACCAACTTCAAATCCCCTGTCGCAATACCACCACGCTCGTCACATGACGCGTGTTTCATCTCAACATAGCACTGTATAGTGCAAATATGGGGTTTCAAACCCTCAGTATATCATTCATTACTACCACTCACCTCGAACCGGCAAAAGTCCTAGCTCGCCTTGCACTTGCCTCGCAAATCGACCTCCTCGGCTGCCAAATCTGTTCAAAACCAATAAAAATACATCAAAATAGGCTAATGAATCATAACCTAAACAGAAGGACTCGAAAAACACCCAAAAACACAAAGTTGCCAAAACCTGAGCCCCGGGCTCGCTTCTTGTAAAATTACGGAAGTCACATTTTCAGAATCCTTATCTCGCCACGAGTCCGTGCATATAAAATTTATCAAAATCGGACTTCAAATGAGTCGACAAATCATGATTTTTACATAGCAAAAATCCAAGCCCTAACTCCTTCAATTTATACCCAATTTCAGAGTATTAATGGAAGATTCTTCGATAAAATGATGTATTAAGACCACGAGACTTACCTCCAATCACTTCCCGGTAAAATCCCCTTCAAATTCCATCACTTAGCTCTCAAGGTGCTCAAAAATGGAGGAAAATGTCAAAAAATCGCTACTGAAATGTTTTCCTTAAAACCTTTCCGTCAGTCATTTTTACTCTACGCAAATGTGATGCTCCGCACGAGTTCGTGATGAACAATTTGGAAGCAACCCCTATTTACTCTCCGTGGTCGCGTGCTCCCAATAACTAACGCGATGCTCATTTCTTCCAATGCTATGCGAACGTGGTCCGACTATCGCGATCGCGATTCACCTGGTCCAGCTCCTACGCGTTCGCATCCAACACTTCGCGAACGCGAAGACCAAAATTTCCTCAGCTCCCTGATACACTACGCGTTTGCGTGACAACCATCGCGAACGTGATGAACAAATTTCTGCTGCACTTAATACAGCAGAACTGATCCTTTTCTTAGCCAAAAATGATCCGTTTGGACCCCCCCACCAATTTACCCCGAGGCCCTCGGGACCTCAACGAAAACCACCAACCTATTCCAAAACACGATACGAACTTGTTCCAATCATAAAAACACATCCGTAAACACAGAAATCATCAAATCAAGGCAGATTCAAGCTTAAGTTTCAACTATAACTTCCGAAACCAACATCCAATCAAAAACCTGACCAAACGATGTCCGAATGACCCAAAAATTTGCAGAAATATCCAAAATCACCTAATGAAGCTACTACTACGATCAAAATTCCATTCCGACTCCCGGATCAAAATATCACCTATCGACCGAATTTTGCCAAAATTCCAACTTCGCCAATTCAAGCCTAATTCAACAACGAACCTACAAATTCAATTTCGATCACTCTCCTAAGCCACAAATGATCCCCCGAAGCTAACTAAACCATTAGAATTCAATTCTGAGTCCTCTAACTCACAAGTCAACATCCGGTTGACTTTTCCCAACTATCCCTTCATCAAAGAGACTATTTGTCTCATTTCCAACCAAACTCGATCCGAATTGACTCAAATTTACCAAACACATATATTGAAACATGAACAAGCATATAAAAGGGAAAACATGGCGGTAATTCACGTGATGACGGACTGGGTCATCACGCTGTTGTTGTAGGTGAACTCTACTAAAGGCAAAAATTAGACCCATGAGCCTCCAGAATCAATGACACATGCTTGGAGCATATCCTCCAAAATCTGAATAGTCCGCTCAGACTGTCCGTCCATCTGAGGATGAAACGCTGTGTTTAAATGAACCAGGGTGCCTAACTCTTGCTGAACCGCACTCCAGAAGCACGAGGTAAACTGTGTACCTCGATCCAAAATGATGGATACTGGCACCCCATGAAGGCGAACAACCTCGCGGATATAATCTCAGCTAACCTCTCGGATGAATAGGAGACTGCTACAGGAATGAAATGTACTGACTTGGTCAGCCTGTCTACAATGATCCAAATAGCATCAAACTTCTTATGGGTCAATGGAAGTCCAGTAATGAAATCCATGGTAATCCTCTCCCACTTCCACTAGCGAAGCTCAATCCTCTGAAACAAGCCACCGGGTATCTGATGCTCATATTTGACCTGCTGACATCTCAAACACCGAACGACATACACAACAATATCCTTTTTCATCCTACACCACCAATAATACTGACGCAAGTCCTGATACATCTTCGTCGCGCTCGGGTGAATAGAATACCGAGAACTATGGCCTCCGCTAAGAACAACTCTCGAATCCCATGAACATTAGGCCCACAAACTCGCCCCTGCAATCTCAAAACAGCATCATCACCTAAGGTCACCTTCGTGGCACCTCCACGCTGCACCGTGTCTCTCAGGACACACAAATGGGGATCATCAAACTATCAATCATAGATACGCACCAAAACGAGCGAACGTGCAAGCCAATACTCTTCTAGGCTCAGAAATATCTGTCACGACCCAAAACCCGGTCGTGATGGCGCCCAACACACTGCTAGGCCAGCCCGACCAATCAACAAAGTCACGGAGCCAGCAGCTCACATTTAACCACTTTTAGGCATAATCAAGATCAAATAATCACAAAGAAAATATTCTAATACGGGGATCACGTCCCAAACCAACAAAACCTCCCAAAGACCAGGAGTCACGAGTCATGAGCCTCTACAGAGTATATAAAGTGTGATAGTGTCTAGGACGGTGCTCAAGTGCAGAAAAAGATATCAACATGAATAAAAGTAAGCTGGAAAGTGAGGTCCTGCGGACGCTGGCAGCTACCTCGACTGTCCAAATGCACTCCTGAGCAGCTATAGAATCAGCTCTGCTGTGATGTACCTGGATCTGCACACAAGGTGCAGGGAGTCGGGTGTGAGTAGTTCCAACTCAGCGGTAATAAAAGTAAATAATGCTGAAGGGAAGAAAACCACGCAAGGCACTATCTCATGCTACACAATACAGAACTATCTTTTTATTCCTTTCCAGCATATGTGAGTAGATTATTTAGAAATCTCAATTTTTAGCTTTCTTTCTTTCATGATAACACACCAATACCTGGGTACAATCTCAAGCAGTGCAAGTTTGCACTCAAATCAGCCCCTCGGGCTCATCACTCCTTAATAATTTCCACCAGGAGATCTGGTCAATAAGGCAAATAATGCATGTGTGCAAGTAATGTATGAGTGCTAAATGTTATGCCACGTAGTACACATAAACCAATGTATGTATGCCATGCAATGCATATAAAGATATGGAGTACAACCCGATCCATCCAAAGGCGCCCGCGCTCACTGTGGGGGTTCAAACTCCGGTGGGGCTCCTACAGCCCAAGTGCAATATCAATATTACACCTGCTGCGGCGCGTAGCCCGATCCAAATACCACTGCGGCGTGCAGTTCGATCCATGCATGTGTATGCATATGCTCACATAAATCGTCATGCTCTAACATATGGCCCTCGACCCCAATCAGTCTAACAAATAATCAAGAAAAGCCCCTCGGGCAACAGTATCCTATTAGCTCACAACTAGAAATGTCATTAAGACCTTGTTCAAGTTTTTCATAACCTTATAAAAATGTTGAGTAGCAAAATACCATTTAAAAACCTTAGACCGAGACAAAAATATGCACAGTGTTATCAAGACAGTGATACCAATCCCTGAAGGATTCAAATAATCGGCACGAAGCCCAAGCATGATAATTAGTCCAATTCATCATAATTAATATCTTTTATTAGGATGTCAATTCAATTTCAAGCAATTAGGTATTATTATTCATTACGCGGGACGGACCAAGTCACAATCCCCAATGGTGCTTTACCCCACGCCCGTTATCCGGCGTAGCACTAAGATGTGCAAGTCTGGGGTTTACTAACCCTCAGGACATCATTTACAAGTATTACCCACCTCGATCCGGCGAAAACTCAAGCTCCGCGACGCCTTAGCTCCTCGAACCAACATCCACGCATGCCAAAACTAGCCAAATTCAGTACAAATATATCCAAATGGGCTAACGGAACAACACCCAATCGAACACAATCAAATTACATGAAAAACCATAAAGTTGCCAAAACCTGACTTTCGGTATGCTTCTCGAAAAATTACAAAAGTTACATATTCAGATTCCTTATCTCAACACGAGTCCATACATATAAAGTTTATCAAAATCGGACTTCGTTTGCCCATTCAAATTGATGATTTACCATAACCCAAGCTTGGGGCAAAAATCCCCCATTAATCCTCCCATTTACAGTGAAATAATTGAAGATTCTAAGATAAAATCGCGTATTTAGACCATAGAACTTACCTCCAATGTTTACCCGGTGAAATCCCCTCTTGAAGCTCTCCAAAATCATCCAAACGAAATGAAATCAATGAAAGAAATAAACCAATTTCGTGTAAAAAAAGAATCTGCCCGTGCTTCGTCGAGTTGTACCTTGCGCCTGTGCTATACAAGTTGTACATCCTATTGCTCCATCAGTCTTTTTTCGTCGATCATAACTTCCAGTACAGATGTCCAAATTATGATTTCCTTTGCTTTCTGGAAACTAGAGACGAAGTTATACAACTTTCGTGTTTTGCACTTTTTGTGATTTCTTAGAGATTACAAGATATCAGCTCCCAAACTAGCCAAAAAGCTACTGAAAATTTGCTGCAACATCAGTTTTTTCTAAAACCAAAAATGCCCGTTAGGCATCCGTAATCACCCCGAGGCCCTCGGGACCTCAACCAAAAATACAAACTCAACCTAATACTTCATTCAAACTTGCTCGGATCATAAAAACGGTACCTTAAACATCAAAAATCACCAAAATCCTAGAATTCGATTCAAACTTAAACTTAAACTTTCAAAATTCACATTCGATCAAAAACCCGACCAAACGATGTCCGAATGACCTAAAAATTTGCAAACATATCGAAAATCACCTAACGGAGCTACTGCAACTATCAGAATTCCATTCTGACTCCCGGATCAAAATATCACCTATTAATCGGATTCCGCCAAAATTCCAACTTCGCCAAAATAGGCTAACTTCTTCACCGGACCTCCAAAATTACTTCCGATTGCGCTCATAAGTCTTAAATCATCCCCCAAAACTAGCTGAATCATTGGAAGTCAATTCCAAGCCCTCTAACTCATAAGTCAACGTTGGGTTGACTTTTCCAACTTAAGCTCCTAAAAGAGATTAATTGTCCCGTTTCCCACCAAAATCGATCCGAATTGACTCAAAGTTTGCACACAAGTCACATTCGACATTACGGACATGCACCAACTTTCGGAATCGCATTTCGACCCCGATATCAAAATTTTCACTTCCGGTCGAATTTTTTCATAAACCTTCAAATTCCTATATTTAGCCAAATGACTTCAAAATGACCTCCGGACATCCGAATTCACTTCCGATCGCGTTCCCAACTCCAAAATCACCATACGGATCTATTCCCAGACTCGGAATC
This sequence comes from Nicotiana noctiflora, assembly GCA_032618575.1. Lineage (NCBI taxonomy): Eukaryota > Viridiplantae > Streptophyta > Magnoliopsida > Solanales > Solanaceae > Nicotiana > Nicotiana noctiflora. Next base: position 315,905 of record JASVEL010002065.1, on the reverse strand, counting down.
CCAAATGGACATCTATAACTCTAAGAACCCAAATTTATGAAATTCTTCTAAAATACTAACTTCTACCATATACGCCGAAATGCTCACGGGTTATCAAAAACAAAATTCGGACATACGCCCAAGTTTAAACTAATCATACGAGCATGCTGGGACTTTTAGATCCCAATTCCGAGGTCATTTACTCAAAATTCTAATCCTAATTCATTTCTTCAACTTTAAGCTTTCAAAATGAGAATTTCCATTTAGATTTGACTCCAAACTTCCTGAATTTTAATTCTGACCATACACACAAGTCAATATACCTGAGATGAGGCTGTTCATGGCCTCAATCTACTGAATGACGCACCGGAGCTCAAAACGACCGGTTGGGTCATTACAATCTCCCCCATTTAAACATACGTTCGTCATCGAACGTGTCGAGAACTACAATGATGTAGTCTCAAATAACTTGTTTAACACATCATGCACCTTCCCGTGCTACCACTACTTAGTTGAGCACATTAGCTATATAATTCTATAGATATAATTCTTTATTCAAGTTCCAACACCTAGAATTTCCTGCCAAGTCTGTTTCCATCATTCGACCACCATATCAATCTCCACACGTTGTACCCAAACATTAATGCATAACTTTGTTGAATTTGCACTTCGCATCACTTTACTCATATGACCACAATAACATTCTTTATTTACTGCAGTTGCCTACAATACCCAAATACCGATGGAAACCTCTGATTAGTTGAAGTCTTATTCCAACACCTTCATATACTGCCAACGATAAATAAAACATGCGCTAAACCGTAACAATTCTTCAGATCAACCATTTATGAAGCCATTTCTCTTTTGACTGATATTACAACGAATTTTGGAGCGAAGCCTCGATATTACCTTTCTATATAGCTGAAATCACGTATGTTCGCACTCATTAATGACTCCAATGATCATTTCGATTATAACACACCACAGTGGTAATATGACACCTCCTCATCGGCCTAAGCCACGACAAGCAAAACACAAGCTCCAATAAGAAATGATCTGAACACACTAGAATCATGACAACTGACTCACACAAAAGAGTTGTAATTCAAATTCCTCAATTCCATCACAACACATAACTGAGATCTCGTCTCACATCATAGAATTAGAGTGCCTGAACCCTCGTTGAAATGTCATAACATCACGTGGCCTTGCCATGACTCACGATTCTATCCAAGCACTATTACTCATGGAGCACCTCAAGTCACCATGCTCATAATGGTCAGCCACACACATATTTAGGTCTGAATTCAAGCAATCAATCACACCCGCGGTGATACATTTAATATGTGCTATCAAATCCTGAATGGACACAACCATGTGCTATTCGTCGAGTGGTACCCAATACAGACTATTCCTTAGAAGCTAGGAAGTATTGTATACAAAGTAACTTATAGAAAACTATATTTTCCACATCACACTGTTGCGGCGCGCAACCCGTTCCAATAACATACCCATGGCAGCGTGCCACCCGATCCAGATACCATACCTGTGGCGGCGTGCCACCCGATCCAGATAACCCGTGGCGGCGTGCCACCCGATCCACGCATAAATCTCACAAGAGGAAATGCACATCGAGTCAAGTTGCTCATTACAACAAACATATATATAGCCTCAAGCTCGGCCACATGAAACGCATCCGACAACGTTCCTCAATACCGGAACTGAATCAATGGTAGATACCTCTACACTGACATCCGCCACAAAGGCCCAACTAACAAAGCAATACCTACCAGCCGTCCGCTGGCCCCAGGGTACATCTACCTTGCTGGAGCATAATCTGATACACTCTGCTACGCAGTTTGTGGCATTTTCTAACATAGTCCATATACATTAGTCTAGACAACTTAACTTATGACAACCAGTCTGCAGTCGTATATCATTATTCAAATTTGTCATATCAAGTAAAGAGAGAGCCGCTAGGGCTTCCAATTTTCAATAATCGCTAAACGGTGCCGATACACATGATATACCACCAATGCGTAGGCGGATTATGAGAACTTCTAGTCTCCAGCACGTATATAGCACATGAATCGCTATGCCTGATTCCACACTTCCCCGTACGAATACATAACACACATCAAGCATCCATCCCTGCCACAAAAGCCATTCAGAATTTTCACTATGCCATCGACAACTCAATCATCACCGTCAATCCAACAAGAGGGTACCACCATACAACTAGATACTATCAGTTTACATTACCTTGCCCTTTTTGACCATATACTCTGCCAAATCACTAGAATAGCAGTACCATTTTCCTTAATCACCAGAAAGATTGCTTCTCAGATTATCTGCAGTCGCCTGCAGTGCTTGAGAGTTTTAATAACTTCCTATATAATATGAACTGATCTCAAAACCCTGAACATGCCAGTATTAGCTTTCCGTAACACATCGCAAACTCTTTCTTCCAATTCATTGCATAAGTTTAACTGCCAGGACTGAGTCCTTTTACCCACGTCGAGCTACGCAACTGCTAACACTCAAGAGCTTTGTTGCACCATATCTGCAAGACTCATTACTTCGAACACATACCGGGAGTTAATCGTATCCTTATCATACCGTTCCGGTTTATTAACAAGTTGCTCCATTTACCCAATTTCCTTTCCGATTCATCTTAAATTTAATATTCTCTTTACTGTAGCACTACAATATCTCAACTCATGTTACTACACGAGACTCATACATAAGACTACACGGTCTAAGGCTTATGGTCCGTTGAATACTCTCTCAATGTTTCCCAGAAGTGCCACATTCTACAACACTTTATTTTGAAGAACTTCTTGTGATTTTGAATTTGTTATCATTACTTCCCAATACGGATACATAGAATCCCATCATTCACATGATATAACACAAGCCTTGATCTTTTCTAACAAAACCGCCGTCTTTAGCCACAAATCTTAAGGCACATGACTGTTACAAGCAAAATCTAGAACACTGCAAAACCATTCTCGGGCGTCATTCACCTTTATTCAGCTGTAATTCAAATGTCCTATGGAACAGAACCACTCATGTTTTGTTAGAACTCTGACATCGCAGAACATGATTACTTACAGGTACAATTCGCTATCTTTCTTTTCTATACACCGAACATTCCTTACCAATAGTAGTTCAAAACATCCTAGTATTTCTTCACTTCTACGAAGCACCATAACCTTGTCAGAATTTTCCCAACATACTTAAAGACAGTGCCCACATAGCACACAACCGTGCAATTAGTTATTTAATAGCAACCTCCCCAACTTGGCTCGAAGCCATTCATCAAAGCACTTTTAACCACACATAGCATTATTACTCAAGTGATGCCGAAATGTTACAATGAGATTAAACTCGAGTCATTTATAAGCTTTGGCGGAGACTCGAATCATCAGAAATCTTAATTCTTTTGCACTTCTTGTATTCATTCACACACAACAACTAAGCCCATTCCTTAGGTGACAAAAATCTTTTCTAAGTCTCAAATTTTCCAAAAGTTTTAGCAGAGTTTCCTTTGTAATATGGCCTATCCACCTGCTAGAGAATCACCAAAACCATCCTAACAATACATCGGAAATTTGACAAGACATCATAATACACATAGCATAACACATTTGATCTTTCTGAGCCTGAGCTCATACTACCACACGTAATGCATTTTACCTTCCCACTAAGAGACATGAACATATTCACCACGCCCATAGCTAGGGGCTACACAACGGATCACAATAAGAGTCTAACACCTAACAGATCATCCGTTATCAAGCTGCCATTTCCATAACTGGGAACAATACTGGTCATACAATCTTCATAATACCAGTTCGTAAAATCAGCACTATGGTGCTCAAGTCACGGACAAAGATCTGGCCTTAAGTCCTCCCGACTGGTTCAACATAAACCCACGGAGATCATATCTCTCCCCTCGACCAGGGAATCACAAGCCATCAAGGCAATTATATTACTGAGCGTTCGAGTGCGCGTACGAGCGTATGGAAGGAATTTCCAAGAATTATATCTCAAGCTGAATCAAGTACGCACGATAAGAATTCCAAGAAATGTGAAGTGTTTCCTAAATGTTTGCAGCCTCCCGAGGATAAGTACAAGCGTCCCCGTATCGATCCACAATACTCAACCAACTGGCTCAAGACTCATGAGGACTAGTAACCTAGGCTCTGATACCAACTTGTCACGACCCCAAACCCGGTCGTGATGGCGCCCAGCACACTGCTAGGCCAGCCTGACCAATCAACAAACTCACGGAGCCATCAACTCACATTTAACCACTTTTAGGCATAATCAAGATCAAATAATCACAAAGAAAATATTCTAATACGGGGATCACGTCCCAAACCAACAAAACCTCCCAAAGACCAGGAGTCACGAGTCATGAGCCTCTACAGAGTATATAAAGTGTGATAGTGTCTACGACGGTGCTCAAGTGCAGAAATAGATATCAACATGAATAAAAGTAAGCTGGAAAGTCAGGTCCTGCGAATGCTGGCAGCTACCTCGACTGTCCAAATGAACTCCCGAGCAGTTATAGAACCAGCTCTGCTGTGATGTACCTGGATCTGCACACAAGGTGCAGGGACTCGGGTGTGAGTACTTCCAACTCAGCGGTAATAAAAGTAAATAATGCTGAATGAAAGAAAACCACGCAAGGCACTATCTCATGCTACACAATACATAACTATCTTTTTATTCCTTTCTAGCATATGTGAGTAGATTATTTAGAAATCTCAATTTTTAGCTTTCTTTCTTTCATGATAACATACCAATACCTGGGTACAATCTCAAGCAGTGCAAGTCTGCACTCAAATCAGCCCCTCGGGCTCAGCACTCCTTAACAATTTCCACCAGGAGATCTGGTCAATAAGGCAACTAATGCATGTATGCCAGTAATGTATGAGTGCTAAATATTATGCCACATAGTACACATAAACCAATATATGTATGCCATGCAATGCATATGACCGCTACGGCGCATAGCCCGATCCAATTTGGGTACCCGTGCTCACTGTGGGGGTTCAGACTCCGGAGGGGCTCCTACAGCCCAAGCACAATATTAATATCACACCTGCTGCGGCGCGCAGCCCGATCCAAATACCACTGCGGCGTGCAGTCCGATCCATGCATGTGTATGCATATGCTCACATAAATCGTCATGCTCTAACATATGGCCCTCGGCCTCAATTAGTCTAACAAATAATCAAGAAAAGCCCCTCGGGCAACAGTATCATATTAGCTCACAGCAAGAAATGTCATTAAGACCCTGTTCAAGTTTTTCATAACCTTATAAAAATGCTGAGTAGCAAAGTACCATTTTAAAACCTTAGACCGAGACAAAAATATGCACAATGTTATCAAGACAGTGATACCAATCCCTGAAGGATTCAAATAATCGGCACGAAGCCCAAGCATGATAATTAGTCCAATTCATGATAATTAATATCTTTTATTAGGATGTCAATTCAATTTCAAGCAATTAGGTGTTATTATTTATTATGCGGGACGGACCAAGTCACAATCCCCAATGGTTCTCTGCCCCAAGCTCGTTATCCGGCGTGCAAGTCACCGTAATACAGCACTAAGATGTGCAAGTCCGGGGTTTACTAACCCTCAGGACATCATTTACAAGTATTACCCACCTCGATCCGGTGAAAACTCAAGCTCCGCGATGCCTTAGCTCCTCGAACCAGCATCCACGCCTGCCAAAACTAGCCAAATTCAGTACAAATATATCAAAATAGGCTAACGGAACAAAACCCAATCGAACACAATCAAATTACATGAAAAACCATAAAGTTGCCAAAACCCGACTTTTGGTACGCTTCTCAAAAAATTACAAAAGTTACATATTCGGATTCCTTATCTCAACACGAGTCCATACATATAAAGTTTATCAAAATCGGACTCCGTTTGCCCATTCAAATCGATGATATACCATAACCCAGGCTTAGGGCGAAAATCCCCCATTAATCCTCCCATTTATAGTGAAATAATTGAAGATTCTAAGATAAAATCGCGTATTTAGACCATAGAACTTACCTCCAATGTTTACCCGTTGAAATCCCCTCTTGAAGCTCTCCAAAATCATCCAAACGAAATGAAATCAATGAAAGAAATAAACCAATTTCGTGTAAAAAAAAGAATCTGCCCGTGCTTCGTCGAGTTGTACCTTCCACCTGTGCTATACAAGTTGTACATCCTATTGCTCCAGCAGTCTTTTTCCGTCGATCATAACATCCAGTATAGATGTCCAAATTATGATTTTCTTAGCTTTCTGGAAACTAGACACGAAGGTCTACAACTTTTGTGTTTTGTACTTTTTGTGATTCCTTATAGATTACAAGATATTAGCTCCCAAAGTAGCCAAAAAGCTGCTAAAAATCTGCTGCACCAGCAGCTTTTTCCAAAACCAAAAATGCCCGTTAGGCATCCGAAATCACCCTGAGGCCCTCGGGACCTCAACCAAAAACACAAACTCGACCTAATACTTCATTCAAACTTGCTCGGATCCTAAAAACGGTACCTTAAACATCAAAAATTACCAAAATCCTAGAATTTGATTCAAACTTAAACTTTCAAAATTCACATGCGATCAAAAACCCAACCAAACGATGTCCGAATAACCTGAAAATTTGCAGACATATCCAAAATCACCTAACGAAGCTACTTCAACTATCGGAATTCCAATCTGACTCCCGGATCAAAATATCATCTATCGATCGGATTCCGCCAAAATTCCAACTTTGCCAAAATAGGCTAACTTCTTCACCGGACCTCAAAAATTACTTCCGATTGCGCTCCTAAATCTTAAATCATCCCGAAACTAACCGAATCATCGATATTTAGTTCCGAGCCCTCTGACTCATAAGTCAATATTAGGTTGACTTTTCCAACTTAAGCTTTCCTTAAAGAGATTAATTGTCCCATTTCCTACCAAAATCGATCCGAATTGACTCAAAGTTTGCACACACGTCACATTCGACATTATGGACTTGCACCAACTTTCGAAATCGCATTCCGACCCCGATATCAAAATTTTCACTTCCGGTCGAATTTTCTCATAAACCTTCAAATTCCTATATTTAGCCAAATGACTTCAAATTAACCTCCGTACATCCGAATTCACTTCCAATCGCGTTCCCAACTCCAAAATCACCATACGGATCTATTCCCAGACTCGAAATCCCAAATGGACATCTATAACTCTAAAAACCCAAATTTATGAAATTATTCTAAAATACTAACTTCCACCATATATGCCAAAATGCTCACGGGTTATCAAAAACCAAATCTTGACATACGCCCAAGTTTAAAATCATCATACGAGCATGCTGGAACTTTTAGATCCCAATTCCGAGGTCATTTACTCAAAATTCCAATCCTAGTTCATTTCTTCAACTTTAAGCTTTCAAAATGAGAATTTCCATTTAGATTTGACTCCAAACTTCCTGAATTTTAATTCTGACCATACACACAAGTCAATATACCTGAGATGAAGCTGTTCATGGCCTCAATCTGCTAAATGACGCATCAGAGCTCAAAACGACCTGTCGGGTCGTTACAATATCTTATCTCACAAATCGATTGGCTAAGGCCTGAACATCTAAAGTAAGCGGTCTCTAGCTGATCGGGATATAAGCAAGACTACCCATGCTGGCAGACTTCCTACTCAATGTGTCAGCCACCACATTGGCCTTACCCGGGTGATATAAGTTAGTAACATCATAATCTTTCAACAACTCTAACCACCTCCTCTGCCTCACATTCAACTCCTTCTGCTTGAACAGTACTGAAAGTTCTTGTGATCCATGTACACCTCACATGTCACACCATATAGATAATGCATCCAAATTTTCAAAGCTTGAACAACCGCTGCCAAATCTAGGTCATGAACTGAATAATTCTTCTTATGGATCTTTAACTGTCTTGAAGCATAGGCAATACCTTTGCCATACTACATCAATATTGCTCCAAGCCCAATATTGGAAGCATCACAATAGACTGGGTAGGGCCCTGAACCCGTGGGCAAGACTAATAGCGGTGCTGTAGTCAGAGATGTCTTGAGCTTCTGAAAGCTCGCCTCACACTCATCTAACCATCTAAACTGGGCACCTTTCTAGGTCAAGGTCATCGGGGCTGTAATAGAAGAAAACCCCTCCACGAACCGACGATAATAACTTGCTAATCCCAAGAAACTACGAATCTCTGTCAGTGATGCTGGTCGAGGCCAATTCTTGACTGCCTCAATCTAATTTTGGTCCTCCTGAATACCCTCTGCTGATATAATATAACCCAAATATGCAACCGCACTCAACTAAAACTCGCACTTCGAAAACTTAGCATATAACTGACTATCCTTCAAAGTCTGGAGAACCATTCTAAGGTGCTGCTCGTGATCTTCCTAGCGGCGGGAGTACACCAGAATATCATTTATAATGACTATAACAAACAAGTCTAGACAAGACCTCAACACTCGATTTATCAACTCCATAAATTCTGTTGGGGCATTGATCAACCCAATTAACATGACTAAAAACTCGTAGTGCCCATACCGAGTGCGAAATGCTGTCTTAGGGAGATCAGAAGTCCTAATCCTCAGCTGATGGTAGCCAGATCTCAAGTCTATCTTTGAGAACACCGTTGCTCCCTAAAGCTGGTCAAACAAATCATCAATCCTCGGTAGTGGATACTTGTTCTTTATTATCACCTTGTTCAACTGCCGATAATCAATACACATCTATATCGAACCATTCTTCTTCTTCACAAATAACACCGGCGCACCCCAAGGAGAAACACTAGGCCTAATAAAACCCTTCTCTAGTAAATCCTGCAACTGGTCCTTTAACTCCTTTAACTCTGGCGGGGACATGCGATATGGCGAAATAGAAATGGGATGTCTGCCCAGAACCTGATCAATACAGAAATCAATGTCCCTGTCATGCGGCATACATAGCAAGTTTGAAAGGAAAACCTCGAGAAACTCCCGAACAATAGGAACATAGTCAATAAAAGGAACATCTGCGCTGGAGTCACGAACATACGCCAGATAAGCTAAACACCCCTTCTCGACCATGCGTCGAGCCTTAACATAGGAAATAACACTACAAGTGGCAAGACTTGAGGTCCCTCTCCACTCTAGTCGGGGCAATTCTGGCAAGGCCAAGGTCACCGTCTTGGCGTGGCAATCCAAGATAGCATAATATGGGGACAACAAATTCATCCCCAATATAACGTCAAAATCTACCATATCTAATAGCAGTAGATCAACACAGGTCTCAAGACCCTCAAACACAACCACACAGGAACGATGCACCCGGTCGACTACTATGGAGTCAACCACCGGTGTAGACACATAAACAGGAATGTGCAAAGCATAACTAGACATAGCCAGGCAGGGTGCAAAATAGGAAGACACATATGAATATGTAGACCCAGGGTCAAATAGCACTGACGCATCTCTATCACAAACCAGAATAGTACATGTAATAACAACATCTAACGCCTTTACCTCTGGCCTAGCTGGCAAAGCATAAAACCGGGGCTCAGCCCCACCTCCCTGAACTATGTCTCTAGGACGATCGGCCAACGACTAGCCCCTAACTCTAGCAGTACGGCCTCCACTTTTATGGTCTGGACCTCTACCTCTATGATCCCTACCCTCGCCCTTCGCTGGCTGGGTAGGCAGTGGGTCAACAGGTGCCTAAATCATGGGGTGAGGACCCTGTTGCTGCGATTGTGTACCCCTCAATTTTGGGAAAGCTCTACTGATGTGACCATAACATCCCTCTGTATGATGAGACTGGCCCTGGCGGCCCGAAAGACCTCCACGAACACTCTGAAGAGGTTGTGCACTTATAGGATGCTGATCAGAATATTGCCCACGATTACCTAAGACACCCTATGAAGCCTGGAGGGCTGACTGAAAAGGCCTGGAAGAATGGCCCCTATCTTAAGAATCCCTGCCTCCAGATAAGGCACCACTGAATCGAGCTGACTGACGGGGCCTCTTGTTTGCCCCTATAACCACCCCAATGCAATACAACCATCTTGATCCTCCGGGCTACATTGGCTGCCTCCTGAAAAGTAATGTCACTACCCGTCTCTCTGGCCATCTGAAGATGAATAGGCTGGATCAAACCATCAATAAATCTCCTCACTCTCTCCCTCTCAGTGGGGAGTATGACAAGGGCATGACGAGCTAGATGGATAAAGCAGGTCTCATACAGAGTGACCATCATAGACCCTTCCTGGAGGCGCTCAAACTTCCTCCAATAAGCATCCCTCTGAGTAACGGGAAGAAACTTCTCCAGAAAAAACTCCGAAAACTAATCCCAAGTCAAAGGCAGTGACCCTGCTGGTCTGGCTGAACAGTAATCCCTCCATCAAGTCTTGGCGAATCCAGATAAATGAAAAGCTGTAAAATAAACTCCATTGGACTCCACAATGCCCATGTTTCGAAGAACTTCGTGGTAGCTATATAAGAAATCCTGGAGGTCCTCAGAAGAAACTCTGATGAATGTAGCAGTGAACAGCTTGGTGAACCTGTCCAGCATCCACAAAGCATCTGCGGACATAGCCGCTCCATCACCGATCTGTGCAACTACCCCCGGCTGAACTGCCGTAGCTTTCAGAACTAGTAGAACCTGAGTATGGGGAGCTACCTTCTCCGGAGTACGTGCAGCAGGAGTCTGGTCTCCTCCTCCAGCCTGGAAAGTGGTTAGTGCTGCAGAAAGCAACCCTGCTTGGGTGACACTCTCGATGAGGCCAACCAACCGGACCAAGGCGTCCTGAAGAACTAGGGTAGCAATAAACCCATCTAAGGACTGAGCTGGGCCCACCAGAACTGTCTGGGCTGGGGCCGGAACCTCCTCGTCAAGGCTAACCTAAGGGTCTGCCACTACCATTGCTGTTGGTGGCTGGGCCCTTCCCCTGCCTCGGCCCCTAGCATGGCCACATCCTCTGCCCCTAGCGGGAGCTGCCTGGGGCTTGGACTGCTGATCGGTGGATGAAGAAGCGTGTGTTCTCGCCATCTGTAAAAGAATAGATTAGAAATTCAATAAGTATTTGAGAAACCGAATCTCACGACAAGAAAGAACAACAAAGAGATTTGTCCTAACTCAATAGACTTTGGGGAACAAGTACAAACGTCTCCGTACCTACCCCTCGGACTCTACTAAGTTTGTCTGTGAGTTGTGAGACCTATGTAACCTAGTGTTCTGATACCAACTTGTCACGACCCGGATTTCCCACCATCAGGATCATGATGGCGCCAACTCGTGGTATCTAGGCAAGCCAAATTATTTACTTTTTCCTCATGAAGCAATTATCTTAGCAGTTTATAGCATCAATATAAAACATTAAATCTAATAAGAATAATAGCGGAAGTCTGTCTGATAAATAAGAATCAAAATACGGAACAGTCAAGTATAGCCTCTACCCAAGATTTGGTGTCACATTACTCACGAACTTCTAAGAATAAACTAAATACAAAGGTCTGAAAAAAATATAACAGCAGCATGTCTCAAAACAATGAGGCAACAGTCAAATAAGAAATCATAAAGAAGAGACGCTGGGCCTGCGGACGCCTGCACGACTACCTCAGTCTCGTGATAATGAAATCCCGCTCCCGTACTACTGTTGCTGCTGCTCCTTAAAACCTGGACCTATGCAAGAATGCACAGAAGTATAGCATCAACACAACCGACCCTATGTGCTGGTAAGTGTCTAGCCTTACCCCGACGAAGTAGTGACGAGGCTAGACTGGACACCACATAAACCTGTCCAGTTATAAATATACAACGAAAAACAAAATACCAAACAACTAACAACATGGGAGGGGAAACATGCTAAAGGGAGATACAATATTACATTAATCCAAAGTAATAGTCTGAAGCAGTTAGATTCAGTGAAAACAAGGTATCAATACTCGTTACCAACAATTAATACCAACAACTGTTGTGCCGTTCAACCCGCTCCATAATCATCACTGTTGCGGCGTGCAACCCGACCCTTATCATTTATCATGAATCATTGTTGCGGCGCGCAACCCAATACTCACATATTATTGTTGCGGCGTGCAACCCAATTCTCAATATCATTGTTGCAGCGTGCAACCCGCTCCTCAATATCATTTAACAGATTAATTTCCCAAATGACAGTCACAATTAAGAGACATAAAAATAAGCAAATATTTGACAAACATCCCGGCTAGGGAAAAAATCCAACCAAATGTCCCGGCAAGGGAATAATTAACAACGCTTTCCTACTTTTCCTCATCCCATAATTCACTATTCTATTTTGAGCCAACGCTCCAATTAATCAAGTCAATTCGTATGCCTTCAATATCCATATCACAATTCGAGCCAATGTTCCCACGAATCAAATAATCATTTTACCGTTCACATGTTATTCAAAATATTAAGAAATCCTCCAATAAACACGGAGTTCACAGCCAAGTCATGATAATCACATTATAAGGACTCACAGTTATGCAAGATACCAATGCATAAATACTCGTCACCATGCCTATACATCGTACTCAATCACGTAGAAATTAGAAAAAAGACTCAACTCATATTCCCTCAAGCTAGGGTTAAACTAAACACTTACCTAAAAGCCTTGAAATCCACTTAATCCTGAACTATTGCTTTACCTCGCAGTTCCACCTCCAATACAGTGATATCTAGGTATAATCAATTTAATAATATCAATGAAGACTCAATGGCAACATCCCATAGTCTAGATACAAATTTTCTAGCATTATTCCAAAGATACCAAAATTAGACACCGAGCCCACATGGTCCAAACTTGAGGCTCGGACCAAAACCCAATCACCCATAATCCCACGAGTCCAAATATATAATTTATTTTAATACTCGACCCCAAATTGAGGTTGAATAACCCAAAATTATCAAAACCCTAACTCTACCCAAAACCAATAATTTCTACTTTGATTTCATGATTTAGGGCTAGGAAATTAGTGATTAGTTGAAAAAAATAAGAGGGAATGAGGTTAGGAACACGTACCTATGAAGTTATGGAGGAAGAGGTTCTTCAAACTTGTCTATGGAGGGTGAAGGAGAAGTGCTCGTGTGAAAATAATGAAGGAATCATGTGTTTAAGTGTTCTATTCTTTTTAACAAAATTCACTCGGCAAAAATGCCCTATGCGATCGCGGAAGAAGGCTTGCGATCGCACAGGGTCAGGAAATTTGGCTATTGCAATCGCATAAAGAATAATGCGAACGCATAAAAGAAATAGACCGCACTCCGGATTCTTGGTTTATTTATACTATGATAACGCAAGAAGGCAAATGCGATAGCATTGAACAAGGTGGCTGTTCTACGCGATCGCAAGAGGCAATATGCGATCGCATTGAATAAGAAAGGGCACCTGAAGATTAACTCTATGCGATCGCAGACATAACTATGTGATCGCATAGAACAAATGACTCTCCTGACGATTAACTCTATGCGATCACAGACATACCTATGCGATCGCATAGAACAAATGACTTTGTAAATATTGCAGCAAAAACCTGACCCTTCCTAAGTGTAAAAACTCCTGGAAACACTACCGAGCCCTCGGGGCTCCTAACCAAACAAACACACTAACTCAACAAAATCCTACGAACTTACTCAAGCGATCAAATCGCCAAAACAACATCAAAACCATTAAATCAAGTCTCAAAACTCATCATTTTCATTTCAAACTTCACAAAATTCCAACTTTAGATATTTAGGTCCGAAACATGTCAAACGACGCCCGAATTCGACAAAACTTCACAGAAAGCTCTTAAACAATATATAAGATTTGTACCGAGCGTCAGAACCAAAATATGAGCCCGAAACCACTATCTTTTAATCAATTTTAATTTCCATTTTCCTTAACAATTTCAGAAAAACAATATAACATAAAAGTTCTTTTAGTCGGGTTCTGGCCTTTGATTTCGACTCGGGGCACATGCCCGAGTCCCATATTTTTCTACGGACCCTCTGGGACCGTCCAATCTCGGGTCCGGGTCCGTTTACCAAAAAGGTTAACCGAAGTCAACTTTAATCATATTAATATCAAAATTCTTCAAAATTTTCACAAAACTCGCATATTTTAACATAAATGTTTTCCAGCTATGCGCCTGGACCGCGCACGCAAATCGAGCCCTCAAAAATAAGGTTTTCGAGGCAAGTAAAAATAAGGTTTTTGAGGCCTCCACCTTTAAAACAACCGTTAATCCTTGAATAGACAAAATAAAGAAGTACCTGAGTCAGGAATTAGATGTGGATAGCGGCTCCGCAAATCAGACCCGGACTCCCAGGTCGAAGCCTTAGGGGGCTGACCTCTCCACTGGACACGAACAAAAGGAAAACTCATAGATCTCAACTGATGAACCCACCGGTCTAGAATGGCTACCGGTTCCTTCCCATAAGATGACTATGTCACGACCCAGATTCCGCCACCATCGGGATCGTGATGGCGCCTACTCGTGGTAGCTAAGCAAGCCAATTTACTCACCACCTTTACATTTACACAACCATCTCGTTCTCATATTTAATTGCAAGAATAATACTAATAACTTTAAATGCGGAAGTCTTTCGAATAAAAACTGAATAATAGTGTGAAATACACGATAATAAATCCTTTACCCAAGATGTGGAGTCACACACTCATGAACTACTAAGAATAACTACACTTAATGGTCTGAAAGAAATAAATAATAATCGTCTGTCTCGAAACAATGAGACTACAGCTACAATAAAAGCAAATAGAAGAGACGCCGGGCTTGCGGACGCCTGCAAGCTACCTCAATCTCAAAGGTATGATAATCCCGCTAGTGAACTACTACTGCTGCTCCTGCTCAAAACCAGGACCTGTGCAAAAACACACGGAAGTGTAGTATCAGCACAATCCGACCCCACATGCTGGTAAGTGCCTGGCCTATCCCGGCGAAGCAGTGAGAAGCTTAGGACCCGACACTCACATCAACCTGTGCAGTTCTATATACGTATGTACCACAAAATAACAGAAATATTGAGAAACACAAATAGCAAGGGAGGGAACATGCTGGGGGAGCACAATCGAATATACATAATAAATCAGTAAGGTAAAAACAGAGTGTAGCAAAACAGTTATCACTAAATAAGAAATTGAATGGTTGCACGGCATCACCCTTCGTGTTTTTACTCTCATCCTCACCAAATAATCAAATAAAAGTGCACGACATCACCCTTCGTGCTTTTACTCTCATCCTCACATTCATGGCACGACATGATCCTTCATGCAAGATTTAAGTAACAATGGCATGGAATGTTCCTTCGTGCATAAATAGTAAACATGGCACGGAATATTCCTTCGTGCATATATAATAGAACGTGGCACAGAATGATCCTTCATGCATAAATAGTAAAACATGGCACGAAATGATCCTTCGTGCGAACATATTAAAAATGGCACGGAATCACCCTTGGTGCATTATCTCACCCAAATAACAATCACAGTCAACGGGCAAGAAGAATGAAACAAGTAACAAAAGCCGTCCCAGCAAGGGAGTAACAACAGTCATAACACATCCCGGCAAGGGAACAACATCAACAACACAACAAAGTCCGAGCAAGGGAAATAATAATCAACCTTCACAACCCGGTAAGGGCTCAAGAATATAACTTAGGAAAATTCCACATTAGCTCATAACATGTATCAACAAATGACTCACGGTCATGCTAGACTCCGGTGTATAGATGCTCGTCACCACGCCTATACATCGCACTCGATCATTTAGCAATTAGCAAATTATTACACTCATTCCTATTCCCTCAAGCTAGGAGAGATCAAACACTTACCTCAAAGCCTTGAAGTCCAATTGACCTTCAACTATTGCTTTACCTAGTAACTCAACCTCTAACTCCCTCGAATCTAATCACAATTGGTTCAATTACTTTAATAAACACTATATAAATTGGTTTGGATGCATAAAAATGGTTTTCCCAAAGTTTTACTCAAAATTTCCTAAAATGCCCCCGGGCCCACGTGGTCAAAACTCGGGGTTTGAACCAAAATCCGGCTACCCATTCCCTCACGGGTTCAATTATATGCTTTGTTTTGAAATCAGACCTCAAATCGAGGTCCAACTCACCAATTTATGAAAACCTAGGTTCTACCCAAAAGCATCACTTTCGACCATAAAAACCTTTGATTTCTCATGGAAAACATGTTTAATGTTGTTATGAATTGAAAGAGTTGAGTGAAAATCGACTTACAAGTGATTTGGAGTTATATTGCTCTTGAAAATCACCTATGGGGTTTTGGATTTTGAAAGAATGGTGAAAAGGGGGCTAACATTGTTTAAGTATAAAATTGCACAGGTGTGAATATGGGAACTGCGAACTTTTGTTCGCAATTGCAAACATGACAGGCCAGCTCTCAAACTTCACATTTGCGAAGAACCTGTTCGCATTTGCGAACATAGGCCAATTATGGACACCATCGCATTTGCGATATTTTTTTTGGCATATGCGAACATAGGGTGATTATGGGCAACATTGCATTTGCGAGCTTTTGTTCGCATTTGTGAACCTAGGGTAATTCCGGGTCTCTTCGTATTTGCGAAGGTTTTGTTCGCATTTGCGAACTCAGGCTATATTGGGGCTTATCGCATTTGCGAGTGATTCTTCGCAATTGCGAAGATAACAGCTGCGAAAAATACCAGCTGTGGTTATTTTCAAAATTTGCTTTCACGGCCTATCAAATCTTCACCCGAGCCCTCGGGCTCTAAACTAAAAAATGCATACAACCTCAAAAATATACCACGAACTTGCTCGTGCGATCAAATCGCCAATATAACATCGTTTTCATAGAATCAAGGCTCAAATTCATGATTTCTTCTTTTAAACTTCATAAACTTTCAAACTTGGAACTCATGGTTCAAAACACATCAAACGACGTTCTATTTTCATAAAACTTTGCAGGAAGTGCTTACATAATATATAAAACTTGTACCGGGCGTCGGAACCAAAATACGAACCTGATACTATGGTCTTTTAATCAATATTCATTTCCATTTTCCTTAATAATGTCAGAAAAACAATTTAATAGAAAAATTCATATCTCAAGCTCTAGGCCTCGGAATTCGACTCCAGGCACATGCCCGAGTCCCATATTTTCCTACGGACCTTTCGGGACCGTCCGAGCTCGGGTGCGGGTCCATTTACCAAAAAAGTTGACCGAAGTCAACTATATCAATATTAGTATCAAAATTCTTCAAATTTTCCATAGAATTCACATATTCTAACACAATAATTTTCCGGCTACGTGCCCGAATTGCACACATAAATCGAGGCAATATATAATAAGGTTTTCAAGGCCTTGGAAGCACAGGACAGATGAGGAAAATAGGTGATTACCCTTTGGGTCGTCACATCCTCCACCTCTAAAATAATCGTTCGTCCTCGAACGGATAAGAGAAGGAAGTACCTGAGTCGGGGAACAAATGTGGGTAACAACTCTGCATATCAGACTCGGACTCCTAGGTCGATGGCTTAGGAGGCTGACCTCTCCACTGAACACGCACAGAAGGATAACTCTTCGACCTCAACTGTCGAACCTGCCGGTCCAGAATAGCCACCGGCTCCTCCTCGTAAGATAGATCATTGTCCAATTGGACAGTACTGAAGTCTAACACATGTGTAGGATCATCGTGATACCTCCGAAGCATAGATACATGAAAAATCGAATGCACGACTGATAAACTAGGTGGCAGTGCAAGTCTATAAGCCACCTCTCATGCTCGATCCAGAATCTCAAATGGACCAATGTACCTAGGGCTGAGCTTGCCCTTCTTTCCGAATCTCATCAAGCCCTTGATAGGCGACACCTAGAGCAATACCCGCTCACCAACCATGAAATCCACATCTCGGACCTTACGGTCTGCATAACTCTTCTGTCTGGACTGAGCTAAATGCAACCTCTCCTGGATAGTCTTGACCTTATCTAAGGCCTTTTGAAATAGGTCCGTACCCAGCAACTGAGCCTCTCCCGGCTCAAACCATCCGATTGGAGAC
Organism: Nicotiana noctiflora; assembly: GCA_032618575.1. Lineage (NCBI taxonomy): Eukaryota > Viridiplantae > Streptophyta > Magnoliopsida > Solanales > Solanaceae > Nicotiana > Nicotiana noctiflora. Next base: position 297,828 of record JASVEL010002065.1, on the reverse strand, counting down.
CGACATCGCCTACCATACAACGCCTCATATGGAGCAAACTGAATGCCAAACTGGTAGCTATTGTTGTAGGCGAACTCTGCTAATGGCAGAAACTGGTCCCACAAGCCCCCAAAATCAATGACCCAAGCTCGGAGCATGTCCTAGAATTTGAATGGTTCTCTCGAAATGACCGTCCGTTTGAAGATGAAATGATGTACTCAACTGAACCTAGGTGCCTAACTCCTGCTGGACCGCTCTCCAGAAATTCAAGGTAAACTGCGTAACCCGATCTAAGATAATAGACACCGGCACTCCATGGAGGCGAACAATCTCCCGAATGTAATTCTCTGCTAACCTCTCAGATGAGTAGGAGACTGATACTGGAACGAAGTGTGCTGACTTGGTCAGCCTATTAACAATGACCCAAATAGCATCAAATTTCCTTCGAGTCAAAGGAAGTCCAGTAACGAACTCCATTGTAATGTGCTCCCATTTCTACTCGGGAATTTCAATTCTTTGGAACACACCACCAGGCCTCTGGTGCTCATATTTAACCTGCTGACAGTTTAGACACCGAGCGACATATGCAACAATGTCTTTCTTCATCCTACGCCACTAATAGTGCTGCCGCAAGTCCTGATACATCTTCACGGCGCCCGGGTGAATAGAATACCGAGAACTGTGGGCCTCCGCTAAGATCAACTCTCGAATCCCCTCAACGTTGGGCACACAAACTCGCCCGTGCAATCTAAATACTCCGTCATCATCTACGGTTACCTTCGTAGCACCTCTCCGCTGCACAGTGTCGCTTAGGTCACGCAAATAAGGATCATCGAACTGCCTCTCACGGGTATGCTCCAATAGAGAAGAATGAGCGACCGTGCAGGCCAACACCCTTTTAGGCTCAGAAATATCTAATCTCACGAACCGATTGGCTAAGGCCTGAACATCTAGAGCAATCGGTCTCTGGAATAACCCATGCTGACAGACTTCCTACTCAACACATCAGCCACCACATTGGCCTTACCTGGGTGATATAAGATAGTAACATCATAATCTTTCAACAACTCTAACCATCTCCTCTGTCGCATATTTAACTCTTTTTGCTTGAATAAATACTGAAGACTTTTGTGATCCGTGTATACCTCACATGCCAAACCATATAGATATTGCCTCCAAATTTTTAAAGCATGATCAAGTGCTGCCAACTCAAAGTCAAGAACCGGATAATTCTTCTCATGGATTTTCAACTGCCTCGACGCATATGCAATAACCTTGCCATCATGCATCAATACCGCTCCAAGCCCAGTACAGGATGCATCACAGTAGACTGTGTAAGGCCCTGAACCCGTGGGCAAAATCAACACTAGTGCCGTAGTTAGAGCTGTCTTGAGCTTCTGAAAGCTCGCCTCACACTCATCTGACCACTTGAACTGGGCACCCTTTTGGGTCAACCTGGTCATCGGGGCTGCAATAGAAGAGAACCCCTCTACGAATTGATGGTAATAGCCTGCTAACCCCAAGAAACTCCGAATCTCGGTCACTGAAGATGGTCGAGGCCAATTGTTGACTACCTCAATCTTCTTTGGGTCTACCTAAATACCCTCTATTGACACGATATGACCCAGAAATGCAACCGAACTCAACCAGAACTTGCATTTTGAAAACTTGGAATATAGCTGATTATTCTTCAGAGTCTGAAGGACCACTCGAAGGTACTGCTCGTGCTCTTCCTAGCTGTGGGAGCATACCAGGATATCGTCTATTAAGACTATCACGAACAGATCTAGATAAGGCCGGAACACTCGATTCATCAACTCCATAAATGCTGATGGGGCATTGGTCAACCTGAAAGACATGACTAAGAATTCATAGTGCCCATACCGAGTGCGAAAGGCTGTCTTAGGAATGTCAGCCGCCCTGATCTTCAGCTGATGGTAGCCTGACCTCAAGTCTATTTTTGATAACACCCTCGCTACTTGGAGCTGGTCAAACAAATCATCAATCCTCGGCAGTGGATACTTATTCTTTATCGTCACTTTGTTTAATTGCCGATAATCAATACACATCCGCATCGAACCATCTTTTTCCTTCACAAATAACACCGGTGCACCCCAGGGAGAAACATTAGGCCTGATAAAGCCCTTTTCTAGTAAGTCTTTCAACTGATCTTTTAACTCCTTTAACTCCGACAGGGCCATGCGATACGGTGGAATAGAGATGGGCTGAGTGCTCGATGCCAGATAGATACAAAAATCGATATCCTTGTCGGGTGGAATACCCGGCAGATCTGAAGGGAAAACCTCGGGATAATCCCGTACAATATTAACTGAATCAATAGAAGGAATCTTTGCGCTGGAGTCACGAACATACGCCAAATAAGCTAGACACCCCTTATCGACCATGCGTCGAGCCTTAATATATGAAATAACATTGCGGACGGACTGGCTTGGGGTCCCTCTCCACTCTAGTCGGGCTGACTCTGACAAGGCCAAGGTCACTGTCTTGGCATGACAATCTAAGATACCATGATACAGGAACAACCAATCTATCCCCAATATAACATCGAAGTCCACCATGTCTAATAGCAATAAATCAACATGGGTCTCAAGACCCTAAAATATAACCACGCACGAACGATGCACCCGGTCAACTACTATAGAGTCACCCACTAGTTTAGACACATAGACTGGAATGTCCATGGCATAGCTAGGTACGGCCAGACATGGTGCAAAGTAGGAAGACACATACGAATATGTAGACCCAGAGTTAAATAATACTAAAACACCTCTATTACAAACCAGAATGGTACCTGTAATCACAGCATCTGACACCTCTACCTCTGGCCTAGCTGGTAAAGCATAAAATTGGGGATCGGCACCACCTCTCTGAACTATGTCTCTCGGACGGTCATCAACCGGCTGACCTCTACCTCTGGCGGGATGGTCTCCACCTCTACGGTCTCGACCTCCACCTCTACAATCCCTACCCTCGCCCCTAGCTGCCTAGGCAGGCTTTGGGTCAGCTGGGACCTGAATCATGGTGCGAGGACCCCGCTGCTCGAGGGAAAAACCTGACAATGTGACCTGGGTCACCAAAATCGTAACAAGACTTTGGCTACTGGGACTGCTGACCCTGACGACCTGAGTGGCCCCCACGAACACTCTGAAAGGGCTAAGCACTGATGGGATGCAGATCTGAATACTGCTCACGAAACCCACGATCACCCGAACCACCCTGCAAAACCTGAAGAGCTGACTGAAAAGGCCTAGAAGACTGGCCTCTATCATAAGAATCCTTGCCTCCAGATGAGGCACCACTAAATCTGCCAGAATGATGAGGCCTCTTGTCTGAAGCCTGACTACCTTCCCGAGCAAGAGCCATCTCAACCCTACGGGCTGCATTAGCCGCCTCCTGAAACGATATGTCACTCCCAACTCCCATTGCCATCTTAAGTCGGATCGGCTGATTTAGCCCATCCGTAAACCTGCAGACCCTCTCCCGATCTGTGGGAAATATCACAACCGCATGACGTGCCAGATCAACAAACCTCGTCTCGTACTGGGTAACAGTCATAGTGCCTTGCTGGAGGCGCTCAAACTGCCTCCGAAGTGCCTCCCGCCGGGTAACAGGGAGAAACTTCTCCAGAAATAACTCTACAAACTGGTCTCATGTTAAAGCTGGGGACCCTACTGGTCGAGTCAAACAGAAATCTCTCCACCAAGTCTTGGCAGATCCTGCAAGCCTGAAAGTGCAAAAATCAACCGCGTTGAATTCCACTATTCCCATAGTTCTGAGAATCTCATGGCAACTGAATAAGAAGTCCTGGGGATCCTCTGATGGGGCACCACTGAAAGTGGTGGTAAAAAGCTTGGAGAACCAATCAAGTCTCCATAGAGCATCAGAAGTCATGGCTGCCCCATCTCCGGCCTGAGCTGTAGTGCCTATCTGAGTGGCCACTGCTGGCTGAACTACTGGTGCCTGAGCCCGGGGAGCTATTGGCTCTGGAGTACGTGCAACAGGAGTCTGAACCCCTCCTCCAACCTAAGAAGTGGCTGGTGCAACTAGTAGCAAGCTTGCTCTGGCGATACTGTCCATAAAACTCGCTATTCGGACTAGAGCCTTCTGAAGATCCGGGGTAAATAAGACCTCTCCTAGGACTTGAGCTGGCCCTACTGGAGCTGCTTGTGCTGGAACCTCCTTACCAATTTCAACATGAGGCTCCACCTTTGGAACCGCTTCCTGGGGCTGAGTTCTGCCCCTACCACGACCTCCGACATGACCTCGGCCACTGCGGGGGCTGCCTGAGGCTCAGACAGCTGATCAGCGGATGAAGAAGCGCGTGTTCTCGCCATCTGTGAAAGGACAAAGTAGAAATTCAATCAGTATTTGAGGAACAAATCGCACGACAAGAAGGAACAAATGAGAGACTTTTGCTAACTCAATAGACACTAAAGGACAAGTACAAACGTCTCTGTACCTACTGCTCGGACTCTACTAAGCTTGTTTGTGAGTTGTGAGACCTATGTAACCTAGAGCTCTGATACCAACTTGTCATGACCCGGATTCCCCCACCATCGGGATCGTGATGGCGCCTACTCGTGGTAGCTAGGCAAGCCAATTTACTCACCACCTTTATATTTACACAACCATCATGTTCTCATATTTAATAGCAAGAATAACACTAATAACTTTAAATGCGGAAGTCTTTCGAATAAAAACCGAAAAATAGTATGAAATACTCGACAATAAATCCTCTACCCAAGATGTGGAGTCACAAACTCATGAACTACTAAGAATAACTACACATAATGGTCTGAAAGAAATAAATAATAACTGTCTGTCTCAAAACAATGAGACTACAGCAATAATGAAAGCAAATATAAGAGACACCGGGCCTGCGGACGCCTGCAAGCTACCTCAGTCTCGGAAGTATGATAATCCTGCTAGTGAACTACTACTGCTACTCCTGCTCAAAACCTAGACCTGTGCAAAAACGCACAGAAGTGTAGTATCAGCACAATCTGACCCCATGTGCTGGTAAGTGCCTGGCCTATCCCGGCGAAGTAGTGACAAGCCTAGGACTAGACACTCACATCAACTTGTGCAGTTCTGTATACGTATGCACCACAGAATAACAGAAATATTAAGCAACACAAATAGTAAGGTAGGGAACATGCTGAGGGAGCACAATAGAATATACATAATTAATTAGTAAGGTAAAAACATAGTGTAGCAAAACAGTTATCCCAAAACAAGAAATTGAATGGTTACAGGGCATCACCCTTCGTGCTTTTACTCTCATCCTCACCAAATAATCAAATTAAAGTGCATGGCATCACCCTTCGTGCTTTTACTCTAATCCTCACATTCATGGCACGACATGATCCTTCGTGCAAGATTTAAGTAACAACGGCACATAATGTTCCTTCGTGCATAAATAGTAAACATGGCACGAAATGTTCCTTTGTGCATATATAATAAAACATGGAACGGAATGATCATTCGTGCATAAATAGTAAAACATGGCACGAAATGATCCTTCGTGCGGACATAATTTAAAATGGCACGGCATCACCCTTCGTGCATTATCACTCTTCCTTACCCAAATAACAGTCACAGTCAACGGGAAAGAAGAATTAAACAAGTAACAAAAACAGTCCCGGCAAGAGAGTAACAACAGTCATAACATATCCCGTCAAGGGAACAACATCAACAACACAACAAAGTCCCGACAAGGGAAATAATAATCAACCTTCACAACCCGGCAAGGGCTCAAGAATATAACTTAGGAAAATTCCACAATAGCTCATAACATGTATCAACAAACGACTCACGGTCATGCTAGACTCCGATGTATAGATGCTTGTCACCACGCTTATACACCACACTCGATCATTTAGCAATTAGCAAATTATTACACTCATTCGTATTCCCTCAAGCTAGGATAGATCAAATACATACCTCAAATCCTTGAAGTCCAATTAACCTTCAACTATCGCTTTTTCTCGTAACTCAACCTCCGACTACGCTCGAATCTTATCACAATTGGTTCAATTACTTTAATAAACACTATATAAATTGGTTTGGATGAATAAAAATGGTTTTGCCAAAGTTTTAATCAAAATTTCCCAAAACACCCCCGGGCCCATATGGTTGAAACTCGGGTTTCGGACCAAAATCCGGTTAGCCATTCTTTCACGAGTTCAATTATATGAATTGTTTTGAAATCGAACCTCAAATCGAGGACCAAATCCCCAATTTATGAAAAAACTAGGTTCTACCCAAAAACATCAATTTCGACCATATAAACATTTGATTTCTCATGGAAAACATGTTTCATGATGTTAGTAATTGAAAGAGTTGAGTGAAAATTGACTTACAAGTGATTTGGAGTGATATTGCTCTTGAAAAATCGCCTATGGGGTTTTGGGTTTTGAAAGAATGGTGAAAAGGGGGTCTAAAATCATTTAAGTATAAAATTGCATAGGTGCGGATATGGGATTTACGAACTTTTGTTCGCAGTTGCAAACATGACAGGCCAGCTCTCAGACTTCGCATTTGCGAAGAACCTGTTCGCATTTGCGAATATAGGCCAATTCTGGACACCATCGCATTTGCGATGTTTTTTTCGCATATGCGAACATAGGGTGATTCTGGGAAAACTCGCATTTGCGAGCTTTTGTTCGCAATTGTGAATCTAGGGTAATTTTGGGTCTCTTCGTATTTGCGAAGGCTTTGTTCGCATTTGCGAACTCAGGCTATATTGGGGCTTGTCGCATTTGCGAGTGATTCTTTGCTATTGCAAAGATAACTGCTGGAAAAATACCAGCTATGGTTATTTTCAAAATTTGCTCTCACGGCCTATGAAATCCTCACCCGCGCCCTCAGGCTCTAAACCGAACATGCACACAACCTCAAAAACATACCACGAACTTGCTCGCACGATCAAATTGCCAATATAACATCGTTTTCATAGAGTCAAAGCTAAAATTCATGATATCTTCTTTTAAACTTCATTAACTGTCAAACTTGGAACTCATGGTTCAAAACACGTCAAACGGCGTTCAATTTTTGTCAAAGTTTGTAGGAAGTGCTTACATAATATATAACTTTTATCGGGCGTCGGAACCAAAAACGAGCCCGATACTATGGTCTTTTAATCAATTTTCATTTCCATTTTCCTTAATAATTTCAGAAAAATTATTTAACAGAAAAATTCATATCTCGGGCTCTAGGCCTCGGAATTCGACTCCGGGCACATGCCCGAGTCCCATATTTTCCTACGGACCTTCCGGGACCATTTGAGCTCGGGTGCAGGTCCATTTACCAAAAATGTTGACCGAAGTCAACTATATCAATATTAATATCAAAATTCTTCAAATTTTCCATAGAATTCACATATTCTAACACAAACATTTTCCAGCTACGTGCCTGGACTGCGCACGTAAATCGAGGCAATATAAAATAAGGTTTTCAAGGCCTCGAAAGCACGAGATAGATGAGGAAAATAGGTGCTGACCCTTTGGGTCGTCAAAAAATCCTTGTCCAACTGGACAGTGCTGAAGTCTGACACATGCATAGGATTGCCGTGATAGCTCTGAAGCATAGATACATGAAAAATCGGACGTACGACTGATAAGCTAGGTGGCAGGCAATGCATGTCTATAAGACACCTCTCCCACTCGATCAAGGATCTCAAACAGACCAATGTACCTAGCGCTAAGCTTGACCTTCTCTACGAACCTCATCACACCCTTCATAGGCGACACCCGGACCAATACCCGCTCACCAACCATAAAATCTACATCTCGGACCTTACGGTCTGCATAACTCTTCTACCTAGACTGAGCTGAACGCAGCCTCTCCTGAATGATTTTGACCTTGTGTAAGGCCTCCTGAACTAAGTCTATACCCAATGATCGAGCCTCTCTCGGCTCAAACCATCCGACTAGAGATCGACATCACCTACCATACAACACCTCATATGGAGCCATCTGAATGCTAGACTGGTAGCTGTTGTTATAGGCGAACTCTGCTAAAGGCAAAAACTGGTCCCACGAGCCTCCGAAATCAATGACACAAGCTCGGAGCATATCCTCCAAAATCTAAATAGTCCGCTCGAACTGACCATCCGTCTGAGGATAGAATGATGTGCTCAACTAAACTTGGGTTCCTAGCTCCTGCTGAACCGCTCTCTATAAGCGTGAGAGGTAAACTACGTGCCCTAATCTGAAATAATGGATACCGACACACCATAAAGGCGGACAATCTCCCTGATATAAATCTAAGCTAACCTCTCGGATGAATAGGAGACTGCTACTGGAATGAAATGCACTGACTTGGTCAGCCTGTCTATAATGACCCAAATAGCATCAAACTTCTTTTGGGTCAATGAAAGTCCACTAATGAAATCCATGGTAATCCTTTACCACTTCCACTCGGGATGCTCAATCCTCTAAAACAAGCCACCGGGTCTCTAATGCTCATACTTGACCTACTGATAGTTCAAACATTGAGCAACATAAGCAATAATATCCTTCTTCATCCTACGCCGCCAATAATGTTGCGTCAAGTCCTGATACATCTTTGCGGCACCCGGGTGAATAGAATACCGAGAACTATGGGCCTCTGCTAAGATCAACTCTTGAATCCCATCAATATTGGGCTCACAAACTCGCCTCTACAATCTCAAAACACCATCATCACCTAAGGTCACCATCGTGGCACCTCCACACTACACCGTGTCTCTCAAGCACACAAATGGGGATCATGAAACTACCGATCACGGATACGCTCCAATAGAGAAGAACGAGTGACCGTGTAAGCCAATACTCTGCTAGGCTAAGAAATATCTAATCTCACAAATTGATTGGCCAAGGCCTGAACATCTAAAGCAAGCGGTCTCTGGCTGACCAGGATATAAGCAAGACTACACATGCTGGAAGACTTCCTACTTAATGCATCAGCCTCCACATTGGTCTTACCCGGGTGATATAAAATAGTAACATCATAATCTTTCAACAACTCTAACCACTTCCTCTGCCTCATATTCAATTCCTTCTGCTTGAACAAGTACTGAAGGCTCTTGTGATCCATGTACACCTCACACGTCACACCATATAGATAATGCCTCCAAATCTTCAAAGCATTAACAACCACTAACAACTCTAGGTGATGAACTGGATAATTCTTCTCATGGATATTCAACTGTCAAGAAGCATAGGCAATAACTTTGCCATCCTGCATCAATACTCCTCCAAACCCAATACGGGAAGCATCACAATAGATTTTGTAAGGCCCCGATCAATGGGCAAGACTAATACCAGTACCATAGTCAGAGCTGTCTTGAGCTTCTGAAAGCTCGCCTCACACTCATCTCACCATCTGAATTGGGCACCTTTCTGGGTCAATCTGGTCATCGGGGCTGCAATAGAAGAAAACCCCTCCACAAAACGACGGTAATAACATGCTAATCCTAAGTAACTACGAATCTCGATCACAGAAGCTGGTCAAGCCAATTCTTGACTGCCTCAATCTTCTTTGGGTCCACCTGAATACCCTCCGCTGATACAATATGACCTAGAAATGCAACTGAACTCAACCAAAACTCGCACTTCGAAAACCTAGCATATAACTGACTATCATTCAGAGTCTGGAGAACCACTCTAAGGCGCTGCTCGTGCTCTTCCCGGCTGCGGGAGTACACAAGAATATCATCTATGAATACTATTACGAACAAGTCTAGATAAGGCCTGTACACTCGGTTCATCAACTCCATAAATGCTCCTAGGGCATTGGTCAACCCAAATGACATAACTAAAAGTTTGTAGTGCCTATACCGAGTGCCGAATGCTATCTTAGTGACGTTAGACATCCTAATCCTTAGCTGATGGTAGCCAGATCTCAAGTCTATCTTTGAGAACACCCTTAATCTCTGAAGCTAGTCAAAAAAATCATCAATCCTCGGCAATGGATACTTGTTCTTTATCTTCACCTTGCTCAACTGCCGATAATCAATACATACCCGGTAGGTCTGAAGGAAAACCTCGAGAAACTCCCGAATAATAGGAACATAGTCAATAGATGGAACCTCTACGCTAGAGTCACAAACATACGCCAGATAAGATAAACACCCCTTCTGCGAGTGGCATGACTTGAGGTCCCTCTCCACTCTAGTTAGGGCAATTCTGGTAAGGCCAAGGTCACCATCTTGGCGTGGAAATCCAAGATGGCATGATACGGGGACAACCAATCCATCCCCAATATAACGTCAAAATCCACCATATATAGCACGGGTCTCAAGACCCTCAAACACAACCATACAGGAACGATGCACCCGGTCGACTACTATAGAGTCACCCACCAGTGTAGACACATAAATAGGAATGTCCAAAGCATAACTAGACATAGCCAAACATGGTGCAAAATAGGAAGACATATATGAACATGTAGACCAAGGGTCAAATAGCACTGATGCATCTCTATCACAAACTAGAGTAGTACATGTAATAATAGCATCTGACGCCTTCGCCTTTGGCCTCGCTTCCAATGCATAAAACCGGGGCTCAGCCCCACCTCCCTGAACTATGTCTCTAGGATGATCGGACACCAGTTGGCCCCTACCGCTAACTGTACGACCTCCACCTCTACAATATCAACATTCACCTCTATGATCCATACCTTTGCCCTTGGCTGGCTGGGTAGGCAGTGGGACAACTGGTGCCTGAATCATGGGGCGAGGACCCTGCTGCTGTGACTGTGTACCCCTCTATCTTGGGCAAGATCTCCTGATATGACCATACTCACAGCACTCATAACATCCCTCTGTACATTGAGACTGGCCCTGACGGCCCGAATGACCTCCACGAACACTCTGAAGAAGGTTGTGCACTGATGGGATGCTGATCAAAATACTGCCCACAAAAGCCACGACAACCTGAGACACCTTATGAAGCTTTGAGGGCTTACTGAAAAGGCCTGGAAGACTGGCCCTTATCATATGAATCCCTGCCTTCGGATGAGGGAATGAGGAAATTAGTGATTAGTTGAAGAAAATAATAGGGAAAGAGGTTAGGAACAATTACCTATGAAGTTATGGAGGAAGAGGTTCTTCAAACTTGTGTATGGAGGGTGAAGGAGAAGAGATCATGTGAAAATAGTGAAGGAATCCCGTGTTTAAGTGTTATGTTCTTTTTAAGAAAATTCACTGGGCAAAAATGCCCTACGCGATCGCAGAAGAAGGCTTGCGATTGCATAGGGTCAGGAAGTTTGGCCATTACGATCGTATAAAGACCAATGCGAATGCATAGAAGAAATAGACGCCACTCTGGATTCTTGGTTTTTTATACTATGCGAATGCAAGAAGGAAAATGCAATCACATTGAACAAGGTGGCTTCTCTATGCGATCGCAGAAGGCAATATGCGATCGCATTGAACAAGAAAGGGTACCCGATAATTAACTCTATGTGATCACAAACATAACTATGCGATCGCATAAAACAAATGACTCTCCTGAATATTAACTCTATGCAACCGTAGACATACCTATGCGATCGCATAGAACAAATGACTGTGTAAATATTGCAGCAAAAACCTAACCCTTCCTAAGTGTAAAACCACCTTGAAACACTCCCGAGCCCTCGGGGCTCCAAACCAAACATACATACTAACTCAACAACATCCTACGAACTTACTCGAGCGATCAAATCGCCAAAGCAACATCAAAATCATTGAATCAAGCCTCAAAACTCATCATTTTCATTTCAAACTTCATAAACTTCTAACTTTAGATATTTAGGTCCGAAACATGCAAACGACGTCCGATTTCGACCAAACTTCACAGAAAGCACTTAAATAACATATATGACTTGTACCAGCGTTGGAACCAAAATACGAGCCCGATACCATAGTCTTTTAATCAATTTTCATTTCCATTTTCCTTAATAATTTCAAAAAAATAATAATTTAACAGAAAAATTCTTTTACTCGGGTTATATACTTCAGATTTTGACTCCGGGCACATGCCCTGGTCCCATATTTTTCTATGGACTCTCCAAGACCGTCCAATCTCGGGTCCGGGTCCATTTACCCAAAATGTTGACTGAAGTCAACTTTAATGATATTAATATTAAAATTCTTTAAAATTTTTACAGAATTCACATATTTAAACATAAAAGTTTTCCGGTTACGTGCCCAAACTGTCTATGCAAATCGAGGCAAGTAAAAATAAGGTTTTAAGGCCTCTAAAGCACGAAACGAGTGAGGAAACATGTGATGACCCATTGGTTCGTCACACACTGATATTTGATATGGTGGATGCGACATGGCATGCCACCTCAGCTTCTCTAATCCATATATAAAACACTAAGATTTGAAACATAATATATTTCATGATAGTGGTATTAATAGTGGAGGAGAAGAAAATTTTAGTGGTGGAAAAAAAAAAGGGGTAAAATGGGTTATGGCATTGAGGTGGAAAGTTTTACAGGGTTGATTATAGCACAATTGACACTGCACAACAGTAGCCAAACTCTTAGCCGCTCAGCCTTGCTTTTTTTCGCACAGAGTTTGACACTTAGAATTATTTCAGACTTATCAAAACGTAAGCAACACACAATAATACGGGTAAAACCCAACCTTTATTCAATTCTCGCAGAAAGTACAAAGGAATTACTTGCCTTAGACCAATGAATTATAACACATAAAAGGGGCAACCAATGGAAGATTACAATGGGCAATTTTACTGTGCTGTTATACATTGTTCCTTGCACATGCTAAGCGTAAAAACAAGCATAACTACTTAGTCATAATTTGAGTTCAATATTTCCCATGAAATGAATCCCTCTTCAACACTTTCACCAACTACAATATGTGCATTGCACATGGCTAAACTTCCACATCACATGCACAACACACTTCTTAACAGTCACATGACTTGCACACTTGTTCTACAGCTTTGACAACACTTTGCCCTCTACTTGCCTTACCTTGTCTTTGGATCATGCCTTGCCCATAAGCCTATGACAACTCTTGTCACAAACTTTTTCATCTCCTTAATCCGTTCGCACGGCTTAGCCAAGTGCCATGCGCCTTCATTTGCGATAGCCATCGCCCACAATCAACATTACCTTGCCAACACTAAGACACCTTGTCTAACTGACCTACCAAGCCCATGTACTAACTTAGGCACACTCCCAGCTCTGCACATTGCTTGCCAACACCCGCGCCAACCTATGTTGAGGGGCAATGTACTAGCCCTTTGATATTGGTTCTGCCCGAAATCCATCATGTCTCAATATTAGGGGCTAAAAAACCACCCCCACTTGTTGAACTCGACTCCTTCGTCGAGGCTGATTTCAAGTAGTCCTTAATTAGCTGTTCATATTGCCACAATTAAGCACCCTGTTTCTCAGTCGCATCTACCTCAGGCTTTCCTTTCCACCAAATCAGAAATTCTGTCTGGTTGTTGTTTTTATGCATCCCAAAAACCTGGTGGTCAAGAATCTTCTAAATTTATTCCTCAAGCTGAGTGTGCACTGTCGATGCCCCCTTTTTTTCCCTCTAAAGAAAGCGAAATCGGGTTCGACATTATGGACAAAACAAATCTTATTCCCTTTTGAGGAATTGGGTTTTGGATTTCGAAGAGTCGCCACCTAATGATTATAGTGCATTAGGACACTTTAAAGAAAGGAAGAAGATTTGAAAGAAAACCAGAGTTTGGGTAAGGGCTTGAGATTATCTCGAGGGGAAGGTGTTAGGCACCCCTCACGATCCACTAGTGTGGTTCCCGGCCATGCTTAATTATGACTTTAAAAGAAGTGAGAGAAAATAAGTAAAGCTTTGCACATAAGAATCACAAATAAGTTTCAAGTTTTGAAAAGTGTAAAGAAGATAGAAAGAGACAGTTTTTAGAAAAAAAGGAATTTATTTGAAGAACAGAATAAAGAAGACATTAAAAATAAAAGGAAAAGAAAAGGGGTCCTAGGTTTGTACAAAATATGGATCACATCAATGCAATACCCAGCAATCACTCCTCAAAAGAGGGGTCACACGAAATATTAGCGCACCGGTCATCATATCCATATTCTACCCTTCCCATTCCGTTAAATTATTTAAACGCGATTAGTCTCATTTACTTATTGCATGCTAGTACTCGTCCTAACCTATCAGTCCCGGGGTTTTAGGACTTCTAATCATAAAGGGGAAGAAAGGGGTAGAGGCATATATGGGGTTTAAAAGGACAAAATACTAGTAGCGATAACCAAAACAAATAGCAAATAAAGGGATTGACAAACAACATGCAAGGCTCACATAAAATCACGTAAATAAGATAACACTTAGTTTTGCATGCATTGCACATACTGGTTTGGTCTTAAAATTTAAACTTAAGCGGCGCACGGACTAGTTTAACACATAGAATTAGATAAGAAGTATGCATTAGGCATTCCATATCTAATTGTTAGAAATTGAAGTATTTTAAATGAGTTATTTAGAAAGCACTGATTTTCAAACAAGAGCCTAATGCAGAAGAGTCAAAAACAGGAAGTTGAAGATTACAGAAGTTCAAAGAGGAATTCGAGAGTTAACAGACTGGTTTGATTAAGATACAGGAGAATTGTGAAAGTTTTAAAAAAAAGTGCAAATACTTTAAAAGAAAGAGTTTAAAGTCTGTTTTGAAAGATAGCTTCAAGAGATGGATAGAAATTCAGGCAGAAAGTTTTGAAGGCATTATTTTAGAAGAAAGATGCAAGTTTGAAAAACAACTTGAGATCATTACAAATTTATAAGAGTTTTAAAGCAAGCTGGTTTGGAAGACTTCTATTTAAAACGCTTAAACCAACTGCCAGGTTATTACTTGCAGAAATTAGGCGAGTTTGAACTCATATAGGCATGATATCTATATCTTGATTTTTTAAGACTTGTTACTATAATTAAACTGGTAAAGGAAAGAGTATTCAATTACCCTACTATTTGCGTAACATTTATGCATTTTCTATAGACATGATTTCTATATGAAACTTGTTACATGGATATTAAGTCCTATAGGTAGGGTTTCTAATGAATTGCAATATGACTGAATGTTAAATCGTCTAGGCATGGCATCTGGATGATCGAGTTAAAAACATTGAAAACCTATAGACATGATATCTAGGTGATTAAAACATTAAATTATAGGCATGGTATCTACCCTTTTGTGCAATAAAGTAAACCCCTCCCATACCCTTTACTAATACTCCCCGAGTTCTTTTTTTTTTTACAAGATTATTGCGGAATCAAAAGAAAGAAAGAAAACAAAAATACATCACAGCCTACAGCTAGATCCGATTAGCCTAATTCAATCTCAATATCAAATAACATGTGTTTCACCAATTCTGCATTCCAAATTTCCAAAGCCTTCTCTTGTTCAAAGTGTTTTAGAGTTCCAAGGAGTCTCGAGGGCTCCAGGCAGTGCTTACACTCTGGATATTATAACAGCATAGTGCAGTACAGAATAGCCAGCCCTAAAGCATCCAATTTTAGAGGAAGCTCCAGGGTCCCAAAGCATGGATTACCAAAGGGGGCAGAACATAGAAACTAGGAATACGTGCAAAGTGAGAGAGGGATTAGAGAACCATAGAAATGGTGGTCATGCCCAGACATGGATATAGATTGGCACACCTCTGACCAGTTACTTCGTCCGAACAAATTAAGAGCAGACCTTAGAGGTCAGCCTTGAGTCTAGATGGTAATTAAGACACCTCCAGGCTTGATTCAAGGCTTAGCACATAAAAGGGAAAGGGGAGTGGGGATTGATTTGAGTAGAGGTTCAAGGGAACCTAGTTCTAAGTCAAGGATGGCACTAATTGGATGCTACCACGACTTAGAACTACACTTACACACAAGAGGGGGCCAAAGGGAAGAGACTCGCATAGACAAACATCTACAGAAACACAAGGAAAGCAAGAAAGCATAACAAACTAAGGGTGCAAAAGCATAAGGAAGGAGAGCATAACAAACTAGGATGAACACATAGTGCAAGAGAGCATGGCATAAAATGAAAACATAGTTTAGAGGGTGTTATTTAACTAGAGAGACATACCAGTTGCAAGTTTAAAACAACAAACAACAAAAGCAAATAAATAGCCAGCAGTCAGTAGGATCAATTCCTCCACAAGTATTGTGAGTTCAAGAGAAGCTCAAGAATGCTCCAAATAGTAAAGAGAAAGGGACCAGGGTGCTCAGTAGAGAAAGTAATAGTAGAGAAGGTACTTGAAAGTGAGAAGTATTTGAAAACGTGTTCTTAATTCTGAAGTCTCTGTGTGTGTTATTGCAAAGGCGCAGAGAATAGCCCTTGTGAGAACTGAAAAGGTTGTCTCTTTTTATAGTGCAAAAACGAGTAAACAAAAGGCAAGGAAATAAAATTTCAATTAATCAAATTGGATCTTCCTTAGTCAAAAGGATTTGATTTCAAACGGGCAATTAAGGAAAGGAAAATAATGAAAACCTTTTCAGAGTAGCATAATAGGGGTAAGTTCATATAGTCTATTTAAGGTAAGAAGCTTATAGTACATGATTTTGAGAAATAAGGAAAGTAAATCAATCAAACAGCCAGAAATTTAAAGTCTTATTTGAATGAACTTAGTCATAAAAAGAGGAGGAAAAGGTTTAATTGAAAAATCAATAACAATCAATCGAGCCTTAGTAAAGGAAATTGGAATCAATCATGAGTTGGCAGAACCATTTCGAAAGAAAGGCCCTTGCATATAAAGCATACCAGTACCAAAAAAAAGAGACGGTCATAAGAGGTTTCAAATTATAAATAGAAAATTCCAAATTGATTGTAAACTCTGCATGAGTTCGAGAGCCCAGGGTCTTTTAGAGCCAAACCCTAGAGTCAAACTTGCAAAGACCCAAACCCTAGGGTTTCAATCCGAGTAGGATATAGAAGAGAGAAGGCAAGCCTTTATAATAAGATTAGGGAACTCTTTCAGAGTTTTGAGAAAGCACACAGATACACACAGCAAGTTAGAAGCAGTAGAGTGAAGAATCATAAAGAACAAGTTTAAAAAAAGAGCACAAAACTTAAGCAAGTTTAAAGGTGACATAGCACTTAGGAAACAGTAGAAGAAATAGTTTTAGAACTCAAAAGAATGTCCAGTAAAGACAAGCAAAGCGTAGTAAGAAAATGGAAAAGGAAGGCATAAGAAAGGCATGTTAAAGAATGTCATAGAAAATAGAGAAAAATGTATATTAACTGCAAACCATAATAACAGGAAAAATCACACAAGACATGGCATGAACAAATAGATTCACATAAAGAAAGAAGAAGAAGAAGAATCATTTTTAAGATTTCGAAAACCCTAATTTGAACAGACTTATTTTAAAAAGGAAAATTAGGGAAAAACATTAAAACAACAAGCAGAACATAGATGAGTTACAGATCTAAGAAAACAAAGGAAGAAATAACCTCGGACACGCAATTTAGGGTTTCTTAGAAACCCTAGAAACGAGAAGGCCTGGAAAGATCTGGTCTTTGAACAGGTTAGGGCCATGGCTAAGCCTTGCCAAAGCTCGAACATGCCGGGGCAGAGCTGGAGAAATCAAAGGAACTCAGGTCGGCGAAGGACATGAACAAGCATGCTGAAGATAAAACCTCGAAGAACCTTGAATAATCGTGGTTTGGGAGTGAAGGGAAGAGAGCACATGCCATCCATGGCCCTGGGAAGCCATGGATGCTGGTGGATCTGGTCGGAGAAGACGGTAGGTGGCTAGGGTTTTGAGTGATGTTAGAGAGAGTTTGAGAGATGAGGGGATTTGGGGGCGACTGTTTGTGAATAATGAATTAGGGTTAGGGGTGTGGGTGGTATTAAAAAGGAAAGAATGAACGAGGGCAGTTAATTAAAACAATCAACGGCCATGATTAAAAATGGGAAGCAGTCGGGTTAGATCAAACGGGTAAAGGACCGGGTTAAAATGGAACTGGGTCATCGATTAAGGGGTTGAAATTGGGGTTTTAATTGGGTGTAATTAAGGCTAAAATTGCAAAGAAATAGGCCAAGTTTTAAATAGTCACTTTTTCCCTCTTAATTTAATAAAAATAGCTTAAAGTAATCTAAAAGTAAATTAAAAATACTGAACTGATTAATAATATATAAACAATAATCTAAAAATATTAGGAACAATTTTATAATTATAAAATGCGGTTAATTATAAAATAGGGTATAATTGCACTGTCATGCAATTAAGCTTTAGAAATTCCGAATAAATTTGTAAAAAATGCGTAAAAATTGTATTAATTATATTTTGTTGTAAATATGAGAATGAAATAAGTTATTCACCAAAAATAATAATTTGGGAATAATTTTGGATTTTGTACTGTTAAAAATAGACAATAAATTAATTCTAAAAACCCTTAAAACTTTGAGGAAAAATACCAAAATCTTTGGGCATGCTTATATATGGATACATATACTATTTTGAAAGTATTTGAGTATATATGGAAAATATATAGGGAAAAATTGGGTATCAATAGCTGCCCCACTTTACATGGGAAGGATGAAAGAGTTGTCGGGTAAATATATGATGGAAAATTTTGATCGGAAGCGGCGATTAAAAAAGAACTTCTGACCGAGCCCTTGATTCTGAGCTGCCTACGTATCCCTGGTTTTACAGGAATCAGGCCATATGTAATTCAGGAACCAATGATGGAGATTCGAAAGGACGAACACGAGGTTTTAGAGAGACAAGAGGTACTTGGGCAGCCAATTAGTTGCGAGAATCGGAGCGGGATTGCTCCTGTTGAGACGGCCGTTGCTAGCCGGTGTACCTCAAAGTGAGCAATATAGGCGCATATTGTGCATAAACTTAAAAGTGATGCAAGTTCCTGTTGAACCATGAATGTTGTCCTTGGACGGTTAGGATGACGTCCTCGGAACATGATGTCCTGGGCCATGACGCGCAAAATTAAAGGATTCGCAATCTATGAGATGACGTTCTCGGGCTATGATAATGTCACCTTCAAACCATGATTCCTTTGAATAATGATGTCCAAGATATAAAGTGGGGTCCTCGGGCTATGGCATGGTGTTCTCGGGCTATGAAGGTGATGCCTTTGGAATATTTGGCGATATTTTAGCCCATGTGATGCAAGATTTGGCGGTATTTCAGTTGCTGCAAAAGCGTAAATGGCGATATTTCAGCGGACAAAAATTTAAATAAAACAGGCAATGTTTAAGCCAACATGAAAAATATAAATGGCGATGTTTCCGCCGACAGAAGATTTAAATAAAGTTTGGCGATATTTTAGCCGATTGCAAGATGTAAGTAAAGTGGCGATATTTCAACCATACAAGAAAGATAATGTGGTGTTATTTCATCCATGCAACATAGAGATAGAGCTTAACCTTGGAAGGCAGAAAGGTAGCCTTATGCAGTGCAATGAATGCAGATGGAGACAATGTTTGGTCTTGAAAGGCAGGAAGGTAGCCTTATGCAATGCAAGAATGTAGATGGAGAAAATGCTTAGTCTTGGAAGGCAAAAAGGTAGCCTTATGCAATTCAGGAATGCAGATGGAGACAACGCTTAGTCTCGGAAGGCAGAAAGGTAGCCTTATGCAATGCAGGAATGCAGACGGAGATAATGCTTAGTCTCGGAAGGCAGAAAGGTAGCCTTATGCAATGCAGGAATGCAGATGAAGACAATGCTTATTCTTAGAAGGCATAAAGGTAGCCTTATGCAATGCATGAATGCATATGGAGACAATGCTTAGTCTCGGAAGGCAGAAAGGTGTCCTTATGCAATGCAAAAATGCAGATGGTAATAGAGATTCTTAGTTGATTGCTGGTAACTGATTGTGATATTGCAGTTGTTGGGGAATATTGCGTGCGGACAACAAAAAATGCGAATAGGTGCGATTGTTCAATGCGATTGCGTAATATGTTTGTGTCTCGACGACTGCATCCAAAGAAAATTGTGAGTTTTGTCAAGGGGAAAAGTTTAGTTCGTTTCCCGTGGCCTCCGACGTTGCGTGCATCATTTGGGGTAGCGTTGCTAAATAGCTATCGAAGCCCTCTATTTCACCCCACCCCAAAGGGGAGGAATCGGGTTTTATGACATTATGGACAAAACAACTCTTGTTCCCTTTGGAGGCACCGAGTCATGTAATTTGAAGAGTCGCCACCTAATGATTATAGTGCATTAGGACACATTTTTGGCGAAAATAAAGGTTTCAAAGGAAATAGAAGTTCGGGTGAGGGCTTGGGATTATCTCAAGGGAAAGGTGCTAGGCACCCCTCAAGATCCACTAGTGTGGTTCCCAGTCTTGCTTAGTTGTGACTTTAAGAAGAGCAAGAGTAAACAAACAAGGTTTGCACATATGGAATGTAAATAAGTTGAAAATTTTGAAAGGAAAGAGGGAAAAACATAAGTGCTTTTGGAAAGAAGACATAATTTTTTTTAGAAAAACATCATATCATATCAATAAAGGGAGAGGGTCCTAAGTTTAAATATACTATGGGTCACGTCGCTGCAATATCCAGCAAGTCATTCCCGTATGAGATATTAGCGCACCA
The DNA here is from genome assembly GCA_032618575.1 of Nicotiana noctiflora. Taxonomy (NCBI): domain Eukaryota; kingdom Viridiplantae; phylum Streptophyta; class Magnoliopsida; order Solanales; family Solanaceae; genus Nicotiana; species Nicotiana noctiflora. The sequence goes on along the minus strand of JASVEL010002065.1, from coordinate 277,295 downwards.
TTATCATCATCTCAATATTATACCGTTCCCACCCCATTAAGGTATTTAAGCGCGATTGGTTTTTTTACCTATTGTAAGCTAGTACCCGTCCTAATCTATTAGTCCCGGGGTATTTAGGACTTCTAATCCTAAAGGGAAAGGAAAAAGGGGTAGAGGCATATATGAAGTTTTAAAGTTAAAAATGCTAAGGCGTCGATCAAACAAATAGCACATAAGGGGAATAAACAAACATACAAAGCTGCACACAAAACCCCTTAAGCCATACAACAAATAGTTCAGCATGACTTGCAATATTACTGATTTGGTCTTAAGATTAAAACTGATAATGGACAGATTACTTTAACACATAGAGTTGAATAATAAATCTGCATTAGACAAGCCGGATCCAATTGTAAGAAATTAAGGTATTTTAAATATGTTATTGATTAAGAACCTAATATATGAGAGTTTGAAACAACAGACTAAACATTACACAAGTTCAGAGGTGGCTTTGAAAATCAGCAGAATTGTTTAAGTAAAATACAGTAGAGTTGTAAAGAAGAGTTCCAAAAATGAAAAGACTTTGAAAGTAAGAATGAGTTAAAGACTGTTTTGAAATTGTAGTTTCATGAGATGAATAAAATTCATGCAGAAAGTTGAAAACTGTTTCAGGAAATAAGATGCAAGTTTAGAAAATTTAAGAGCATTGTAGACTGGTAAGAGTTTTTTAAATAAACAAGTTTGGACAAATTTTGTCGAAAACACTGAAGCTAATTGCCAGATTATTGCTTACACAGATTTAAGCAAGTTTGATAACCTATAGGCAGGATATCTATACCTTGATTTTAAGACTTGCTACTATTATTAAGCTGGTACGAAATGAGTATTTGATCATCCTACAGTTTTCCTAGCATTTATGCATTTCCTATAGGCATGATTTCTATATGTAACTAATTGTTTGATTATTAGGTCCTATAGGCAGGATTTCTAATGATTGAGTATGAAATATTAAAAACCTATAGACATGGTATCCAGGTGACTGAGTTCTAACATTGGATCCTATATGCATGGTATCTAAGTGACTGAGTTATAACATTAGATTCTATAGGCATGATATCTACCCTTAATTACATGCAATAAAGTACACCGCTCCCACACCCTTTACTAATAGTTCCCCGAGTTTCTTTTTACAAAATTATTACTGAAAATAAAGTAAATAATAGAAAATACATCACATCCTACAACTAGACATGAGCATCCTAATTCAATCTTGATATCCAACAACATGTGTTTTACCAAATCCGGATTCCAGGTTCCAAGGCCTTCTCTTAGAGTGTTTCAATGTTCCGAGGGCTTTCAGGAAGCCCAGGCAATGCTTACACCCTAGAGATTGATTTGAGTAGTGCAATGTGTGGAATTGCCCACTTTTAGGCATCCAAGTTCAGAGGGAGCTCCAGGGTCCTTAAGCACGGCTTGGGGGGGGGGGGGGTAGGACTTAAAGAACTAAAAATAAGTGTAAAGTGAGGTGATTAGAGGAAAACCAAAGCAAAGGATGGTCATGCCCAGCCATGAATGGGACTGGCGCACCCCTGACCCTTTACATGGCTCTAAAAAATAAGAGCAGACTTGAGAAATTCAGACTTAGGCCAAAATGGTGATTTGGACACCACCAGGCTTGAGTAAAGCTCAACACATAACATGGATTAAGGGAATGGGACTGATTTGAGCACAGGTTTAAGGCAATCTGGTTCAAAACTAGGAATGGCAATAGAGTTCTACCCTAGTCTAAAACAATACTCACACATAAAGGGGTTAGGGGAAGGTATTGATATGGAAGCACTTGTACCAACAAACAGAATTAAACTATGGGGATTTGGGGGGAAAGGGATATACAGGAAAGTACTAATACAAGCATAACATAATCAAAGACATGGGAATATAGGGTAGGGATGTGGCATGCTCAAGTTTAATTACATATGTAAGAAAGTCAAACTTAAAAGATGCATATGAAAAGGGTAAATAAACACGTAGTTTGGAGATGTTATTTAAATCATGGACATACCGGTTGTAAACTCAAACAATAAAGCAACTGTAGCAGGTAGAATCCTATAGTCTAGTCTTGGCTTCAAGCAGCTAAACCCAAGCAGCAGAACAAGTAGTAGAGAAGAGAAGAGAAGAGAAGAAATAGTTTTGTGATTGTGAACTGGTAATTGTTCATGTGAAGTAAAAAAAGGGTGGGGTTTTTTTTATAGTTTTAAAGTAAGTAGTAAGTAAGGTAGGAAAATAACTTAGTATCAAGTCATAATCAATTAGGAAAAGGACTTTCTTTAATTAAGGAGCTGGACTTAGAGTAATAAACAGAGTTCCATTTATGGAATCAAGAATAAGTTGTAAAATAAAGGGTAAATGAATATAAAGTTTTGAAAGAAACACAGTTTTAAGCAAATAAGGCATGAATAGAATCACTAATCACATAGTAAATCAAGGAATCAGGCATTCAAACTTAATATTGAATTTAGTTAGAGAAATAGGTCCAAATCAGTCAAAGAGATTCATAGGAAATCAACCCCCACAAATTAAGGTTATTTGAAAGGGAAAATATAACTATAAAATAGATGCACAAATTTAGGCATGCGAGGCTAAAATTAGGAAAAGAGTCGTGTAATTAGAGAGAAGAAGAACATAAGCATAAAAATGGAATTAGAAGTTCTCGCAGAGCTTACCAAGAAATCAGAAGCACGAAAGGAGTTTAGACAGTTAGGGTTTTGAAATTAAATAGGTAGCAGACAATCACACACAAAACTCGAAAAACCCTCAAAATCTAAGACTTTCATCACATTTCAAATGTAAAGAAGAAAGCATAGGCGAAGATGAACTGAGAAAGAACATAAACGTTCATGAAAAGCATAATGAAAGCAAAGAGCACAGTAAAGAAGCTTACTCCGAAACCCTAGAAATAATACGACAAGGAAAATACATAGAAATCACATTAGAAATACTTAGGAACTTACAATAAAAGTAAAAGAAATCACAATAGAGCAAACAAAACGGAAAATCGGAGAAACCCTAAGTTTTAAGAAGATGAACAATTTTGAAAACAAAATCGGCAAAAATGTGGAAAACACTTTGAAATCTTAGAAAATAACATAGATCTGAAGTAGATCTTAAAGAGAAACAAAGAAGAAAAACCTCTAAGACTTAGGGTTTCATAGAAAATCCTAGAGAACGAGAAAGGCGTGGAACGGGCAGGTCTTGAGTCGGAGATGGACTCACAGGGCTAGGCCTCGCTGGAGATGAGCCGAAAATGGCCACAGAACATGAGTCGGAGAGCTTCTGAGCCGGGATCATCAAGGTCAGACCTTGAATCTTTATGAAAAAGGAGGATAAGGGTGAGTGGGGGTAGATATAGGTTACATAGGGCTTGAGGCCATAATTTTTGGTGGAATAAGGTCGGAGACCGGCAGAGAGGGCCAGGGTTTCAAAGGGGTTTGGGAGAATTTGAGAGATGAAAGGGATACAAGGGTGGCTGATGAAGAGAAATTATTAGGAGTAGGGGGCTATTGGATTAAAAAAGGAAGGGGTTAACGTGGACCGTTGATCTAAATGATCAATGGTCGAGATTAAGGGGTGCGTGGGTCAGGTTTATTTAATTGGGTCTGGGTCAGGTAATTTTTGCAATTGGGTAGTGTAATTGGGGTTGGAATTGGGGGTGGAATAAAAATTAAAAGGGCTACAATTTAAATAGCCAATTTTCGCCAATTTTAATTTTTATAAAATAGTAAAGGATGTTCAAAAATCCAATTAAAATTAATGAGTTAATAAATGGTGCGTAAGTACTAATTTAAAAATATTAGGAATGATTTTTCGATTACAAATGCTATTAAATTGAGAAATAGGCTAAAATTAAATTTTCACGCAGTTTTAATTTTAAAATACCAAACGGACTTGTAAAATCATGTAAAATATATTTTTTATGTAAATGTGAGAATAAAATAAATTATTCACCAAAATGACAAGTTTTTGGAATAATTATTGGATTTTATAGTGCAAAATAGGCCATAAATTGGTTTTAAAATCATTGAAAAAATGTGGAAAATACCAAAACCTTTGTGGATGCTTATATATGCATATACATGTTATTTTGAAAGTATTTTTAGTATAAAAATACATAGGGAAAAATTGGGTATCAACGGCTACCCCTCTTTACCCTAGGAGGATGAAAGAGTTGTCGGGTAAAGATAAGATGGCCAATTTTGTCCGGAAAAGGCATGTTTGAAAGGATTTCGACCGTGCTTTGGTGTCTGAGCTGCCTAAATATCCCTGGTTTTACATGATTCATGACATATGTAGTTCAGGATCCATTAACGGAATATTCTGGTGGAAATTTGCAAAGACGGGCGCGATGGTTATATCTAAGAGGGTGCTTGGAATCGAATAAGCTGCGAAGAACTGGAGCTGGGTCACTCATGCTGAGACGGTGGTGAACCAGCCGGAGTACCTGCAAATGGGTAGTGCATGTATATTGCGCAATTTAAACATGATGCAAGTTCCCGTTGGAAAATGAGTGCTTGTCTTTGGACGGTTTGGATGACATCCTCAGACTATGATGTCCTGGGCCATTGAGAGCATCAAAGTAAGGGTCCACATGCCATGAAATGATGTTCTCGGGCTATGCAGATGGTGCCTCCGAACTATGGCGCCTTTGAATGAGTTGACGATCTTTCAGCCCATGAGAAGGTGGCAATCTTTCAGCCAAATAAATGCATAGGGTGGCGATCTTTCAGCCAGAGTGAGAATTTAAAGTAGGTGGCGATGTTTTATCTGAACAAGAATTTAAAATGCTGGTGGTGATGTTTCAGCCAATCGAAAAATAATAAAGCGGTGATATTTCAGCCATGCAGGATGGAGACAATATTTAGTCTCGAAAGGCATATTGTAGCCTTATGCAATGCAGATGGAGACAACTTTTAGTCTCGAAAGGCAGAGAATACCCTTATGAGTATGGGGGTAGAGCTTAACCTCGGAAGGCAAAGAATAGCCTTATGCAAAATGCACATGGAGATAAAGCTTAGTCTCGAAAGGCAGATAGTAGCCTTATGTAGTATGGAGGTAGAGCTTATCGGAAGGCAGAGAAATAGCCTTATACAGATGCAGATAGAGACAGAGCTTAGTCTCAAAAGGCAGATAGTAGCCTTCTACAGTATGGAGGTAGAGCTTAACCTCGAAAGGCAGAGAATAGCCTTATGCAAAATGTATATGGAGACAGAGCTTAGTCTCGAAAGACAGAAAGTAGCCTTATGCAGTGTGGAGGTTGTCACACCTCTTTTTTACGCACCCGCAAAGGTGCAAAGAGTTTTTCCAATTAAAGGACAATCGAGATGGGATTTATTTTAATTATTTCATAGTCGCCACTTGGGAGATTTATGGTGTCCCAAGTCACCGGTTAAATCCCGAATCGAGGAAAAGAATGACTCTATTTAACAGTCCGCGAACCAGAAATCCGGATAAGGAATTCTATTAACCCGGGAGAAGGTATTAGGCATTCCCGAATTCCGTGGTTCTAGCACGGTCGCTCAACCGTCGTGTTTGGCTTATCTATCTGCTTTTTACAATTATATACTTAGTGCAAGTTAATACCCCTTTTACCGCTTTTATTATTGGTTGTGATTTACGAAAGAGAAAGTTGCTCAAAAATATGCTTTCGAATCACGTCACATGACATGCACCCGGATCCTCAACATATTCTTATTCAACATTTCGGGGTTTGGATTTGGGTCACATGAAATGCACACCCGTATTTAAAAAGGTAAAACTAAAATATGTGCCCGGATCGACTACTTATTTACACTGTTGAGAAAGGCGTGATATTCGTTAAGAAACGACGCATCTCGAAACCTAAGTATTTATATGTGCATCTATGACGGCTATGTGATAGTGTAACTATTTGGGCGAGGCGTACCTTTGATTCAAATCTAAAGCGAACTACATCCCGTTGTATCTTACTTAAGAGTTGATTCCAAATTACTTAAAACTTGCTACGAACCGCACCGCATGAAATGCGCCTGTGGTTCCTGACACGCTTTGTTCATTCTTGCCCAAAATTGGGGTCGGGTCACATGAAATGCACCCCCGACTCTTTTAATCTAATTACGTCATTCCGTTGAGTAACAACTCCCTAGCTAATCTTGCTTTTAACATAAGGTCTATCATTTAACAGGTTTGGAGATTATACACCTGAGTAGAGAAGATTGAACAAAGATACAACAGACTAATTCGGGTTTACGTGCCTATCTAATGATAGTGTATCTTTGGTCTAGCTACATTTTCCGTAACAAAACTAGCAATACAAATTTAATTGAAGAATAACAGAATGTAATTAAACATAAGAACTATAAACGACTACATGTTTCAATAGACTTTATGCACAAGCTTCAAACTTCATTCTTTTCGTACCAAGGAACTACAATAACAGAGGTGTGTACCTGGAACGCGGAAGAACAAGGAAGAGTGAGCAATGGCAATGCAGCAACAGCAACAAGAACAGTAACAGGAACAACAACCAAAGACCAATAATAACCACAGTAAACCAACAGCAATCAACAGTATACCAAACAGCCACAACAACCAATGCAATCAAATAGACCAATAGCCCCAGCAACCAGTGACAACCAATGGACCAAGAGAACAACAAAAGAGTGGCAGTGGACCAACAGTAGCAACACACTAGCACTGAACTGGCAGCAATACTCGAACAATAGAAGAACCAACACTGTGTTGGACCAAGCAGCAACACAGACACAACAACAACACACAAATGACCACCAGTAGCAACCTCAACACAGCAACAGCATACACTCAAGACCAGCAACACCAGCAATTGACACAGACAACCACGAACTAGAGTCTAGCCACAACACAATAACCAACCGACCCAATAATGCTTCAACAGAAACACAGGAGTTACCACAGCCCTCAACCACTGAACCAATCACACAAGAACAACAAACAACCAAATGGCCAAAAACACTCAGCTATTGAACCAAAGCACACGAGACAGTAGCCAAAAATCAATGAAACAGTGACTTTGTATGTGTATATCAAAAATATCTCCGCTCCTATCTTTTCTCTAACTATTACTCTCCAGTGTTCTCTCTAATGTGTGTGTTTTTTGCTCTCCAGGTACTCTCCAAAAATGTCCCCGATTGTATGTATATTTGCTCTCCAAATATCCTCTCCCAGATGCTCTCAAGTGTCTGTATATCCCCCTATCACTGTCTGTTCCAGCTTCTTTTATAGCCTGGAAACCTCTCCATATTCAAGCCTACTGCCCCCCCCTTTGGCACATGGGTACTTTAGTTTTTAAATCATTTCCCCCCATACTTGTTCTGAATTTTCAGCTGACACAGCACTTATCAGACTTAAAACATAACTCTTTTGGCCCTGATATTCACTGACTTCCCACTCTCCAAACAAAACAGTGTGCTCCTCCACTTGCATCCACTAACAAATCCCTTTTCATTATAAAACTATCTTATTAAACTATATCAATACCATGCTGAATCAGGCATGCCTGACTATCACATGGCCTCTACTTAGTTCAAACAATCCAATTCAAAGTTATCAAAACCAAAGGAATGTGGCTAATCGAGCAGTGATTCCTGAGGGACCTGATATCGAGCATTACGGATACACTGTTCTACCCAGCAGACTCATACACTTATCGACGACGTTCGTCTAATCGATTACGACACATATAACTGATAGTAAACGATCGACCTACGAGTTCGCTTCATGGCATAATCATGGGAATAATAAATCGAATTCACTATTCGACGACCTTAACTAGATTAAACACAGAATGTAATCATAACCATAATAACGAATTGAATCAACAACAATAACATGAACTGACCAAATAAAAGGGTCTGTTGAGATGGACAGAAAATTCCGAGAAATTCGCAAAAATAAACAAACTGAGTAAAACATGCAAAGATACAAGAATTAAGTATATGGAATGGAAGAAAGGAAACGAATACCTCAGAAATCAAAAAATGACCCAGGTTCGAACTTGGCTCGTCTGCTTTGAGGTCGAATAGACCTTAATCGAAGTGTTCTCACACGAGAACACATCGAATAAAGTCCATTAGACCCCGAAATTCCTAGTTAATTTGGCCTAATTCGTCCTTTTCAATTTTAGGGTTCTTGCGGGTGGGATTTGGGGCTTTTGCATTTTTGGTTAGATTCGAGGCAAACCAATGTCATTGGGGGTGTGGGGGAGGTGTGAGGAGACTGTGGTGTTAATTTGGGGTGATTTGGCATAGGTTCGAGTTTGACTCGAATCTTCAAATGAAGATTCGAGGAGCTCCGGCATGATTCGAGGTTAGTGGAGGTTGGGTTCGTGATGGGGGAGGTAAGGGGAAGGTTTTGGCGTTGGTTTGGGTTTGATTGGCCTACCGGAACCGCCGTGAGGCGATTTCCGGCAGGTGGCGCAATGGTGGCGGACGGCGGCGTTACGCCTGGTCTCTAAGGACCTTTGGGAGACGAAGGGAGAGGGGGGGTCTGGCTTGGGGGGGGCGGGGTATGGAATGAGCTTTATATATGATTTGAGAAGTTAAATCCTGATCGTTGGATCAAACTTGATCAACGATCAGGATCTTCTCACTTAAACCAAACGGTGCCGTTTGGTCAAGTCATAGGCCGAATGAATTTGGGGATTTATGGATTAATCTGGGCCGTTGGATTATAAAATCCAACGGTCCAGATCAAGTGTTACACAGGCTGAGGCTGGACGGGTATGGGATTCGTTTGGGCCTGGCTTTCCTGGACTAAACTATGGCCCAATTCGATCTCATTACTACACATATATATATGTACATGTATATATATATATATATATATATGCATACAATTATCCCACACAATTATATATCACCTAAAAATGTAAATCACATGACTTCGATATCAAACACTAAAAATGCAAAACTTAGCATATATTTTTTTTGTATTTTTAATTTAAATAAATAAACGTGCACACAAAAGATAAAATAACACAAAATCACGAAAATCATACCCAACACGAAACTATTTTTATTTTTGAATTTTCTGGGAGTACTTCTCAAGTAAGGCAAAAATCACGTGCTCACAGCTGCCCCTCTTTGCGCGTAAACACGCAGAGTTTTCGTGCAAAGATAAGTGAGCGGATATAAGCGATTTTGCCCATTCGAGTACTCCGTATGAAGCATTTTGGCAAAGTTTTGACCGAACCTTGCTTCAAAGGTCTCCTACATATCCCTGGCTAAAAGGGAATCAGGTCAATGTAGTTCGGGAAGTTCTGGTAGCTGGGACTACCAGCCTGCTGCGATCTCGCTGTTACTGCTGTTGCCGCTGTTACTGCTGTTACCACCGCTCAGCTGATTTCCTTGTTACACCGCATTAGGCAACGAAAAACAAGAAGCTAGACTAAGTTACAGTACTACAAGTTCTTATCTATCCTTTTTTTTTAACTTGATCTTGTCGCGCTCCTTGCCATCCCGTCTGACTTGGCGTTCCTTCTGATGCTTCTTCTCTTCTTATGAACTTGGATTCATGCCGGAGATTTCTGTTACATTCTACCGCTTTCCTCTACCAAATTAAGCAGGTCGCCACTCCATTCTCCAGGCGGGCTCCCTGACTTCAACTACGACTTCAAAATTAAATCGCCACTCCATTCTCCAGGCGGGCTTCCCTGACTTCAACTACTACTTCAAAATTAAATCGCCACTCCATTCTCCAGGCGGGCTCCCTGACTTCAACTACTACTTCAAAATTAAATCGCCACTCCATTCTTCAGGCGGGCTTCCTGACTTCAACCACTACTTCAAAATTAAATCGCCACTCCATTCTCCAGGCGGGCTTCCTGACTTCAACTACTACTTCAACATTAAATCGCCACTCCATTCTCCAGGCGGGTTTCCTGACTTCAACTACAACTTCAAAATTAAATCGCCACTCCATTCTCCAGGCGGGCTTCCTGACTTAATTACAACTTCAAAATTAAATCGCCACTCCATTCTCCAGGCGGGCTCCCTGACTTCAATTACAACTTCAAAATTAAATCGCCACTCCATTCTCCAGGCGGGCTCCCTGACTTCAACTACAACTTCAAAATAAAATCGCCACTCCATTCTCCAGGCGGGCTCCCTGACTTCCACTACTACTTCAAAATTAAATCGCCACTCCATTCTCCAGGCGGGCTCCCTGACTTCCACTACAACTTCAAAATTAAATCGCCACTCCATTCTCCAGGCGGGCTCCCCGACTTCAACTACAACTTCAAAATTAAATCGCCACTCCATTCTCCAGGCGGGCTCCCTGACTTCAACTACTACTTCAAAATTAAATCGCCACTCCATTCTCCAGGCGGGCTCCCTGACTTCAACTACTACTTCAAAATTAAATCGCCACTCCATTCTCCAGGCGGGCTCCCTGACTTCAATTACAACTTCAAAATTAAATCGCCACTCCATTCTCCAGGCGGGCTCCCTGACTTCAACTACAACTTCAAAATTAAATCGCCACTCCATTCTCCAGGCGGGCTTCCTGACTTCAACTACAACTTCAAAGTTAAATCGCCACTCCATTCTCCAGGCGGGCTTCCTGACTTCAATTACGACTTCAAAATTAAATCGCCACTCCATTCTCCAGGCGGGCTCCCGGACTTCAACTACTACTTCAAAATTAAATCGCCACTCCATTCTCCAGGCGGGCTCCCTGACTTCAACTACTACTTCAAAATTAAATCGCCACTCCATTCTCCAGGCGGGCTTCTTGTACCCTATCCCTGTTCCTGCGTTACCTCTCGGACCACCTTCACTTCTGAGTTATCCTGTCTTGGAATTGCTTTCCCCGGTCGTATTACTCTTCTTCTGGCTGCTGGGGATATTTTTGGAACTGTTTACTCGCCTGCTGGTGGTGATGCTGCTGAGGAAATATTCTTTGTTTCCTTCACCCCTCATTCTCTTCCTTCTTCCCCTACCTCTTTTGGGACTCACGCTTTTGTTTCCTTGATCAAATTATAGGACGTAATACTGCTGGGGGAATCTCGAAGCCATTTTTTCTTTTTCCAATAACTGCCGGGGATGATACCCGGCTCAAAGATCACCCCGTCTTGTGTTGCTTTCTACACTTATCCTCTGAGTCTTGCTTTCCAGAAAATTTTCGCAACAAGAGAAAATTTTCTGCCCCAGTGTGATAAACTTCTGGACGGTATGCTTTTCTGCCGTCGGACCCTCTTTTCCTGCTTCAAATCAAAGAAAAAGTGTTAGTTTCAAAACGCCGCGAGTGGTCGTGCCACTCTTGTTGAGGCCATTCTCTTTCAGCTGCTTGGCCTCTCTCGAACTTTGAGGCCGACGTTGACGCTTGCTTGGGAAGATGCTTTTTCCACGAACGACCTCTCATCTTTCCTTTTATTCCACTCTTTGGTTTGGTCCGACTCTTTTTAGCCGGTGATCTGTTGCGTGAAATCATCTTTCGGACATGCCACATGTGTCCATCATACTCCATAATTCTTGCGAACCTTCCACTCGGCCTGTCATCCCAATCTCACTATCGTAACGACTTCCGTCTCATTGCCTTGTTCCAATGCCTATTCACTTTCAATATACTGCTTTGGGAGACTTGGTAGTAAGCTTTGAAAAATCAATTTTCGAAAATGAAAGAAAAGAAAAGAATACCGACCGCAAATGACAAAAGAAGAGAAAAACTTTTCTGAACTCAAAAATAGGAAAACTTATCTGAATGTGTGCCTGATCCAATGTTATGCCGCGCCTTTGAGATTAAACTACCCAGTCTATTCATGTCAATCCCTTTCTGATACCGCGTCCTGCTAAGGGTAAACGGATGTCCCAAACTTGTCTCATGCCGACATCTTGTCCCCATCTCATCCTGCCACCTCACCGTGCCCTTCAAAGGGTTTTCACTGATGAGATTCTCTCATTTCTCTCTATCTCCCGTCGCCTTAAGGTGCCCATAAAGGTTTTCACCGTAAGACTCTCTCATTTTACTTCTCTCAACTTCCTTCGCCTTAAGGTGCCCGCGAGGGTTTTCACCGTTAAGACTCTCTCATTTATGCTTTCTTTCCTTGCGACGGGGTATCCCCCTTGAGATTCCCTCTAGAGCGTTATCCCCTTTCGGCTTGTGCATCCTGAATTCAATCGAGGGTCGGGATGTCACTCTTGGCTTTCATTCACATGCCTTGGCACTTCTCAAATGCTGATCGAGAGGTCTTTCTGGTTCTTGATATGGTTTCTTCGCGTGAGGTTGAAGAAAGGGGTTTAGCCTCAACGGTTAGCTTATTACAACTTTCGGAATCCACACTGTCTTTCCAACGAAACAATGACTTCTGCCCCAGTTTTGTTGCTTGGGGGATTTTTTTTTTGATTTTTATTTTATTATGACCGAGCCGTGTGGCGCCTACGTATCCTTCTTGAGGAATCAGGTCGAACGTAGTTCACTTTTTCTTGTATTTTTTTCTTTGTTTCTTTTTCTATTTCGTTACACATCTTCCTTGATGATTCCGAAAGAGGGTATATGAAAGAATAATTAAGGCTCAAATGGGGAAACAAAGGTTAAAGTGTTTGGGTAGTAGAAAAATTGCCTCTGGTCATTTCATTCTCCGAAAAATGCCAAATACACACAAACGAAACCAAACGTTGACAAACGCATCAAAGAATTACACATAATATCTCTTAACCGCATCAGAATTGATAGCCATATCGGTGCATCTTCCCTCGACATCAGTCAAACATAGAGCGCCGTTGGATAATACTCTAGTCACCACAAAAGGTCCCCGCCAATTTGGAGCGAACTTGCCTTTCGCCTCGGCCTGGTGTGGTAGAACTCTCTTCAGCACATGCTGTCCCACTTCAAATCTCCTGGGACGTACCTTCTTGTTATATGCTCTCGCCATTCTCTTTTGATACAATTGGCCGTGACATACTGCTGTCAATCTCTTTTCATCGATCAAGCTCAATTGCTCTAATCGGGTTTTGACCCACTCGTCGTCGTCAATCTCAGCTTCAGCGACGATTCGGAGGGATGGAATCTCAACTTCTGCGGGTATTACTGCTTCAGTCCCGTATACCAACAAGTAAGGAGTTGCACCTACCGAAGTCCGGACGGTAGTGCGATAACCCAACAGCGCAAATGGTAACTTTTCATGCCACTGCCTAGACCCTTCTATCATCTTCCTCAATATCTTCTTTATGTTCTTGTTTGCTGCCTCGACCGCACCGTTTGCTTTTGGGCGATACGGTGTGGAATTTCGGTGTGTAATCTTGAACCGTTGACATACCTCTTTCATCAATCCACTGTTAAGATTTGCACCGTTATCTGTAATGATCATCTTTGGAATTCCAAACCTACAAATGATGTGGGAGTGTACGAAGTCCACTACCGCCTTCTTGGTCACCGATTTGAATGTTTTGGCCTCCACCCACTTGGTAAAATAATCAATCGTTACCAGAATGAACCTGTGACCATTGGAAGCCGCAAGCTCAATAGGTCCAATAACATCCATACCCCATGCGACAAACGGCCATGGTGCTGACATTGTATGCAATTCAGTCGGCGGAGAATGAATCAAATCTCCGTGTATCTGACACTGATGGCATCTTCGCACGAAACTTATACAATCCCGCTCCATAGTGAGCCAATAGTATCCTGCTCGAAGAATCTTCTTTGCCAATACGTATCCGCTCACGTGTGGTCCGCAAACTCCCGAGTGTATATCTGTCATCACTGTTGTGGCTTGACCTGCATCTATGCATCTCAATAATCCCAAGTCTGGGGCTCTTTTGTAAAGCACCCCTCCACTAAGGAAAAATCCGTTCGCCAACCGCCGAATAGCTCGCTTTTGATCTCCAGTTGCTTGCTCTGGGTATACTCCTAACCTGAGGTATTCCTTGACATCATGAAACCACGGCTCACCATCCACCTCTTCCTCTATCACATTACAATAAGCATGTTGATTCCGGACACGGATATGTAACGGATCGACACGAACCTTGTCCGGGTGATGTAGCATTGATGCTAAAGTAGCCAACGCGTCGGCAACCTCATTATGCATCCTTGGGATATGTCTGAATTCTACCGACCGGAAACGCTTAGTCAGATCATGCAAACACTGACGATACGGGATAAGCTTTAAATCTCTGGTTTCCCATTCTCCCTGAATCTGATGTACCATAAGGTCCGAGTCCCCCAAGACCAAGACGTCCTGTACATCCATGTCCACCGCTAATCGCAGCCCCAAGATACATGCCTCGTACTCGGCCATATTATTGGTACAGTGAAAACGCAGTTGAGCAGTAACAGGATAATGATGTCCTGTTTCAGAGATAAGCACGCCCCTACTCCGACTCCTTTTGCGTTCGCCGCTCCGTCGAAGAAAAGCTTCCACCCTGGCTCCTCGGTTAGTTCTAACCCATCAATTTGTAATACTTCTTCGTCCGGAAAATACGTCCTCAAAGGTTCGTATCCGTCATCGACAGGATTCTCAGCTAAGTGATCGGCCAGGGCTTGAGCTTTCATAGCCGTCCTTGTCACATATATGATGTCGAACTCCGTAAGTAATATTTGCCATTTTGCTAACCTCCCTGTAGGCATGGGTTTCCGGAAAATATACTTCAACGGATCCAACCGCGAAATGAGGTACGTGGTGTAAGAAGACAAGTAGTGTTTCAGCTTTTGGGCTACCCAAGTTAGGGCGCAACATGTCTTTTCCAGATGAGTGTACTTGACCTCGTGGACCGTGAACTTCTTACTGAGGTAGTAAATGGCCCGTTCCTTCCTGCCGGTAAGATCATGCTGCCCCAGTACGCAACCAAACGAATTCTCCAAGACCGTCAGATAAAGAATCAGGGGTCTACCTGGCTCAGGCGGAACTAGTACGGGTGGATTTGACAGATACCCTTTGATCCGGTCAAACGCTTCCTGACATTCTGCCGTCCATTCTATCGCAGCGTCTTTCTTCAATAGGCGGAATATGGGTTCACAGGTTGCCGTAAGCTGGGCAATAAACCTACTGATGTAATTTAACCTTCCCAACAAACTCATTACCTCTGTTTTATTCTTTGGCGGGGGTAGCTCCTGAATGGACTTGATTTTGGATGGGTCCAACTCAATGCCCCGTCGGCCGACGATGAATCCTAGCAACTTTCCTGATGGAACTCCGAATGCGCATTTGGCCGGATTGAGCTTGATGTCGTACCTTCGAAGTCTTTGAAAGAACTTCCTGAGGTCAGCAACATGGTCTTCTTGACGCCTAGATTTTATGATCACATCATCCACGTACACCTCAATTTCCTTGTGTATCATGTCATGGAATACCGTAGTCATCGCCCTCATATATGTTGCTCCCGCATTCTTCAAACCAAACGGCATCACTCGGTAGCAATAAGTCCCCCACGGTGTGATAAAAGCCGTCTTTTCTGCGTCCTCTTCATCCATCAAAATCTGATGATATCCCGCATAACAATCCACAAAGGATCCAATTTCGCGTCCGGCGCAATTATCAATCAGGATATGGATATTGGGAAGTGGGAAATTATCCTTAGGACTTGCCTTGTTGAGATTGCGATAGTCCACGCATACTCTGATCTTTCCGTCTTTCTTTGGCACCGGTACTACGTTAGCCAACCATTCCGGGTATCGAGTGACACGAATGACTTTCGCCTGCAACTGCTTGGTTACCTCCTCCTTGATCTTCACACTCATCTCCGTCTTGAATTTCCGTAGCTTTTGCTTGACGGGAGGATATGCCGGATCAGGTGGGTAATCTATGAACCACTAGATCAGTGCTGAGTCCGGGCATGTCGTCGTACGACCATGCGAAGATGTCTTTAAACTCCATGAGTGTTTTGATCAGTTCTTCTCTCACATTGGGTTCAATATGGACACTTATCCGGGTTTCTTTGACGTCATCCGCATTCCCTAGATTAACGGCCTCAGTATCATTTAAATTCGGTTTGGGTCTTTCCTCGAAGTGACTTAATTCTTCACCGATTTCTTCTACGGCTTCATCATCGCCGTACTCTGACTCACTCTCGTCACTTCTTATTTCATGTGTTATTATTTCCAAACCCGATTGACTTTCTAGACTGGGTTGATTAATCTTTAAGCACGCCATATCATTAAGATCAGTTGCAAGAAGGTTGTTCAGAAAAGTAAAAAGAAGAAAAGATAAACAAAATTAGACACGAAGGAACCAAATTTCATTGATGGGATTTGTACAAAGGGAAAACAAACTGCAAACTTAAATCAAAAATGAACAAAACAAACGGGATTTTACTCCGGGGACAAACCCCCAATACAAAATTTCGAAGGAAAAACAATCCAAGACAAACTACCAAGACTCCTTCCGGACAGGGAGAGGAGTAGCCTTCCAGTTATTCAGTTTTGCCTTTGGTCCCACAAATTGTATATCGGCATGACTGGATCCTTCACCATCTTCGAGCATACATACATCCGTGAATAGGTTTTCGAACTTCCTGAAGAACTCTTCGTCTGGCCTGACCGTAGGACCGGGAATCTTTGGCGCTGGATGTCCTCTTGCTCCGGACCTGACAAAAGATTGGGAAAGGCGTGGAACAGGCTTTGGGAGCACCCATGTTTTCTGCTTGCTCCTCTTTGCTCGCCGGATGTCCTCTGAGGTTGGCTGGAATCCCAAGCCGAAGGTTCCCAAGTTCTCGACCACCGATACCGGTTGTATAATTCCTTGCAGAGATGCACCTAGCCCTTTTCCGGGTACGAAACCATGTCGCAACATTTCATGCGCCACCATGACATCCGCAGTAATTGTTTTGTCGCCGGGAATACATTCCCCTTCCGGAACTCGGTGGGCGGACACCACATCGCAGACCTGATACACCCACGGCCCAACATCTTCTTCTGTTTCAACAAAGGGAATGATGGTGCCCGATTGTGGATCGTTCTCTCCATGGACGACGATCTCCTGCTGGTCCCATTCAAACTTGACGAGCTGGTGTAAGCTGGATGGAACTGCTCTTGCGGCATGAATCCATGGTCGCCCTATTAGGAGGTTATATGACACCACCATGTCCAGCACCTGGAATTCCATGGTGAACTCCACTGGCCCAATTGTCAAGATTAGCACTATGTCACCAACCGATGCTTTGCCTCCTCCGTCAAACCCTCGAACACATACCCTGTTCTCGCGTACCCTGCCGATGTCTACTTTTAATTTGCCCAGTGTAGAGAGAGGACAAATGTTAGCACCGGACCCATTATCGACCAAGACTTTGGTAACCACCGCCTCTTCACACTTCACCGTAAGATATAAAGCCCTGTTATGCTCAGTGCCTTCCTCAGGCAACTCGTCATCGGTGAAGGTGATCCGATTTGCTTCGAAGATCCGATTGGTGATCTTCTCCAAATGGCTCACTGAGATTTCATCCGGTACATGTGCCTCATTCAGGACTTTCATCAATGCTTGCCGATGTTCTTCCGAATGTATCAGCAAGGATAGCAATGATATTTGCGCCGGAGTCTTCTTCAACTGCTCTAAGACGGAGTAGTCGTGCAGCTTCATCTTTTTCAAGAATTCTTCTGCTTCTTCATCAGTGACCGGCTTTTTCAATACCGCCGGAGTGGTCTTCCTCAATTCCGCAGGGGCAAAACATCTCCCCGAGCGGGTCAACCCTTGGGCTTCACAAACTTCCTCTTTCACCTCCTTTCCTCTGTAGGTCGTTGTAATCCGAGCATAATTCCATGGTACAGCCCGGCTATCAGTTACTGGCAACTGTGTTGCCGGCTGGATGATGAAAGGATCCATTCGAACGCCTGCTACTGTCAAGATGGGCTTGATTGTTGCCCCTGGTACAACTATCTTGGCCGGCTTCACCGGTACTTCGTTCACACTTTCCTTTCCTGCTTCCGACTCTCCTGGTATGTCTTTCTTGCAACCGGGCGACTCATCACAGCTTGGCCCTTTTCTCGTTCCTGCCCCGCTAGACTTAATCATCATTACAGTCTGAGAGGCTTTCTCCTTTCCTTCCTCCGCCCGTACCAACTCGATCATATTGGTCTCATGATGAGCCGGGAGCGGGTTTTGGTTGATGTTGGGCTCTGTTGGAGTCTGGAGCTCAATCCTGCGAGTGTCAATGAGCTCCTGGATGGCCGTCTTCAGCCTCCAACACTTTTCTGTATCATGTCCCGGACATCCCGAGCAGTAGGCACAATTTACTGAATGGTCCAGGTTCTTCGGAAGAGGGTTTGGCAGCTTAGCTTCAACCGGATTCAGCAACCCTACCTGCTTTAACCGGTGGAACATACTAGTGTAAGACTCTCCTAAGGGAGTGAAAGTCTTTGGCCTCGGCGCCCTGTCGCCCCTGAATGCCTGGTTCGGACGGAAACTCGCGCCCGAGGGGTTTCTGTAAGCTCTTGGGGGTGGATGATTATTCTGGGGTTTTGGCGCACGCCACGGTGCATGAGCGGGAGGTGTGGAATAGGACTGTGCATGGTGGACAGTAAAATGGGGATCAGGTGCGGGATAGTAATGTTGTGGGTGGCTATATGGGTTGTGAGAGTAATTTTGGTGGTGAGGTTGGGATGGGCTATATTGTGGTGCGGGGCCTCTATTTCTGAACCATGCCCCGGACTCGACGGCCGCAACTTCCTCTCTCCTCTTCTTCCCCAGTACTCCTCCAGTACCACTTTGGATAGCCTGAGTGGTGGCTTTCAGTGCCGAGTAACTCATGATCTTGTTGGCCTTCAAACCCTCCTCGATCATACCCCCCATTTTTATCACCTCAGTGAATGATTTGCCTACGGACGTTACCAGATGTCCGAAGTAGGTGGGCTCTAATGTCTGTAAGAAGTAGTCCACCATCTCGCTTTCTCTCATCGGCGGATCTACCCTGGCCGCCTGTTCCCTCCATCGGAAACCAAATTCCCTGAAGCTTTCAGCAGGCTTCTTCTCTAATTTTAGCAATGATAGGCGGTCGGGGATTATCTCAAGATTGTATTGGAACTGGCCGATAAAAGCTTGAGCCAGATCATCCCACGTAAACCATCTACTGGGATCCTGTCTAGTGTACCACTCCAACGCCGATCCTCCCGGACTCTGGCCGAAGTAGGCTATCAGAAGCTCGTCCCGTCCTCCGGCCCCTCTCATTTTACTGCAAAACCCCCGCAAGTGGGCCACCGGGTCACCATGCCCCTCGTATAGGTCGAATTTAGGCATTTTAAATCCTGCTGGCAACTGGACGTCCAGAAATGGACACAGATCCTTATAGGCGACGCTGACCTGGTTGCCTAAACCGTGCATGTTCCTGAAGGACTGCTCCAGGCTTTTAACTTTTCTGACAACTTCCTCGTGTTCCGAACTTTGGAAGTGTTTTTCCGGTTCTGCCGGATTATCCCAGTGAGGTGTATGTGATTGTGGTTCGGGAGCCCTGAAAGTAGGCTCTGGAGGGTAGTAAGAGTTGTCATGGATCTGAACATATGGCTCGCTGGCCGGCCTTTGCAGAGGAGCAGGTGGAGGTGCTACAAAAACAGGGGTGACTGGAGGAGGATTTGGTTTGGCTGGTGGAATGTGGGTGGCATATGGATTTTCCCCCTGAAAGTATGGATAGCTCGGGGCGCTTGTTGAAGGATCGATGGGCGGATGTTCCGGAGCTGAGGCGAGAGTAGGGCGGTTTGGTGAAGACTGTTCCCTGGCCCAGGCCAAGTGCATCTCTGTTATCTGTTGTTTTAACCGGTCTACCTCTTCTTTCATGATTTGTAGCTCGGATTTTTCTTCCTCAAGACTCTTGCCAGAACTCGACATGCTTACCGTAACTGGTCCTTTGGATCTAGTACGGTAGTGATGGCTGGCCAGGATATTCCGTCAAACCAACTGCTAAACTTTCCGGAATACGCAACAAACTTGTTAGTTCACCGAGTTTGACAGGATATGTTATAGCACGTTGGATGCAATGCACCTAACCAAATAACCCTTTCTACGTGTACTCTTTAACATGCGTCATTCCGGCCCTTTTTCTTTTTCTTTTTCTTTTTCTTTTTCTTTTTTTCTTTTTCGACTATCTTTGCAAGCCTTATTGTTATTTAGCCTTTGGATTCTTTTTCTTTCTTTTTAGTGGTGGTCGAATCTTATGTGGATTGCCTACGTATCACGACCCCGCGTGAATCAGACCGAGCGTAGTTCTGGTGACAAGATTGTGGCAAAATTCAGTAACTTTTATATCAAATAAAACCGTGTAGTTACAAAACACGTCTTACAACGATCAGCAAAACAAAAGAAAATGCTTGACTTGGAAAAGCAAAGAAAATGCCAACTAGCTTGACTCAACATTAAAATACATTTTCAATCAAAAATCTAATGCCCTAAAACTCCCTGGGGGCCCGCGAGGCATCATTCGGCCTTGCCGCGGGCCTTGGTGTGAGGTCCTTGTGCAGTTCCCTCAACTCTTCCATGATCCGATGAACATAACCCATAATTGAAGCGAGAAGGTCGGCGCGGGGCATTCGTTCACAAGCTAGGCACTTCATGGTGACATAGTGCCCGATTTCTCCAATTCTATCCTTGATCATGTCCCTTTCTCCGAGTAGCCGCTCTATTTGCTGGTTTTTCGCCCCCAATCTTCGAGCATTGTTGGTGACTTGATCTAGGAGCCTATCCACTTGTCCTTGCAGTCGGGCCATCAAATTGTGGCAGCGGTCGAGGTCTGCTCTGGCATCTTGGGCTTGCTTAAAAACCCGCTCCCTAAGGACAACATTTGCTTCCCTCAGGCTAGTGATGATATCGGTGTAATCTTCTTCTACTTGCTTTAGGTGAAGTGCATGTTGATGTGCCTCCTTTTTCCAGCTAGCACGGATCCTCGTTATTTGGGCTTTTGACTCGTCCAATTCTCTTTGGATGTCGGTGACTTGGCTTCTCAAACCCCTTATCAATTTTTCGTCGGCCCGACTCCTCGACCGTCTGTCAGCATCTCTTTTCATTTGCTGGATTTGAGCTCTCAAGAAGTCATTTTCTTGTGCCAACTTCTTTTTGTCTCCTTCGTCGGTGGCGGCTTGCATGTTCTTCTCGAACTGAAGGTCCCGGACCTGCTGTTCTATCCTGCCAATCTTCGTCCGGTACCCCTCCTCCTTTGCTAACCAATCCCATTGTTCCCGTGAATCTTCCGTGAATTGTTGGACATGGGCTCTTTTAGAACATTTCCGACGAATCTGAAATCTTTTCCCGAACCACACGTTATACTTTGGGTCCACCTCTCCCTTAGATAGTTCCCGGACCATGGTTTTAGGCTCAAGGAACCGACATTCGTGCCACGGCCTTCTAACCTTCTCTTCGGGGAAGACAACTCCCGGGCTCAACTCAATGGCGTACTTCCTTAGGTCTTGATCGGTAGGAATAACCTGAAACCTCCCTAGTTGACGTAATACACGGTGAGGGACATATGGTTGAACACCGCGGATCCCCATCAGAAGGATATAACACTCCTCGGCTGCCATATATATTACTTCAGTATCGGGTAACCACCCGAATGCCCATTCAATCCGATCGGCTTCTATTGAGCTCAGTCGTGCAAGCCATGCCTCGACGCCTTCAGGGAATACAGCACCCATCATCCGTTCTTCGAAACCCCTGATACAGTTTTTTCCGGTCAACCCATGGTTCATGTATTGTGTTCGGTGATGGAGGTGTTCTTGCATCCATAATTGGAGTAACAGATTGCAACCTTGGAAGAAATTGCCCCCTTCTCGGCATACGGTCAAGGCTCGATAGATTTCGGACAAAACCAAAGGGACCACAGTGCTGGTAGTCTTTTTGATTGCAACATCGGCTATTCCTACCAGACTTATCTCTATCTTCTTATCTTCACGCGGACAAATCACAACCCCCAAGAATGTCGTTAGGAATGCTAGAATTCGTCTGGCCTCCCACTTGGTTCTATTCCCTGCGTGAGTCAATCCAAGGTTTGACTCTTCAAAACCCCGAGGAGTGCCGTACCGTTGATATAAGAATTGAAGATCGCAATACCCTTTCAACAGATCATCATTTTTCACCTTTCGACTAATGCTCAGTAAATCCAGAAACCCATGTGGAGATACCGGTCTTGGTGAGAGCAGGTATTGTCCTCTTAATTTCCCATTTAGTCCTGCATAGCCCGCAATTTCCTCTAATGTGGGCGTCAATTCAAAGTCAACAAAACGAAACACATTGCGGGTCGGATCCCAGAAAGATACCAGTGCCTTGATGATGTCCTCCCTTGGCTCGATATTCAATAGATCAACCAAACCTCCCAAAATTCTCCCTACAACCTTTTTGCTACTGTCTTCCAAATCGTTCCACCATACACGGAGCTGCTGAGGGACCTCACTAAAGATCGAAAATGATTTATTCTGATTCGTGCTCATCCTGCACATTTATTAAGGTGATTTGAATAAGAAAACAACTTTGTTTTGCTAAAAAATAAAAAATAAAAAAAATTAGTTTTTCAATCACGGCCTCTCAACGTCTCGGGGACGAAGGCTTTCAAGGCTGTGGGGTAAATTGATCGAAATCAAAATTGACCCAAAGGTGGCCGTTTATACGAAATTAGCCTTCCGGCGTCCCTTTCGGGAACATTCGGCTATTTTTAAAAACAGCGCCACCGACTTATTTAGTACAAAAGTTAATTTTTTCAAAAAGGTGAAGTTGGACCCGATGGAGGTTGCCTACGTATCTCACGTCCGATGAGAATCAAACCCCCGTAGTTCGGTTTTGACGAAACGAACGGCATTATTTATTTGTTCACTTTACTAAAGGAAAACAAATAAGCTATTTCTATCTTAAGAGTAAAACACACACACATTTTTTTTTTTTTTTTTTTTTTTTTTTAATCTCTAAAGCCGGTCAGCATGCAAGTCTATAACAGATAAATGCGCAAGACAAACAGGATGCAGCAGGATAGTCTGTTCATTTCAGGTCACCTGTCCTAGACGGACTCAACCCCCGTGTTGAGTCCCCTAAGCCAAAATGCGACATGATGCAAATAAACGTTTCCTACTAGGGATCCGGCATGAAGCTTTGTTATTCTAGGTTTAAAAACCCGGGTTTATCTGTTCTAGACTTGGCTTACCCGAGCGGACAGCTCGAGCCGAGGAGGAGGCAGCAACCCGGGAATACAGAAGCTTCACCGGTTTTGCAACTTATCCAAACCTCGTTCTAAAATGGGAATTAGACACTATACAGAAAAGAAGTCACACGAAGTGCACCCTTCTTCATGATTTAGAAGACTCAGAAAGGAGATTGGTTCCGGCACAATTTATATGTACAGTTCACACAATATCAAAGCAGTAAAAACAACATTTTGCACATTGATGCCAACATGTAAAAAAAATCAGATAATAAAATATGCCAAACACAACAGTTATTCCGAGCTCGAATTCTAAGATTTTCCCCAGCAGAGTCGCCAGAGCTGTCACACCTCTTTTTTACGCACCCGCAAAGGTGCAAAGAGTTTTTCCAATTAAAGGACAATCGAGATGGGATTTATTTTTATTATTTCAGAGTCGCCACTTGGGAGATTTATGGTGTCCCAAGTCACCGGTTAAATCCCGAATCGAGGAAAAGAATGACTCTATTTAACAGTCCGCGAACCAGAAATCCGGATAAGGAATTCTATTAACCCGGGAGAAGGTATTAGGCATTCCCGAATTCCGTGGTTCTAGCACGGTCGCTCAACTGTCGTGTTTGGCTTATCTATCTGCTTTTTACAATTATATACTTAGTGCAAGTTAATACCCCTTTTACCGCTTTTATTATTGGTTGTGATTTACGAAAGAGAAAGTTGCTCAAAAATATGCTTTCGAATCACGTCACATGACATGCACCCGGATCCTCAACATATTCTTATTCAACATTTCGGGGTTTGGATTTGGGTCACATGAAATGCACACCCGTATTTAAAAAGGTAAAACTAAAATATGTGCCCGGATCGACTACTTATTTACACTGTTGAGAAAGGCGTGATATTCGTTAAGAAACGACGCATCTCGAAACCTAAGTATTTATATGTGCATCTATGACGGCTATGTGATAGTGTAACTATTTGGGCGAGGCGTACCTTTGATTCAAATCTAAAGCGAACTACATCCCGCTGTATCTTACTTAAGAGTTGATTCCAAATTACTTAAAACTTGCTACGAACCGCACCGCATGAAATGCGCCTGTGGTTCCTGACACGCTTTGTTCATTCTTGCCCAAAATTGGGGTCGGGTCACATGAAATGCACCCCCGACTCTTTTAATCTAATTACGTCATTCCGTTGAGTAACAACTCCCTAGCTAATCTTGCTTTTAACATAAGGTCTATCATTTAACAGGTTTGGAGATTATACACACGAGTAAAGAAGATTGAACAAAGATACAACAGACTAATTCGGGTTTACGTGCCTATCTAATGATAGTGTATCTTTGGTCTAGCTACATTTTCCGTAACAAAACTAGCAATACAAATTTAATTGAAGAATAACAGAATGTAATTAAACATAAGAACTATAAACGACTACATGTTTCAATAGACTTTATGCACAAGCTTCAAACTTCATTCTTTTCGTACCAAGGAACTACAATAACAGAGGTGTGTACCTGGAATGCGGAAGAACAAGGAAGAGTGAGCAATGGCAATGCAGCAACAGCAACAAGAACAGTAATAGGAACAACAACCAAAGACCAATAATAACCACAGTAAACCAACAGCAATCAACAGTATACCAAACAGCCACAACAACCAATGCAATCAAATAGACCAATAGCCCCAGCAACCAGTGACAACCAATGGACCAAGAGAACAACAAAAGAGTGGCAGTGGACCAACAGTAGCAACACACTAGCACTGAACTGGCAGCAATACTCGAACAATAGAAGAACCAACACTGTGTTGGACCAAGCAGCAACACAGACACAACAACAACACACAAATGACCACCAGTAGCAACCTCAACACAGCAACAGCATACACTCAAGACCAGCAACACCAGCAATTGACACAGACAACCACGAACTAGAGTCTAGCCACAACACAATAACCAACCGACCCAATAATGCTTCAACAGAAACACAGGAGTTACCACAGCCCTCAACCACTGAACCAATCACACAAGAACAACAAACAACCAAATGGCCAAAAACACTCAGCTATTGAACCAAAGCACACGAGACAGTAGCCAAAAATCAATGAAACAGTGACTTTGTATGTGTATATCAAAAATATCTCTGCTCCTATCTTTTCTCTAACTATTACTCTCCAGTGTTCTCTCTAATGTGTGTGTTTTTTGCTCTCCAGGTACTCTCCAAAAATGTCCCCGATTGTATGTATATTTGCTCTCCAAATATCCTCTCCCAGATGCTCTCAAGTGTCTGTATATCCCCCTATCACTGTCTGTTCCAGCTTCTTTTATAGCCTGGAAACCTCTCCATATTCAAGCCTACTGCCCCCCCCTTTGGCACATGGGTACTTTAGTTTTTAAATCATTTCCCCCCATACTTGTTCTGAATTTTCAGCTGACACAGCACTTATCAGACTTAAAACATAACTCTTTTGGCCCTGATATTCACTGACTTCCCACTCTCCAAACAAAACAGGGTGCTCCTCCACTTGCATCCACTAACAAATCCCTTTTCATTATAAAACTATCTTATTAAACTATATCAATACCATGCTGAATCAGGCATGCCTGACTATCACATGGCCTCTACTTAGTTCAAACAATCCAATTCAAAGTTATCAAAACCAAAGGAATGTGGCTAATCGAGCAGTGATTCCTGAGGGACCTGATATCGAGCATTACGGATACATTGTTCTACCCAGCAGACTCATACACTAATCGACGACGTTCGTCTAATCGATTACGACACATATAACTGATAGTAAACGATCGACCTACGAGTTCGCTTCATGGCAGAATCATGGGAATAATAAATCGAATTCACTATTCGACGACCTTAACTAGATTAAACACAGAATGTAATCATAACCATAATAACGAATTGAATCAACAACAATAACATGAACTGACCAAATAAAAGGGTCTGTTGAGATGGACAGAAAATTCCGAGAAATTCGCAAAAATAAACAAACTGAGTAAAACATGCAAAGATACAAGAATTAAGTATATGGAATGGAAGAAGGGAAACGAATACCTCAGAAATCAAAAAATGACCCAGGTTCGAACTTGGCTCGTCTGCTTTGAGGTCGAATAGACCTTAATCGAAGTGTTCTCACACGAGAACACATCGAATAAAGTCCATTAGACCCCGAAATTCCTAGTTAATTTGGCCTAATTCGTCCTTTTCAATTTTAGGGTTCTTGCGGGTGGGATTTGGGGCTTTTGCATTTTTGGTTAGATTCGAGGCAAACCAATGTCATTGGGGGTGTGGGGGAGGTGTGAGGGGACTGTGGTGTTAATTTGGGGTGATTTGGCATAGGTTCGAGTTTGACTCGAATCTTCAAATGAAGATTCGAGGAGCTCCGGCATGATTCGAGGTTAGTGGAGGTTGGGTTCGTGATGGGGGAGGTAAGGGGAAGGTTTTGGCGTTGGTTTGGGTTTGATTGGCCTACCGGAACCGCCGTGAGGCGATTTCCGGCAGGCGGCGCAATGGTGGCGGACGGCGGCGTTACGCCTGGTCTCTAAGGACCTTTGGGAGACGAAGGGAGAGGGGGGTCTGGCTTGGGGGGGGGGGCGGGGTATGGAATGAGCTTTATATATGATTTGAGAAGTTAAATCCTGATCGTTGGATCAAACTTGATCAACGATCAGGATCTTCTCACTTAAACCAAACGGTGCCGTTTGGTCAAGTCATAGGCCGAATGAATTTGGGGATTTATGGATTAATCTGGGCCGTTGGATTATAAAATCCAACGGTCCAGATCAAGTGTTACACAGGCTGAAGCTGGACGGGTATGGGATTCGTTTGGGCCTGGTTTTCCTGGACTAAACTATGGCCCAATTCGATCTCATTACTACACATATATATATGTACATGTATATATATATATATATATATGCATACAATTATCCCACACAATTATATATCACCTAAAAATGTAAATCACATGACTTCGATATCAAACACTAAAAATGCAAAACTTAGCATATATTTTTTTTGTATTTTTAATTTAAATAAATAAACGTGCACACAAAAGATAAAATAACACAAAATCACGAAAATCATACCCAACACGAAACTATTTTTATTTTTGAATTTTCTGGGAGTACTTCTCAAGTAAGGCAAAAATCACGTGCTCACAGAGGTAGAGCTTAACCTCGGAAGGTAGCCTTATGCAGATGCAGATGGAGACAGAGCTTAGTCTCGAAATGTAGATAGTAGCCTTATGCAATACGTGAATGTAAAAGAATGAATGGCAGTGAGTTTTCTTAGCTGGTAGACGGTTTGCGATATTAGGACTGCTGGGGAGCGTCGAGTGTGGATAGTGACTTTGCGAATGAGCGATTGCTCCTCGTTCTTGAAGAGCACGAGCGTGTGAATGTATTTAATAATTTGCGACCTGTGGTGCCTACATTCAAAGAAAAATCGTGAGTTCTATAGTGGGGAAAGGTTAGTTCGTATCCCCTGGCCCTTGACATCACGTATCCTTGGGGTAGCATTGCTAAACGATGGTGATGCAAATGATGCTTATGCATGACTTAATAAATATAATGCAAGGTGCAAGTTTTGAAAAAGGTTTTATTTTGGATGAACCAACAACTGCAACGTGGGTCAAGGCACAACAACCTTGCTTGTTCTGGAATTTTGAGGGTCCTCCTCAAAATTATGCCCCAGTTTACTGGGCTGGTGCTGCTGATGGTTGTGCTGAATAACTGAACGTGGATTGATTCCAGAATTTTGAGGGTCCTCCTCAAAATTCTGCCATAGTTTACTAGGTTAGTACTGATGAAAAGAGTGAAATTCTTACTTCGGAATTTTGAGGTCCTCCTAAAAATTCTGCCCCAGTTCCAGTTGCGGGGAAACGATGGAATTTTTATTAAGATGTGACCAAACCCATAGGGCTACATACGTATCCCCTCTTAAACGGGAATCAGGTCAAGTGTAGTTCAAAATACATCATAAAAGAAAAATATATGATCAGATGTAGTATCTTTCCACTGTGTCTGAGTTGATAGGCTTTGGCCAAACTTATCTGTGAATTTCTGCGAGAATAAGGGCTCCTCCTGTCAGAACTCGATGAACCATGTACGGACTCTGCCATTTGGAAGAGAATTTCCCTTTGGCTTCATCTTGATGCGAGAATATCTTCTTTAATACCAACTTTCCTAGCAAGAACTTCCTCGGCTTGACTCTCTTGTTGAAGGCTCCGGACATTCTATTCTGATAAAGTTGACCGTGACAGATAGATTCTCTTTCCGTCAATAAGATCTAATTGCTCGTAGCGACTTTTGACCCATTCTGCATCATCTAGCTTTGCTTCTTGTATGACCCTCAAGGAGGGAATTTCTACCTCGCCGGGGATGACTACTTTTGTACCATAAACCAGCATATAGGGATTGGCACCAATTGATGTGCGGACCGTGGTACGATAACCCATAAGTTGAATGACAACTTCTCATGCCACTGCTTGTGCTTTTCGATAATCTTCCTTAGTATTTTCTTGATGTTCTTATTGGTTGCTTCTACAACTCTATTCATCTGATGTCTATAGGCCATAGAGTTCTTGTGTTTAATCTTAAATGTTTCACACATCGCCTTTATCAGGTCGCTATTGGGATTATAACCATTGTCGATGATGATTGACTCCGGAATCCTGAACCGGCAAACCATACGATCACAGACGAAATCTATTACTACCTTCTTGGTGACTTCCTTGTATGATTCTGCTTCGACCCATTTAGTGAAGTAATCAATTGCCACTAAGATGAACCTGTGCCCATTTGATGTGGCAGGTTCGACTGGTCCAATGACATCCATTCCCCACACGGCAAATAGCCATGGCGAGCTTGTTGCAGTAAGCTCGTTTGGAAGTACCTTTATCATATTTGCATGTATTTGACAGCGGTGGCCTTTTCGGACATACTGGATGCAGTCTATTTCCATAGTCATCCAAAATTACCTTGCTCGAAGTATCTTCTTTGCCAACACGAAACCATTCATAAGCGGTCCGCAGCTTCCCTTGCGCACTTCCTCTAATAGTCTGGTTGCATCTCTTGCCTTGACATACCTTAATAATCCCAAATCCGGAGTCCTCCTATACAGGATTCCTCCACTGTGAAAGAAGTTGTACAATCTCCGAAGGGTTCATTTCTGAGTAGCATTGGCAAGTTCTGGGTATTCTACTTTTGTCAGGTATTCTCTGATATCATGGAACCAAGGTTTCCCGACGGTTTCTTCCTCGACGTGAACACAATAAGCTGATTGGTCGTGAATATTGACCTGGATAGGTTCAATAAAGTTTATGTCGGGATGCTGGATCATAGACGACAAAGTGGCTAAAGCATCGGCGAACTCCTTCTGTATTCTAGGAACATGCTGGAATTCTGTCTTTCTGGACCTTTTCCTCAACTCCTGTACATGATGCAGGTAAGTGAGTATTTTGGAATTCTTGGTTGCCCATTCTTCTCGAACTTGATGTATGAGTAGATCTGAGTCTCCGATCACCAATAGTTCCGGAAAGTTCATGTCGATTGCCAATTTGAGCCAAGGATGCATGCTTCGTATTCAGCTATGTTATTGGTGCACGGGAATCTAAGCTTGGCAGATACTGGGTAATGCTGACCGATTTCTGATACCAAGAACGCTCCTATACCAACTCCTTTAAAATTCGCGTCTCCATCAAAAAACATCCTCCAACTGTCATGGGATTCTGCAATGTCTTCTCCTATGAATAATACCTCTTCATCAGGAAAATACGTCTTTAGAGGTTCGTATTCTCCTTTTACAGGATTCTCGTTGAGGTGATCTATCAAGGCTTTCCCTTTGACCGCCTTCTAGGTAACATAAACAATGTCGAACTCGCTTAACAGAATTTTCCATTTGGTGAGCTTACCGGTAGGCATGGGCTTCTAAAAGATATATTTCAATGGATCCATTCTAGATATGAGATAAGTTGTGTAGGCACAAAAGTAATGCCTCAACTTTTGAGCTACCCAGGTTAGAGCACAACAAATGCACTCTAATAAGGAGTACCGAGCCTCGTACGGGGTAAACATCTTGCTAAGGTAATAGATGGCTTGCTCCTTTCTTCCGGTTTCATCATGTTGTCCCAAAACACACCCAAATGCTCCATCCAATACTGCAAGATAAAGCAATAGGGGTCTCCTTGGTTCGAGTGGAACTAAGACTGGCGGTGTTGACAAGTATTCCTTAATTCTGTCAAAAGCCTTTTGAGAATAATTAGTCCATTTAGTGGTGGCATCCTTCTTTAGCGTCTAGAAGATGGGTTCACAAATGATAGTGGACTGGGCTATGAACCGGCTGATATTGTTGAGTCTACCCAGAAAACTCACCACGTCCTTCTTGCTTCTTGGTGGTGGCAACTCTTGAATGGCTTTGACCTTTGACGGATCCAGTTCTATTCCCCGGTGACTCATAATGAAACACAATAATTTTCCAGCGGGAACCCCGAATGCACACTTGGCGGGATTCAGTTTTAAGTTGTATCTCCTCAGTCTGTTGAAGAATTTTCTCAAATCTCCCATGTGATATGTAGATTTCTTGGATTTGATGATGACGATATCCACATACACCTCGATTTCTTTATGTATCATGTCATAAAAGAGAGTTTTCATGGCCCTCATGTAGGTAGCATCGGCATTCTTTAAACCGAACGACATCATTTTGTAACAGTACATTCCCCACAACGTGATGAATTTCGTTTTCTTTGAATCTTCTTCATCCATCCATATCTGGGGGTATCGAGCAAAACAATTAACGAATGACTACAATTTGGTGTAGTGGTTAATCAAGATGTGTATATTTGGCAAAGGGAAATCATCTTTAGGACTGGCCCGATTGAGATCACGGTAGTTGACACGGACTCTAACCTTCCTATCCTTCTTCGGCACCTCATAATGTTGGCTAACCATGTCAGATACTCTACCACTCTGAGAACCCTGGCTTTGACCTGCTTGGTAACCTCTTCTTTGATTTTCAAACCCATGTCTAGCTTGAACTTTCTGAGTTTCTATTTGACCGTTGGGCACACCGGATCTATCAGAAACTTGTGAGCTACGATGGATGTGCTGAGACCGGTCATATTGTCATACAACCAGGCGAATATATCCTCATATTCTTTCAAAAATTCGGTATACTCCTCCTTTTCTGACGATGACAGGTGTAGGCTGATACGTGTTTCCTTGACATCTTCTGCATTTCCCAAATTAATGACCTCAGTTTCGTTTAAGTTAGACTCAGGCCTATTCTCAAAGTTCTCGACCTCCCTGACAATCTCTTCTGGTATTTCGTGCTCTTCTGAGTCAATGTCCGTTAGTTGCATTGCCTCGTTGCAAGTTACAATTGTTGGTTCATCTTCAAGATAGGTAATAGTAATACTGTGTAAAATAAAATATATGATAGAGAAAGTAATATGAGCGAGATATAAAGATAAACTGGAAAAATGCTTTTTATTGAATTCAAAATTGTTTGAAACATCAGAGCTCGTTTCAAAGACAATGCGGGAAAGTAAAATTGACTAAAAAGTAAAATGCGATGCATAGTGCATTGTTTAGCCCTTCTACCCCAAAGATTTCCGGGCACTGGTGTTCTTGACTGACCAATTGGTGAGGCACTCTCCTTGATTCACAGCTTGAATGGAAGGGCCTTCTTCTCCCTCCTCCTTGAAGATAACACAACAGTCCATGTCATCCTCCAGAAACAGGTTCTTCATTGCTGCCAGTGTTTCATCTTCCTCTGATCCATCCATAACGTTTGCCGGCTGAAAAGTCTGCTCCAACTGAGGTAGAAGGTGCTTCAATGGGTAGTAGGGACCGCGCCATGGTGGCGACCAGTTGTTGAACTCACTCCAGATGTATTCATATCCCAAGCCAAAAGTAGTTCTATGCTCTTTCAACTTGATTGGTTTGGTGATGCCTTGGAGATTCTTACCAAGTCCCTTTCCGGGTTCGTATCTGCTCCAATTCAGAATGCTCTCTATTTTGTTATCCCACCACTTTTCTTTGTCTATGGCGCTGACTCGCTCGATATGATGATATGTTTCTCCACCTATCTTCCTTCTTCCTCCGATCATTGGGATGGCTTGGTGACTGTATATGGGGTTGCTACCATCGCCATGGATGATTACTTCCTGATGATTCCATTCAAATTTTATAGCCTGATACAAAGTTGATGCCATTGCTCCCGCGGTGTGGATCAAGGATCGTCCCAGCAACAAATTGTAGGATGCTGGTACATCAATGACTTGGAACTCAACATCGAACCAGGTGAGTCCCATTTGCAGGCATAAGCTAATTTCTCCAATGGTGGACCTTTGAGATCAAAATCTTTGATGATGATAGCCCCATTTTTTATCTCGTGCAATCCCTTACCCAATGTCCTGAGAGTTACCAATGGGAAAATGTTGAGTCTAGATCCCCCATTGACTAGAATACTGGTGATAAAGTGATCCTCGCATTGCGCAGCGATGTGCAACGCTTTGTTGTAACCGATCCCTTCTGGCGGTAGTTCATATTCGTGGAAAGTGATCTTATGGCTTTCCAGTACCTGCCCCACCATGTTTGCCATTTTGCCTCCTGTTATGTTGCTGTGAACATATGCTTCACTCAATATTTTCATTAAGGCGTTTTTATGTGCCTCAGAGCTTTGTAGAAGAGCCAGAATGGAAATCTGTGATGGCGTCTTGTTTAGTTTTTCAACGACTGAGTACTCTTTGGCATGTACCTTCCTCCAAAGGTCATCGGGTCCAGTTTCAATAGCTCGCCCGAAGGCCTGCTTGTTGGACTCAGCCAAATGTTTCAGGGTGTACACACTACCTGTCCTGGTCATGCCTTGTGCGGCGATTGCTTCCCTGGTTTATGTCTTTCCCTTCCTCCTAACCTTAGCGGTGTAATCCCAAGGTATAACATTTGTCTTGAATGGGGTTATGTCCGTCATGGAGACTGGAATTGTTACCTTGGGTAACACAGTAACTTCAAACGGCGCATGCACCTCTAGAACCCCAAACTTAACTTCAATTGGTTTGGGTGCCTTAGCAGAAGGTGCTTTAAACTCGAGCGACACAGACACATTGACCACATCACCCTCGGAGGGCTGAACTTGAACAACAATGGGATTGAGGGTAACTTCTAGCTTCTTAGGTTGGTCTCCTTCCACTATCAGACCGATTGACCCTTTGGGGTCCCAATTGTCTTCAATCTCAATCATATTGATGCCTTCTCCCTTGTGGTCAGACAGAGGGTTGTTACGGACATTGGGAGCGAGCTCCTTTGCTATAATGATCTTGTTGTCAATTAGGTTCTAAATTTTGTTTTTCAACGAGCTACACTCGTCGATGGTATGGCCTTTTATCCCGGAATGGTGCGCAAGTTTTGTTTGGGTTGACCTATTAGGAAGGGTTTTCTAGCATTATGGCTAGGATAGAGGTAACGTAACTAGCGGCTTTGAGTTTTTCATACAATTGGTCAATTGGATCGGCTATGGCTGTATACTGTCTAGGAGGTTTGCGGTCGCATTTTGGTCTAGGCAGAGGAGAGTTTTGGCGGGTAGGCGGTGATGGGTAGTGAGAAGGTTGGGAATTATATGCTTGGTATACCGGTGCAGGTTGGGAAAATCTTGTTGAAGTGGGTTAGTATGTGGGCAGTGGAGGTGATTGGTAGGTAGATGGTGGAATCTGGTAAGTAGGTGATGGTGCTTGGTGGTTTATGGTAGATTGATATTTGAGTGGAGCTGAGGGATAGGTTTGGTACTTCATAGGGGAGTTGTTCCTTTGCGCAGCCATTACAGAATTCACATCCTTTTTCTTTGACGAGCCACCAGATTGTAAGGCATTATTGGTGGCTTGTAATGCCTCGAGATTAGTGACCATACCATTTTTGATGCCTTCCGCAATCATTTCTCCCAACTTGGTGATGTCGGAGAACTTTTGGCCTTATATCAGCATCAGCCTCTCATAATACAGTGGATCCTGAGCAGGGACAAAATATTTGTTCATTTGTTCTGCCTCCAAGGTCGGTCTGACCTTAGCAGCTTCTGACCTCCAACGAGTAGCATACTCGCGAAAGGTCTTTGTAGGCTTCTTCTTGAGATTCTGGATATAGAACACATCTGGTGCATTCTCAGTGTTGAACCTAAACCAATCTATAATGTCAAATGCTATGTTCACCCAACTAGTTCATTTCTTCGCATCCTGGCTGATATACCAAGATAAATCATAACCCTTCAAGCTCCTCTTGAATAACTTCATGCGAATATTTTCGTCTCTTCTGTCTTCTACCAACTTGTAACAATACATTCTCAAGTGGACCCTGGGATCACCTGTACCATCGAACATCTCGAACTTAGGAGGTTTGTACCCCTCCAAGAGCTCGACATCTGGCTGAACACAAAGATCTTCATAATTCAACCCTTTAACACTTTTGTTACCTTTGAAACTTTGGACCCGACTAATCAACTTCTTGATCTCAGTGGCCAAATTCTGAATGAGGGAGCTCTTGTCATCTGACTCGACTGCACTGGTGATTGTTTGACTGTAATGCAGCATGGTGTCCACAAAGATTGGAGTGTTATGGTCTTTTGTGGTGTTTTGTGGTTCAGGAATGTGTAGTGAAGTGTTATGAGTGGGTGGCATTGGAGGTTGTGGGATGTTTTGTGGTGGTGCGGCGTTCTAAGTGTTATCATCAGGAGTGGCAAGTATGATTGACAGGCTTTCCAGGTTTCTAACTTGGTCTAATTCATCTCGAAATATTAGCAAAGTTTGCTCCAGATGAGCATCAGTCTCCTTGGTGATTGAGGTGTTCAGAGAAGTTTCCTCGAGTTCCTTCCTAGCGCTGGTATCTCCTATTTTGCCATTGTTCTTGTTTCTGGTAGGACTAGGGGAAGCAGGAGGTGGAGGACCCTTGGATCTTGTTGAGTATGCTGATGGAGCCAGAATTCACGTACAAACCTTTAGCAAGGGGAATAAAATAAAAGAAAAACAAAAAGGTAAAAAGTTAGGGAGGATTCTGATAATATTGCGATATTAAACACATTGTGCGGAAATATAAACCGCGTCCTAATTTGGGTGCCTCATTGGTAGGCCTAGCGACAAATTGTTTTTGGAGAATTTGTAATGCTAAATGCCTCATTTTATTGATAAAAAAAGACGAGTCTTAAAACAACTGGATGATAAAAGATGTCACTAATGGCCTGTGGCCTTATTACATTAAGAGCATGAAATAAAAAGATCCTAACTACTTGGTCCCAGAAGGACCTTCCCCAGATTTGGTACTTTTGCCGCCCTCGTACAGCTGCATCAACTCGCGTGTTCCTAACAGCAGATAAGCTCGAGCTAGATGTCTGCCTACACTTTCTTCATCTGACAGTCTTCAATTCTTTTTAAGAACTTCCCTTCCAACTCTACCAGAACTCGCTCCAGATATCCCAAACGGTTATTGGTGTTGACATCCATTTCCTTCTATTCGTTAATCAGTTTTTCTTGGGCTTCCTGTATTTCCCGATGTTCATCCTCATATTCTTTCATCTTCTTGCGCAGTTGATTGTATTTAACTTGCGCTTCAGTTTTCTCGTCAATGATCCTATGATCGTGGATGAATTCTGGACGGCCCAAACCAATGTGATCATCTTCCAACCAACCTGTTTAGTACGGCACATACCCGACATGATACATGTATGGTTCGATAGACTCCATTCCTAAGACCAGCTTGCAGTCCCATATATGCTGTGTGTGACACCTGTGCGGGCTATCATCATCTTGAAAGTAAGCCCTGAAGTGACTTTTTTTCTCTATCCTGGGTATGATTTATTTTCTCCCAACTTGTCTGATGGCCCATAGTGGGACATAAGGATGAGTCCCCCTTAGACCAATGAGTATGAGGAATGGTGCGTCTCGCGAACGGATGATAAACTCCTCTATTTAGAACCGCTCAAACATCCACTAAATTTTCTCTTGTTTTATATTTTTGAACAACTCTACCCACACACTGGCATCCTCTGGCTGAGCGGGCATGATGTTCATTTGCTTTGGGTGATGAAAAGCGATATGGTCATCCCGATCCCTACGAATAATTTCCTATCTGTAGTCGCCTTTGTGGAGGTGCTCTATAAGCCAAAGCTGAAGTAGCAGATTACAACCCTCGAAATGTGGAGCTCCCCGCTGACACTTCCCTAAGGCTCGGTATATTACCGCGATGATCATAGGCACTATGCTGAAAGATTGCCCATTGATTCCCTCCATTAAGGTCTTGGTCATCATGGCTAGTCTGGTGTGGATCCTAGCCTTCTTCATAGGGAAAATTATCATGCCCAAGAAGCAAAACATGAACACGAACACCCTTCTATATATATGTCCCAAAGAATTGAGAGCGAATTCATCCATGTAGGTGTGATAGGACCTGCTATGGCTATATCTCTCGTACAAGAAGTTGAATGGTATGTATGAGTTCTTCAAGCAAGAGAGATCGGGATTTTTCTTGAGTCCCATCATCTTAAGAAAGCCTCTACCTGTGCGGTTTTCTGACATAAGCAAACTCGGAGTCTCCCAAGGGTTACCAGCTAGGCCCCCTACCTCCTCTAGTAAAAGGGTCATTTCCAAATCACCAAGCGGAACACTGATCGATCACCATCCCAAAACAAAGTGGAAGCTTCAATGATATTGTTGTTGGGTTGGATTTCCAAAAGTGAGGGCAAGTTTCCTAAGTACTGCGGACAAGGGTTCGATCACTAACAAGAAGATCTTCCTACCAACTTAGCAACCTTTGGTGAATGTTGGATACCATACCGAATCTGGGGACCTCGTGCCTCATTTATGCAAAACAAAAGGATTAGACCCTACCCCCGCCAGACTCGACTTTATTTAAATCAATAATTAGCATGACGAAGAACTTAAGTTCTCCAAATAAATGCACATAACGTGAAGCTGTCCATTTGGGTTTCGAGGAAACCCGATGGACTTTGGCTTAGGCTTTCTTAAGGAGTCATTATACAGACAACATAACTGACTTGGCTAGGTTTGACCATGATGCATGCATAATTTAATGGAATAAGGCTTCTACTTTTGAAGTGCTAGAGAAGGTACCCTTGATCGGACAACTCAAGAGGGAAAGGCGCGGAACCATCGACTACACCGTTGATCGACTGGTTTTACCGTAAATATACCTTTGCCACATTTAGGGGGTTTATAATATTGGAAAGGCATAACCACTCATTATAAGCGTTGCTATAGGATTTGTTTTGGCATGAGTGGAATGTGATGTTGAGGAATGCAGTTACAATAATAAAGCAAATAGCACGTATTTTCACGTTTATAAAGATTACAATAAATACTCGGAAATTACAACGGAATTGAAATAATAAAGTAGTAAGAGAAGAAATTAAAAAAAAAAGAAAAACATGAAAAGCGAAGTTAGTAATTGCAATAAAATAATCAAGAACAGGAAATAAATGCAATTAAGTAAGCAACAAAGTCACAAAAGCAAGTAATGGTAAAAGCCTAAAAGAATTCCCCAGTGGAGTCGCCATGCTGTCGATGCCCCCTCTTTCACCTCCCCCCCCCCCAAAGGGGAAGAATCGGGTTTTACAACATTATGGACAAAACAACTCCTGTTCCTATTGGAGGAACCGTGTCATAGAATTTGAAGAGTCACCACCTAATGATTATAGTGCATTAGGACACTTTTTTAGAGAAAAGAAAGGATTCGAATGAAAACCAGAGTTCGGGTAAGGGCTTGAGATTATCTCGAGGGAAAGGTGTTAGGCACCCCTCAAGATCCACTAGTGTGGTTCCCGGACTTGCTTATTTGTGACTTTAAGAAGAGTAAGAGTAAACAAACAAGGTTTGCACATAGGGAATGTAAATAAGTTGAAAATTTTGAAAGGAAAGAGGGAAAAACATAAGTGCTTTTGGAAAGAAGACATAAAATTTTTAAGAAAAACATCATACCATATGAATAAAGGGAGAGGGTCCTAGGTTTAAATATAATATGGATCACGTCGGTGCAATATCCAGCAAGTCATTCCAGCATGAGATATTAGCGCACCATTATCATCATCTCCATATTCTACCGTTCCCACCCCGATAAGGTATTTAAGCGCGATTGGTTTCCTTTACCTATTGCATGTTAGTACCCACCCCAACCTATTAGTCCCGGGGTATTTAGGACTTCTAATCCTAAAGGGAAAGGAAAAGGGGTAGAGGCATATATGGAGTTTTAAAGGTAAAAATGCTAAGGCGTCAATCAAAGCAAATAGCACATAAGGGGAATAAACAAACATACAAAGATGCACATAAAACCCCTTAAGACATACAACAAATAGTTTAGCATGACTTTCAATTACTGATTTGGTCTTACGATTAAAATTGATAATGGATATATTAGTTTAACACATAGAGTTGGATAATAAGTCCGCATTAGACAAGCCGGATCCAATTGTCAGAAATTGAGGTATTTTAAACAGGTTATTGATTAAGAACCTAATGCAGGAGAGTTTGAAACAACAGACTAAAAATTACACAAGTTCAGAGGTGGCTTTGTAAAATCAGCAGAATTATTTAAGTAAAATTTAGTAGAGTTGTAAAGAAGAGTTCCGAAAATGAAAAACTTTGAAAGTAAGAATGAGTTAAAGAATGTTTTGAAATTGTAGTTTCATGAGATGAATAAAATCCAGGTAGAAAGTTGAAAACTGTTTCAGGAGCATTGTAGACTGGTAAGAGTTTTTGAAATAACCAAGTTTGGACGAATTTTGTAGAAAACGTTGAAGCTAATTGCCAGATTATTTCTTACATAGATTTAACTGAGTTTGATAACCTATAGGCATGATTTCTATACCTTTATTTTTAGACTTGATAGTATTATTAAGCTGGTACGAAATGAGTATTTGATCATCCTACAGTTTGCCTAGCGTTTATGCATTTCCTATAGGCATGATTTCTATATGCAACTAATTGTTTGATTATTAGGTCCTATAGGAAGAATTTCTAATGATTAAGTATGAAATATTAAAAACCTATAGACATGGTGTCTAGGTGACTGAGTTCTAATATTAGATCCTATTCGTATGGTATCTAAGTGACTGAGTTATAATATTAGATCCTATAGGCGTGATACCTACCCTTTAGTTACATGCAATAAAGTAAACCCCTACCATACACTTTACTAATAGTTCCCAGAGTTTCATTTTACAAAATTATTACTGAATATAAAGTAAACAACATAAAATACATCACATCCTACAACTAGAACCGAGCAGCCTAATTCAATCTTGATATCCAATAACATGTGTTTCACCAAATCTGGATTCCAGGTTCTAAGGCCTTCTCTTAGAGTGTTTCAAAGTTTCAAGGGCTTTCAGGAAGCCTAGGCAACGCTTACACCCTAGAGATTGATTTGAGTAGTAATGTGTGGAATTGCCCAGCCTTAGGCATGCAAGTTCAGAGGGAGCTCCAGGGTCCCTAAGCATGGCTTACCATAGGGGGGTCGGACTTAAAGAACTAAGAATAAGTGTAAAGTGAGGGGATTAGAGGATTACCAAAGCAAAGGATGGTCATGCCCAACCATGAATGGGACTGGCACACCCCTGACCCTTTACATGGCTTGAACAAATAAGAGCAGACTTGAGAAAGTCAGACTTAGGCTTGAATGGTGATTAGGACACCACCAGGCTTGAGTCAAGCTCAACACATAATAGGGATTAAGGAAATGAGACTGATTTGAGCATAGGTTTAGGGCAACCTGGTTCTAAACTAGGGATGGCAATAGAATGCTACCCTAGTCTAAAACAATACTAACACATAAAAGGGTTAAGGGGAAGGGATTGATATGGAAGCATTTGTACCAACAAACACAATTAAACCATGGAGATTGGGGTGAAGGGATTTACAGGAAAGTACTAATACAAACATAACAGAATCAAAGACATGGGAATATAGGGTAGGGATGTGGCATGCTGAAGTTTAACTGCATAATATAAGAGAGTCGAACATAAAACATGCATATGAAAAGGGTAAATAAACACGTAGTTTGGAGATGGTATTTAAATCATGGACATACCACCAATTGTAAACTCAAAACAGTAAAGCAAGTATGGCAGGTAGAATCCTACAGTCTAGCCTTGGCTTTCAACCGGCTAAACCCAAGCAGCAGAACAAGTAGCAGAGAAGAAAAGAGAAGAGAAGAAAGAATTTTGTGAGTGTGAACTGGTAATTGTTCGTGTGAAGTAAAAAAGGTGGGGTTTTTTATATTTTGAAAGTAAGCAGTAAGTAAGGTAGGAAAATAACTTAGTATCAAGTCATAATGAATTAAGGAAAGGTCTTCCTTTAATTAAGGAGTCGGACTTAGAGTAATAAACAAAGTTCCATTTATGGAAAGAAAGTCAAGAATAAGTTGTAAAATAAAAGGTAAATGCATATAAAGTTTTGAAAGATACACAATTTTAAGCAAATAAGTCAAGAATAGAATCACTAATTACATAGTAAATCAAGGAATCAGGGATTCGAACTCGGTATTGAATTTAGTCAGAGAAATAGGTCCAAATAAGTCAATGAGAGAACCAAAATACAATCTTAGGAAATCAACCCCCCAAAATTAAGGTTATTTGAAAGGGAAAATAAGACTATAAAAGAGATGCACAAATTTAGGCATGGGAGGCTAAAATTAGCAAAAGAGTCGTGTAATCCGAGAGCAGAAGAACATAAACATAAAAATGGAATTATAAGTTCTCGCAGAGCTTAGTAAAAAATCAGAAGAACGAAAGGAGTTTAGACAGTTAGGGTATTGAAATTAAACATGCAGCAGACAATCATACACAAAACTCAGAAAACCACCAAAATCTAGGGTTTTCATCAAATTTTGAATGTAAAGAAGAAAGCATAGACGAATATGAACTGAGAAAGAACCTAAACGTTCATGAAAAGCATAATGAAAGCAAAGAACACAGTAAATAAGCTTACTCGGAAACCCTAGAAACAACACGACAAGGAAAATACATAGAAATGGCAGTAGAAATACTTAGGAACTTACAATAAAAGTAAAAGAAATCACAGTAGAGCAAATAAAACGGAAAATCGGAGAAACCCTAAGTTTTAAGAAGATGAACAGTTTTGAAAACAAAATCGGCAAAAACGTGGAAAACATTTTGAAATGTTAGAAAATAACATAGATCTGAATTAGATCTTAAAGTGAAATAACGAAAAAAACCTCGGAGACTTAGGGTTTCAGAGAAAACCCTAGTGAACGAGAAAGGCATGGAACGGGCTGGTCTTGAGTCGGAGATGGAGTCACAGGGCTAGGCCTCGCTAAAGATAAGCCAAAAATGGCCATATAACTTGAATCAGAGAGCTTATGAGCCGGGGTCTTCAAGGTCAGACCTTGAATCTTCATGCAAAAGGAGGATAAGGGTGAGTGAGGGTAGATATAGGTTACACAGGTTCTGAGGCCATGATTTTCGGTGGAATAAGGTCAGAGATCCGCAGATAGGGCTAGGGTTTCTGAGAGGCTTGGGAGCATTTGAGAGACGAAGGGGATACAAGGGCGGCTGCTGTAGAGAAATGATTAGGGTTAGGGGGCATTGGATTATAAATGGAAAGGGTTAACGTGGACCATTGATCTAAATGATCAACGGTCGAGATTAAAGGGTGCATGTGTTGGGTTTATTTAATTGGGTCTAGGTCGGGTAATTTTTGATATTGAGTAGTGTAATTGGGGGTTGGAATTGGGGCTGGAATTGAAATTAAAAGGGCTACAATTTAAATAGCCAATTTTTCCCAATTTTAATTTTTATAAAATATTAAAGGATGTTCAAAAATCAAATTAAAATTACTGAGTTAATAAATAGTCCATAAGTACTAATTTAAAAATATTAGAAATGATTTTCGTTTACAAATGCTACAAATTGAGAAATAGGCTAAAATTGCAATTTCACGCAGTTTTGATTTAAAAATACCAAACGGACCTAAAAATCATGTAAATTATATTTTTTGTGTAAATGTGAGAATAAAATAAATTATTCACCAAAATGACAAGTTTTGAGAATAATTATTGGATTTTATAGTGCAAAACAGGCCATAAATTAGTTTTAAAATCCTTATAAAAATGTGGAAAAATACCAAAACCTTTGTGGATGCTATATATGCATATACATGCTATTTTGAAAGTATTGTGAGTACAAAAATATATAGGGAAAAATTGGGTATGAACAACGGCAACTGTCATAGTCATGTATGATTTAACAAGTATATTGTAAATATAAAAATAGTTTTGTTCAAATGAACCAACGACTGCAACATGGTTCAAAGCATCGCATCCTCTCTTGCTTCGGAATTTTGAGGGTGCTCCTCAAAGTTCTGCCCTTGTTTACTAGGTTTGCACTTCTGACGGCTGCACTGAACAAATGCAAAAATCAACTTCAAAATTTTGATGTTCCTCCTCAAAATTCTGCCCTAGTTCACTGAGGTGACATCCTTGGCGATGAGTGGATGAAGGCTGACTTCAGAATTTTTAGGGTCATCCTCAAAATTTTGCCCCATTTCCAATAATAGGGGGAAATGAAGATTTTTATTAAATTGTGACCGAACCTATAAGGCTGCCTACATATCCCCTCTTAAACGGAAATAAGGTCAGGCATAGTTCCAATTACATTATAGAGAAATCATAGGTGGTTACACATAGTATCGTTTCACTGCATCTGAATTGATAGGCTTAGGCCAAACTTCTCCGTCCATTTCTGCAAGAATAAGGGCTCCTCTAGTTAGAACTCTGTGAACCATGTACAGACCTTGCCAGTTGGGAGAGAATTTCCCCTTGGCTTCATCTAGATGTGGGAATAGTTTATTCAACACCAGCTGCCCAGGTGTAAACTCTCTTGGCATAACTCTTTTGTTAAAGGCTCTTGACATTCTATTATGATACAACTGGCCGTGACAAATTGCATTAATTCTTTTCCCATCTATAAAGGCTAACTGCTCGTAGCGACCTTTTATTAATTCTGCGTCATCCAACTCTGCTTCTTGTATGATCCTCAAGGAGGGAATTTCCACCTCGGTGGGGATGACCTATTCTATACCATTAACCAGCATGCAGGGAGTTGCTCCAGTTCATGTGTGAACTGTGGTGCGGTATCCTAACAAAGCGAATGATAACTTCACATGCCATTGTTTGTGGCTTTCGACCATCTTCCTTAATATCTTCTTGATATTCTTGTTGTCTTCCTCCACTGCTCCATTCATCTGAGGCCTGTAGGCTGTGGAGTTTTTGTGTTTGATCTTGAGTGCCTCACACTTTACTTTCATTAGGTCGCTGTTGCGATTGAACCGTTATAAGTGATGATTGATTCTGGAATCCCGAATTGGCAAACTATACGATCACGGATGAAATCTGCCACAACTTTCTTAGTCACTGCCTTGTACGATGCTGCTTCAACCCATTTCGTAAAGTAATCAATTGCCACCAGGATAAATCAATGCCCGTTTGATGCGGCAGGCTCGATAGGTCCGATAACATCCATCCCCCAGGCGGCAAATGGCCATGGTGAGCTTGTTGCAGTAAGCTCATTTGGAGGCACCTTTATCATGTCTGCATGTATTTGACAGCGATGGCATTTGCGAACATATTGGATACAGTCTATTTCCATAGTCATCCAAAAATAGCCTGCTCGTAGTATCTTCTTTGCTAAGACAAAACCATTCATGTGTGGTCTGCATGTCCCCGCGTGCACTTTGTCCAATAATCTAGATACTTCTTTCGTTTTGACATACCTTAACAAACTCAAATCGGGAGTCCTCCTATACAGGATTCCTCCACTATGAAAGAAGTTGTTGGATAACCTCCGAAG
The DNA here is from genome assembly GCA_032618575.1 of Nicotiana noctiflora. Taxonomy (NCBI): domain Eukaryota; kingdom Viridiplantae; phylum Streptophyta; class Magnoliopsida; order Solanales; family Solanaceae; genus Nicotiana; species Nicotiana noctiflora. The sequence continues at coordinate 233,324 of JASVEL010002065.1, read as the reverse complement.
TGTGCACTTGTGAGTAGCATTGGCAAGTTCTGGATACATTCCTGTTGTCAAGTAGTCTTCGATGTCGTGGAACCATAGTTTTTCGTGCGCTTCTTCCTCAATGTGAGCACAATACTCTGGCTGATCGTAAATCCTTACTAGGATAGGATCAATGAAATTTGTGTCTAGATGTTGGATCATGGATGACAGAGTAGCCAATGTGCCAGCGAACTCGTTCTGGACCTTGGGGACATGCTGATATTCTATTTTTATGAACCTTTTCCTTAACTCCTGTATGTGATTCAAATAAGGAAGTATCTTAGAGTTTTTGGTCCCATTCTTCTCAAACTTGATGTATGAGCAGCTCTGAGTCCTCGATCACCAGTAATTCTTGAATGTTCATGTCAATGGCCATCTTGAGTCTCAGGATGCGAGCTTCGTATTCGGCCATATTATTTTTGCAAGGGAACCTGAGCTTGGCGGATACCGTGTAATATTGGCCGGTTTATGAAACCACGACTGCTCCTACGCCAACTCCTTTGAAATTTGCAGCACCATCAAAAAATAACCTCCAACCATCGTAAGATTCTGCAATATCTTCTCCTACAAAAGACACTTCTTCATCGGGAAAATACGTTTTCAGGGGTTCGTATTCTCCGCCAACAGGATTCTCGGCAAGGTGATCTGCTATGGCTTGGCCTTTAAATGCTTTATGAGTCATGTAAACAATGTCGAATTAACTTAACAAGATTTGCCACTTGGCGAGCTTTCCAGTGAGCATGGGCTTCTGGAAGATATACTTCAACGGGTCCATCCTGGATATGAGATAGGTAGTGTAGGCACATAAATAATGCCTCAATTTCTAGGCTACCCAAGTCAGAGAACAACAAGTGTGTTCTAATAAGGAATACGGGGCCTCGTACGGGGTAATTTTCTGAGCTATCCAATTTTATTCCTCGATGACTTACGATGAAACCCAATAGTTTTCACGCAGGAACCCCGAATGCACACTTGGAGGGATTCAGTTTCAGATTATACCTTCTCATTCTGTTGAAGAATTTCCTCAGATCTGCCATATGATCAGCGACTTTCTTAGACTTGATGATGACATCATTCACATATACCTCAATCTCCTTGTGTATGATGTCGTGAAAGATAGTAGTCATGGCTCTCATGTAGGTGGCGCCACCATTCTTCAATCCGAATGGCATCATTTTGTAAAAATACATTACCCACTTTGTGATGAAAGCCTTTTTATCTTCATCCATCCATATCTGATGATACCCGGCGAAACAATCAACAAAGGACTGCAACTTGTACTTGGCGTAGTTGTTGATAAGAATGTGTATGTTTGGCAAGGGGAAGTCATCTTTGGGACTCGCCCGGTTGAGATCCCAGTAGTCGACATAGATTCTGACCTTCCCGTCATGGTACTGGCACAATGTTGGGTAACCATGTTGGATATTCCACTACCCTGAGAACTTTGGCTTTGACATGCTTAGTAACCTTTTCTTTGATTTTCAAACTCATGTCGGGTTTGAATTTCCCGAGCTTCTGTATTACTGGCGAACAAGTCGGGTTTGTTGGCAGTTTGTGAGCTACAATTGACGTGCTGAGGCCAATCATATCATCATATGACCAGGCTAATACGTCCTCATATTCTTTCAAAAATTCGGTATATTTCTCCTTCTTTGATGGCGACAAGTGAACACTGATGCAGGTTTCTTTAACGTTATCTGTATATCCCAAATTAATGACCTTAGTTTCTTCTAGGCTGGACTTAGGTCTATTCTCAAAATTCTCAACTTCTATGACGACCTCTTCGGGTATCTCATCTTCTTCTGAGTCTATATTCTTTTGTTGTGTTGTTTCGTTGCAAGTCATAGTCGTTGGTTCATCGTCAAGATAAGTAATAGTAATGCTGTATAAAATAGAGTAAATAGAGAAAATAATAAGCAAGATATATATGATTTTGATTAAATCCATAAAAGTTTGAAACTTCGGAGCTCTTTTCGAAATAAAAGATAGTGCGGAAAGGAAATCAACTAGTAAAGTAAGCTAAAAATGCGATGCATGGTGCTTTTGTTTAGCCTTGCTACCCCGAATCTTTCCAGGCCCTGACGGTCCTAATTAACCAGTTGTTGAGGTGGTGTCCTCTGTTCACAGCTTGTATGGAGGGGCCTTCCTCCCCCCTCCTCAAAAAGAACACAGCAGTCCATATCATCATCCTTCAGGAACAAATTCTTCATGGCCGCCAATGCCTCATCTTCTTCCGACCCATATATAGTATCTACCTATTTGAAGGTCTATTCCAAGCTAGGTATCGGAAACTCTAATGGATAGTAGGGGCCACACCATGGTGGCGGCCAGTTTTGGAACTCCTCCCAAGTATAACCGTACCCTAGGCCAAATGTGGTACCATGCTTCTTTAGTTTGATGGACTTAGTGATCTCCTGAAGATTCTTGCCAAGTCCCTTTCTAGGCTCATACCCATTCCAGGGGCGTCCTAACAACAAGTTGTAGGATACCGGGACGTCTATTACTTGGAAGAACCAGGTTGGCCCCATTTGTAAGCACAAACTGATTTCTCCAATAGTGGATCTCTAGGACCCATCGAAGGCTTTGACATTGATAGCCCTGTCTTTGATCTCGTGTAAGCCTTTCCGCAGAGTTCTGAGAGTTACAAGCGGAAAAATGTAGAGGCTCGATCCCCTATCAATCAAGACTCTAGTGATAAAATAATATTCGCATTGCACGGTGATGTGCAGTGCCTTGTTGTGGCTCAGACCTTCTGGTGGCAACTCATCTTCATGGAAAATTATTTTATGGATCTCCAGCACTTGCCCCACTATACTCTCCATTTCACCCCCGGTTATATTGTTGGGCACATAGTCTTCACTCAATATCTTCATCAAGGCATTTTTATGTGCCTCAGAGCTTTGCAGAATAGCCAGGATAGAAATCTGCACTGGTGTTTTATTCAATTATTCAGTGACCGAGTATTCCTTGGCTTGTATTTTGCTCCAAAGGTCAGCGGGTCCAGTTTCAATAGGCCACTCGGAGGCCTGCTCGTTCAACTCAGCTAAATGTTCTGGAGTGTATACCCTACCAGTTCTAGTCATGCCATGTGCGTTGATCGCTTCTCCAGTATATATTTTCCATTTTCTCCTAGCTTCCGCTGTGTAATCCCAAGGTATGGTGTTTGACTTGAACGGGGTCACGTCTGTCATGGAAACCGGAATTTGGCACCCTTGGAGGTAACACAACAACTTCAAATGGTGCTGGTGCCTTTGGAACTCCGAACTCGACCTCAATTGGTTTTGGCGCCTTTATAGGAGACACTTCAAACTTGAGTGGTACAAACACATTTACCACATTGCCCTCAGAGGGCTGGATCTGAATAACAATAGGATTGAGGGTAACCATCGGTTTCTTAGGCTCATCTCCCTCGACAATCAATCCAATTGACCATTTGGGGTCCCAAACATCCTCTGTCTCAGTCATATGAATACCTCCACCCTTGTGGTTAGGTAGAGGATTGTTGTGGACATTGGGAGCGGGCTCCTTTGCCACAACGACCTTGTTATCAATCAATGTATGAATCTTATCTTTCAACGAGTGACACTTGTTGATGGTATAGACTTGCATTCCAGAATGGTATGCGCAAGTTTTGTTTGGATTGACCAACTGCGTAACTTCCCAAAGATCTGGGGTCACGAGTCAAGAGCCTCTATCAAAATACCAGGACAATGCTGACAATAAATCTACAAGTCTTAATATACGCGAAATAGAAAAAACAACAGAGTGATAAGGGGAAATGTCGGGTCCTGCGGACGCCAGGCAGCTACCTCGACGATCCCAAATAAAACTCTAGACCAACACCAAGCTTAGCTAAGCTTCCGAATACCTGCATCTGCACACATGGTGCTGGGAGTCGAGTGAGTACTTCCAACTCAGTGGTAATAAAAGTAAATAATGCAGAGGAAAAGAAACCACACAAGGCACTATCTTGTGCTATAAAATACATAACCACATTTTTTTGATTTCAGTACACTTTCATGGTATCCTTTATAACACATCTAGGTAAATTTTGAAATCCCTTTTAAAACATTTCTTTCTTTCATTATTAATAATTTAGTACCTGGATACAACATCAAATAGTGCAAGTCTGCACTCAAGTCAGCCCCTTGGGCTCAGCACTCCTCTAACAATTTTCACCAATATATCCAATCAACAAGGCAAATAATACATGTATGCCAGTAATGTATGAGTGCTAAATGTCATGCCACGATAGAAACCAATGCATGAATGCAATGCAATGCACATGACGTTGTAGCGTACAGCCCGTTCCATTTAGGCACCCGCGCTCACTGTTGGGGTTCAGACTCCGAAGGGGCTCCTAGAGCCCAAGCGCAATATCAACATCACTCCCGCTATAGTGTGCAGCCCGATCCATGCATAGTGATGAATGCACATAAGCCCATTGGGAAATAGTAACATGGCATATCTCGGCTAAAAATGTCATCAAAACATTATTTAACCTTTCAAATCTTATAAAGAATGTTGAGTTGCAAAATACCATTTTTAAAACCTTAGACTAAGATGAAAATATGCACAGTAATGCCAAGATAGTGATATCAATCCCTGAAGGATTCAAATATTCGGCACAAAGACCAAAAACATGACAATCAGTGCAGTTTATGATAATTAATATCTTTATTAGGGTGTCAGTTCAACTTCAAGCAATTAGGTAGCATATTTATTAAGCGGGACGGACCAAGTCACAATCCCCAATGGTGCTCTACCCCACGTACGTTATCCGGCGTGCAAGTCACCTCAATATAGCACTATGATGTGCAAGTCTGGGGTTTCCAAACCCTCAGGACGTCATTTACAAGTATTACCCATCTCGATCCGGCGAAAACTCTTGCCCGCGATGCCTTTGCTCCTTAAAAACCGGTCTCCACGTGCGTCAAAACTAGCCAAAATCAGTACAAATATATCATAATAGGCTAATGGAAAAACACACAATTGAAAACAATCGAAATATAAGAAAAATCTTGAAACTAGCGAAACCCGAGCCCCAGGCCTGCTTCTAAAAAAATTATGAAACTCGCATTTTTGGAATCCTCACCTCGCCAGGAGTCCATACATATAAAATTTATCAAAATTGGAGTTCAAATGAGCCACCAAATCCCAATTTTACATAGAAAAAATCCAAGCCCTAACTTCTTCAATTTATACCCAAAATTCAGAGAATTAATAGAAGCTTCTTTGATTAAATGGCGTATTAAGACACAAGACTTACCTCTAATCACTTCCCGATGAAATCCCCTTCAAATACTATCAATTAGCTCTCAATGTAGTGCAAAAATGGAGGAAATAATGAGGGGTTCGCGTCCAAAATGTTTCATAAAAGCCTACTGTTCCGCCCAGGTTTAACACTACGCGAACGCGGTCAACACCCCCGCGTTCGCAATGAACAAATTCCATCTCACAAAAATTTACCTCTACGCGAGCGCGACCCCTGGCCCGTCAACGCGATGCTCTGGCCCTTCCTCCTACGCGAATGTGTTCCATTCACTCGCGATCACAATGCCTGATCTGCTTACCCTTCGCAATCGCGAAGCCCCTGATGCGAACGCGATGAACAAAATACTTGGCTTCAAATTTCCTCTATGCTTTCATGTCCACCACCACGCGAGCGCGATGCCTTAAAACCTGCAACACTTATGACAGCAAAACTGATCACATAGCCAACCAAAAATGATCCGTTTGAACCCCCGAAAACACCCTGAGGCCCCCGGGACCTCAACCAAATCCACCAACCTACTCCAAAATGCCATACGAACTTGTTCCAATCATAAAAACATGTCCTTAAACAAAAAAAAATCATCAAATCATGACGAATTCAATCCTAAGTTTCAACTATATCTTCTGAAACCAACATTCAATCAAAAACCCGATCAAATGATGTCCGAATGACCTGAAAATTTGAAGACACACCCAAATCACCTAACGAAGCTAATGCAACTCTCGAAATTCCATTCTGACTCCCGAATAAAAATCTTACCTATCAACCAGAATTCGCCAAAATTCCATCATCGCCAATTCAAGCTTATTTCTACACCGGACCTCCAAATTCGATTCCCATTACTCTCCCAAGTCATAAATCATCCCCCGAAGCTATCCGAATCACCGGAATTCACGTCCGAGCCTTCTAACCACATAGTTAACTTCAGATTGACTTTTCTAAAATAAACTTCTTTCTACGAGGCTATGTGCCTTATTTTTAACCAAAACCAATTCAATTACACCCGATCAACTCAAATACTGATATAAAAACATGAAGTATCACAATAAGGAGGAAACGGGGCAGTAACTCACGTGACGACGGGTCGGGTCATCACATCCTCCCCAACTTAAACAAACGCTCGTCCTTGAGCAGACCCAGAGTTGTACTAGAAGCAACCTAATAGCTGAATGACCTTGCCAGGAATATGTTCGGGGTGATCCCACGTCACCCTATCTTGCATAGATCCGATAACACAAACTAGCTAGAATTTCATAGTCCATCCAAACCATAAACCTCATTGCACTTCCCGAAATAATACAACAGATCAGAACCCCACGTCTATACTCAGAATAAACCTGAATCAATTGTAATAACCTATACTCGCCACCCTAGGTGAGACCATATGATATATTACACAACTTAAACACTCGAGACGATGGTGTCTATTCACAACAATTGCCCACAATTACCAAATACTAACAGAAAAACTTTTTTATTAGCTAAAGTCTTATTCCAATACCTTTATATACTGCCCACGGAAACTGAAACACGCGATATACCGAACCCACCTCTCACATCAACCATTCATGAATCCATTTCCCGCTTGACTGATACCATAACAGATTTCAGAGCCAAACCTCGATATTACCTTTCTATCCAGTTGGAATCAGATATGCTCGCACTCATTAATGACTCCAACGATCCTCTCGACTATAACACACCACTCTGGTGATATGACGCCTCAACACCAGCCTAATCCACGACGTGCACAACACATGCTCCAATAAGAAACAATCTGAACACACTCAAATCATGACAATTGACTTAAACGAAAGAGCTGTATTTAAAATTCCTCTGTACCATCATAACACAGAACTGAGATCCCATCTCACATCATAGAAATAGAGTAACTGAATCCTCCTCGAAAGGTCATAATATCATGTGGCCTTACCACAACTCATGATTCTATCCAAACATTGTTACCCATGAAGCACCTCAAGTCACCATGCTCAAAATGGTCAGCCACGCACAGATTGAGGTCTGAACTCAAGCAATCCATCACACCCATGGTGAAACAATTAATATACTCTATTCAATCCTGAAAGGACACAGCTGATGTGCTATTCACCGAGCAATACCCAATACGGACTTTCCTCAAAAACCAGGAAGTAATGCATACAAAGTAACATATAAATAAAGACTTTTTTTTTCACATCACACTATTACGGCGTGCAACCCGATTCAGATATCGTACCTATAGTGGCGTGCCACCCGATCCAGATATCATACCCATGGCAGCGTGCCACCCGATCCACTCATATATCTCATTAAAAGAAAATGCATATCGAGTCAAATTTGCTCATAGCAATAAACATATATAGCCCTATGCTCGGCTATACAAAACGCATTCGAAAAGTCCCTCAATGCCGGAACTGAATCAATGGTAGAAACCTCTGCACTGACATCTGCCACGAAGGCCAAATTAACAAAGCAATACCTGCCAGCCGTCTGCTGGTCCTTGGGATATAAAACTACCATGTTAGAACATAATCTGATGCACTCTGCTATGCAACCTATGGCATTCTCCGACATAGCCCATAACACATCAGTCTAGACAACCTGACATTGGGGCGACCAGTCTGCAATCTAATATCATAACCCAAATTTAACATATCAAGCAAGGAAAGATACACTAGGACTTCCAATTTCCAATAACCACTAAACGGTGTCGATACACACGATCTACAACCACTACATAGGAATATCACGAAAACTTCTAGTCTCCGTCACATATATAACACATGAATCACTATGCATGATCCCACACTCAGACGTACGAATACATAACACACATCAAGCATCCATTCATACCACGAAGGAAATTCAAAAATTTCCCTATGCCATCAACAACTCAATCATCACAGTCGATCCAACAAGAGAATACCGCAATACCACCAGATATTATCAGTTTAAATTACCTTGCCCTTTTTGAACATATACCCCGCTAATCACTAGAATAGCAGTATCATTTTCCTTAATCACCAGAAAGTTTGATTCTTAGATTATCTGCAGCTACCCGCATTGCTCCAGAATTTTAATGACTTCCCATTATATTATGATCTGATCCAAAACCTTGAACACGCCAATATAAACTTTATATAAAACACCGCATATACCATACCATACTAAGATAACATGGGAACTTCTATCTCTCTCTTGCGTCGCAGCCATCGATGCACTCAACTAGTCAAGAACTTTCATGATCCCATACAGGAGAAATTTATTACACACTCCAAGCTTCACATACCAATAGGAAATATACTTATTTCCAAACCATGGTCAAACACCTCACGAACTCTTTCTTCCAAATTCCATTACACACGCTAAACTGTCAGGACTGAATTCTTCTACCCACACCGAGCTACGTAACTGCCAGCACTCGAGAGCTTTGCTGCACAATACCGGTAAGACTCATTACCTCGAACACATACCAAGAATTAATTGTATCCTTATCATACTGTTTCGGTTTATTATCAAGTTATTCCATTTATCCCAGTTTCCTTTCTAATTCATCTTTAATTTAATATTCTCCTTTGCCGTAGCACCAAAATACCTCAACTCAGGTTTCCACATGAGACTCGTACCTAAGACCACACGGTCTAAGATCCATAGGCCACTGAATACTCTCTCAGATGTTTCCGAGAAGCACCACATTCTATAATACGTTATTTTGAAGAACTTCCTGTGATTTTGAATTCGTTATCATTGCCTTCCAAATTCGGATACATAGAATCCCATAATGTAAATAACATACCACAAGTCTTGATCTCATCTAACGAAACCACAGTCTCTAGCCACATAAAAAATCTTAAGACACCTAACTGATACATGCAACATCTTGAACAGCGCGAAACCATTCTCGGCTCAATTTCCGCGACTAGAACTGATCCACCAACGTACCTCGAGACAAAACCAACATAGCATGCAACAGTGCAATCAGCTAGTCAATAGAAACCTCCCTAACTCGGCTCGAAGCCATATTTAAGGCACTCTTAACAACTCCTAGCAATTTTACTTTAATGATGCCACAATGTTATAGTGAGATTAAACTCAAGAATTTTATATGTTTTTGTGGAGACTCGAATCATAAGAAATTTTAACTATTATGCAATTCTTGCATTCATTCACACAATAGCTAAGCCCACACTTTAGGCGATAACATCCTTCTTAAGTCCCCAAGTTTCCAAAAATTTCGGCAGAGTTTCCTTTGCAATTGGCCTATCCACCTGCCAGAGAATCACCAAAGCCATCCTAACAACACGTCTGCAACTTGACAAGGCATCATAATGTACAACATTAAATCTCAATGCTACACAAATTATATTATCAAAATTGATACATGGACATGCGTTGCACCTATTTGAATTATAACACATATAGAATACCTTTCGATTACATATAAGAATCAACCCACCTAAGGACATGCTGCAGGAGATAGCCCACCTGCTTCGCCTCGATTTAGTATTTCAGCACACCTTCCACCATAATACACATAGCACATCCAAGTTAGTCTTCCTGAGTTTGAACTCATACTACCACACGTAATGCACTTTACCTTCCATCTAAGAGATATGAAATATTTTCCACGCCCATAACTCGGGCTACACAACAGATCACAATAAGAATCGAACACCTAACAGCTCACCCATTATCACGCAGCCATTTCCACAATTAGGGATAATGTTGATCATATAAATTCATTACACAAGCTCGCAAATCAGCACCACGGTACTCAAGCCATAGGCAAAGATCTGGCCTCGAGTCCTCCCGACTGGACCAACATGAACTCACAGAGGTTATATCCTGCCCCTCAATCTGGGAGTCACAAGCCATAAAGGCAATTATAATACTAAGCGCTCGAGTGCGCATACATGTATGCTAGTAATGTATGAGTGCTAAATGTCATGCCACGTAGTACAAATAGAAACCAATGCATGCATGAATGCAATGCAATACACATGACGCAATGGCGTACAGCCCGATCCATTTAGGCACCCGCACTCATTATGGGGGTTCAGACTCCGAAGGGGCCCCTATAGCCCAGGCGCAATATCAACATCACTCCTACTGCAGCGTGCATCCCGATCCATGCATAGTCATGAATGCATATAAGCCCCTTGGGCAATAGTAACATGGCAGCTCTCGGCTAAAAATGTCATCAAAACCTTATTTAAGCTTTCAAATCTTATAAAGAATGATGAGCTGTATAGTACAATTTTTAAAACCTTAGACTAAGATGAAAAAATGCACAGTCAGTGATATCAATCCCCGAAGGATTCAAATATTCGGCACGAAGCCCAAAAACAGGACAATCAGTTCAGTTTATGATAATTAATATCTTTATTAGGGTGTCAATTCAACTTCAAGCAATTAGGTAGCATTTTTATTAAGTGGGAAGGACCAAGTCACAATCCCCAATGGTGCTCTACCCCACAACCATTATCCGGCATACAAGTCGCCTCAATACATCACTATGATGTGCAAGTCCGGGGTTTCCAAACCCTCAGGACATCATTTACAAGTATTACCCACCTTGATCCGGCGAAAACTCTAGCCTGCGACGCCTTTGCTCCTTAAACTGGCCTCCATGCGCGTTGAAACTAGCAAAAATCAGTACAATTATATCATAATAGGCTAATAGAACAACACCCAATCGAAATATAAGAAAAATCTCGAAACTAGCAAAACCCAGGACCTAGGCCCGCTTCTTGAAAAATTATGAAACTCACATTTTCGGAATCCTCATCTCGCCACGAGTCTGTACATATAAAATTTATCAAAATCAGAGTTCAAATGAGCCACCATATCCCAATTTTACATAGCAAAAATCCAAGCCCTAACTTCTTCAATTTATACCCAAATTCAAAGAATTAATGGAAGATTATTTGATTAAATGATGTATTAAGACCACGAGACATACCTCCAATCACTTCCCGATGAAATCCCCTTCAAATTCTATCAATTAGCTCTCAATGTAGTGCAAAAATGGAGGAAATAATGAGGGGTTCGCATTTGAAATGTTTCATAAAAGCCTACTATTCCGCCCAGGTTTAACACTACGTGAACGCAGTCAACACCCCCGCGTTCGCGATGAACAAATTCCATCGGACCAAAATTTACCTCTATGCAAACGCGACCCCTGGCCCGCGAACGTAATGCTCTGGCCCTTCCTCTTACGCGAACGCGTTCCATTCTAACCCGATCGCGATGCATGATCTGCTTACCCTTCGCGATCGCGAAGCCCCTGATGCGAACGCGATGAACAAATTCCTTGGTTTCAAATTCCTCTATGTGTTCGCGTCCACCACCACGCGAACACGATGCCTTAAAACTTGCAACACTTATAATAGCAAAACTGATCACATAGCCAACCAAAAATGATCCGTTTGAACCCCCAAAAATACCCCGAGGCCCCCAGGAGCTCAACCAAATCAACCAACCTACTGCAAAACACCATACGAACTTGTTGCAATCATAAAAACACGTCCTTAAACACAAAAATTATCAAATCATGATGGATTCAAGCCTAAGTTTCAACTATATCTTTTAGAACCAACATTCAATCAAAAACCTGACCAAACGATGTCTGAATGACCTGAAATTTGCAGACACATCCAAAATCACCTAACGAAGCTACTGCAACTCTCGAAATTCCATTCCGACTCCGGGATCAAAATTTCACATGTCAACCGGAATTCACCAAAATTCCAATTTCGCTAATCCAAGCCTATTTCTACATCGGACCTCCAAATTCGATTCCGATCACACTCCCAAGTCATAAATCATCCCCCGAAGCTATCCGAATCACCGGAATTCACGTCCGATCCTCACATAGTCAACTTTCGATTGACTTTTCTAAAACAAGCTTCCTTCTACGAGGCTATGTGCCTTATTTTTAACCAAAACCAATTCAATTACAGCTGATCAACTCAAATACCGATATAAAATATGAAGCACATAATAAGGGGGAAACAAGGTGGTAACTCACGTGACGACAGGTCCGGTCGTCACAACCTTAGGCCTGGACGATGACCGCTTCTCAGAATAAAAGATACTCCCAAAAATCTTTTCTTCCTAAAACTTCTTCTTGTGACTTTGCAAATCTAACTATTTATATATACTCATACCGGTATCATTAAATGTAAGGCATGACATAAGAATGAAATACACATTCAAAAGTATTTATAAAGATTTTTGCTCTTTCATAAATTGTCAACATGAAAATGGCATATAAGAATAACACAAAATTCTGAAATTTATGCACATATATCAAAATAATCATCCAAACTTTAGCTAGAAAATAATTCTATGCTAATAGGAACTTACTCCCTCCAATTAAGTATATATTAACTCTTTTATGCAATTCATCAAACACCTTTTATGCGTGCTTTAGTGAGTTAAACCACTTTAGTAAAGGGTTACATCAACTCATCTCAAAACTCTTTAAGCCAATACGCATGCCCCAGTCCAATTTATACCCGTCAAACAATTGATTCTACAATAACCAGTGCATTTTTATCAATTTTAAAGTTTCTCACCTAAACATAAAATTTGCTGTTGGTACGGAGAAAGAAGAGAATTAACTATTCAACTCTTACCTATTACTACTGTAGAATAATTGCCAATAGAGAATTTTGTATACCTAAAGTTTAAGAATTTGCGATTTGTAAATAATCCTAGAATTTTATTTCTGTTGCCTGCGTGCCTTGCGTGAAGAAAACATCATTTTGTTTCTGTTTAATCCTTAAAGCACTTTGTTTAATCCTTTCCCTTAAAAGGTTAATGCATGTCCCGTGCTTCCTTATTCTTTTTATTTTTCCTTTTTTACTTAACTAATATCTAATTTACATGCTTTTAATAATTAATAATATTAAAATTATTAAAATTCTCCTAATTGTATACCCAATTATTTATAAATAAAGAAGTAACTCAAAAGTCAATCACATGGTTTAAATTCGTAATCGATGTATAATTTAAGATTATAAATATTAAATTCTATAAATAGCGTGTCCTGAAATCTTTATAGATTTTAGGAGTGCTATAGGCATGGGCGAAGCCACATGGTCATAAGGGTGGTCACTTGAGTACATGTCGTCAAAAAATAACACTATGTACATATGTAAAATATAATATTTTATTGGTATATATATAACACATATTGAAAATCCTTTGTATACCCTTGAAGAATTTTTTAGTTTTACCACTGTGAGCATGTGATTTTTACCCTATATATGAGTTATTTCCATAAAATTCAAATAAATAATTTTCCCTTATTTTTAATAATTTGTGTGAATTCTGTGTTTATTGTTTGCGTGTTATTTGCGTGTGATAAATAAAAAATACAAAAAATACATTTAGAAATTAATTTCTCATGTAGTAGATATTAATTCATTTTAACAAATTAAAGAAAAATCAAAAAATTAACATTTGTTTGCTTTAAATTAAAAAATTGCCAAAAGAAGGTAATTAGTTTAACAAATTTCAACAAATTCAAAATTAAATACAAAATAGGAAAAATACAGAAAAATACAAAGGAAAATTGAAATACAACAAAATACCAAAAATACAAAGAAAATACAAAATACAAAGTACAAAATAAAGGCAAAGAAAATATAATACAAGAAAAGAAAGGGGAATAATTGGGTCAATTAATCAGACATTGCCCAAGTCAGCAAATACACTGCAAGCCCCAAACAGATCCAAAACAACCCAGTCCAAGCCTCATTCGGTCCAGCAAGCAATAAAAACGACGTAGTAGAGTGGTCAAACTACGTCGTTTTGTAATTGAAAGATTAAAGGCTAATCATGACCGTCCATATTTCCTGATCCAACGGCCTAAAAAAATTTAGGCATACATATAGAAACAAAACACCCAAAACCCTAAAATCAAAAGACCTTCGTCTATAACTCTCTCACAGACCACCAGTGCCACGCCGCCGCCGGAGAAAACACCACCGTCTCCGGTGGCTTCCAAAATTACACCATGAAAGCACCTAGATACCCTCATCACAAATAGTCTATTGTTTCTCATTAACCAAATATATTACTAATCATAATTGATTTCACATTAAACAAATAAAACGATACGAGTGATTCATTAACAAGATTTCAATTTTTACAACGCCCGACATAACACAATATATACATAAGACTGGAGTCCCACAGTTTACATGTCTACAGAGCCTCTAGGATACAAAAGGGAAATACAATACTTGCCGGTAACAAGGCTCCGGCTATACCTTACAAAACCAAAATGAAATCTAAACCGAGTTGCATGAACCACACAAGGCCCCGAGGAAGAAGGGGCTCACCAAAACGGGCAGTGGGAGGAGAAGGATACTACTGCCGATGAGCTGAAGTGCCTGCTACTGATCCACCTACAATCATGACACGAATGTAGCGCCCCGGCAAAAGGGACGTCAGTACACTTAAATTGTACTGGTATGTATGGACAAACTTTGTCCCAAGTAAACTCAAGCCATTAAATTACATCAACAATTAATTAAGCCAGACCAACCATGTTTCCACATTTTCCTTATTTCAAATAATTCTCAACACAAAGCACTTTCTACAATCAACCAATTTAACAATAACCAATCAATCACGTAAAGCACAAGTAGTCAAACAAAGGGGCAATCAGTGCCCCACAGGTTGCAAACTCTCCTGCTGTCTCCTTTCACAATTTCACATTATTGATTTATGTATCAATTTTCAATAGCGATTTCGATCGCTTTCCATCCTTATTGCCCCCGACCACCCTTATTACCTCGGCCACCCTTATCACCCCAACCCACACCTTATTTCACCACGTTGCGGCGCGCAACACGACCCCGCCTTACAGTTTGAAAACACAATAATTTCAAACAGCAGATAATGTACTACACACAATTTCAACAAGTTCAAATAAGCAACTTACACATTGGTTCATGTTCTCAATTTCTTCTCAATTCAATATCACAACCATGTTACAAGTATTCCAAAATCGAAAATGCCCACATAATCATGTTCAACAATTCACCACAATTAAGGTGTTTCAAAATCCTTCCACAATAAGCCAAATATGCCATCACAATGGTTGTTCCCAATTCTTTACCAATCACGATTACCTTTTTATCTTTCCATTCATATTTCATACCACACCACACGTAGTTCAACATCAATCAAATGGTCAACAAGGAAATCAAACAATTACGTAAAATTTCTCAATTTGACACATGCCAAAACAATTCGCACACATTTGGGCGATTTTACAAGAATCAAAATTAGCCATACATACCTGGTGATGAGTTTTCTTCCGTTAACTTCCTACTTTATGCTTACCCAAGCTATCTTACTCTTGCCAACCTTGTTCTTGAAGACTCTTACTTCTACTCACTTCTTTTTACTAGAAATCAAGTTCAATAATCATGCATGAGTGTAAAAATTCTATTTTTAAAAGCTATTATATGCAAACCTCTCTTTACCCAATTAAAACTGAAAATCAAAGAAAATAGTTAGGGTTTTTACCTTGAAAATATTGGGGAAGTTGAATCCTTGCCCTAGAATCCCTTGGAATTAAGTAGTTGGAACAATCTTTGAAGATGAAGAACTTCTCTTTCTAAAAACCCTCTCTTCTCTCTCTAATTTTGGTGAGATGATATGATAAAATGAAGAAGAAAGGTGTTATATTAAAGAAGAGATCGGGTCAAAATGTTACAAAAATCTGGGCCGGGGTCAATTATGCGGTCACTATGCGACCGCAGAATCAACATGCGGTCCGCATAGTGACCGCAGAATGGCTCAAAAAATTACGCAGGTTCTGTTAAGACATGCGGTCACTATGCGGACCGCATGTTGATTCTGCGGTCGCAAAAGTGCACCGCAGATTTGACATGCGATCGCATATCGACCGCACTTTTGACACGATTTTGGGCAACTCTCTGGAACGATTTGCGGTCAGAATGCGGTCCGCATGTTGATTCTGCGGTCGCATTCTTGACCGCATATTTGACACTTTTTCGAAAAAATTATTTCTCTACATTTTTGAAACTTAAATCACTACCAAGGGTCCGAACCGCGGCTCGCAAGCTCGCCGCGAAGAATTCTACGCATTCCTAACACATCATTCGGACCATGACACCACATCTACTAGGTTTTATGCACAAAAATTTTACGGGGCCTTACATCCTCCCCCCTTAAGATCATTCGTCCTCGAATGAGGATTTTGAAATAAATGAGTTTTGAAAGACATGATATGCAAGCTATCAAAATTTTGACTAACTCTTATATTTTAGAAAAATTTCGCCGGAGTTTCCTTTGTATTATGGACATATCCACCTGTCAGAGGGCCCCCGAAACACATTACCAAACAACAATACACAAATACAACACTTTTCACAACTGGTATACACTTTCTTACCTCAACGAATGCACATATTCTATCACATTGTTATAATTGCACATAAACTAGTCACTTCAATGAATTCTTACCTTATTTAACCATTTTAACACACCATGTACACTCAACAAACCATTACCAATCTACACTTACTATTAGTTGTTTATTAAACACGTAAATCTTTATAAGGCTTTCATTTATCAAGAACGGTTCAAGTGACCCAAGGTAACAACACATCTAACTCATTACAAATAAAGGAGACTTACTAATACTAAGAGGGAAACAACTTAGGCAAGATGACAGCTACTAGGAGTAGGAGGGTCACCTAATTTCTTCTAGGCTTGATCGAACAAATGGGGGTACTTTTCCTTCATCTCTTTTTCTGCTTCCCATGTGGCCTCCTCAACTTGTTGACTTCGCCACAATACTTTAACAGAGGCAACTTCCTTATTTCTCAACTTACGGACTTGCCTATCAAGAATGGCAACCGGAACTTCTTCATATGACAAATCTTCATTAACCTCTATAGCTTCGACTGGCATGATGGTGGATGGATCTCCAATCACTTTCTTCAACATGGACACATGGAATACCGGATGCACCGATGACATCTCAGGAGGCAACTCTAGCCTATAAGCAACTTGACCAATCCTTTGAACGATCTGATAGGGCCCGACATTCCTAGGACTCAATTTCCCTTTCTTTCCGAATCGCATGACTCCCTTCATAGGAGATACCCTCAAGAACACCCAATCATCGACTTGAAACTCCAAATCCCTTCGACGAACGTCCGCATAGGACTTTTGACGACTCTGTGCTGTTTTCATTCTCTCCTGAATAACTTTGACCTTTTCCATAGCTTCGTACACCATATCTGGCCCTAGCAATTCCGCTTCACCTACCTCAAACCACCCGATTGGCGATCTACATCTTCTCCCGTACAATGCCTCAAACGGGGCCATCTGAATGCTAGCATGATAGCTGTTATTGTAAGCAAATTCTATCAGTGGTAAGTGTTCATCCCAATTACCTTTAAAATCTAAAACACAAGCCCGCAACATATCTTCAAGCGTCTGAATGGTCCGCTCGGCCTGTCCATCGGTCTGTGGATGGAAAGCTGTGCTGAGATTCACCCGAGTTCCCAAACCTTGCTGAAACTTCTTCCAAAAGTTAGCGGTGAACTGAGCCCCGCGATCTGAGATGATAGAAAGTGGAGTGCCATGAAGCCTTACTATCTCTTTGATGTACAATCTTGCATATTGCTCCGCAATATCAGTGGACTTGACAGGCAGGAAGTGAGCTGATTTGGTGAGTCGATCTACTATCACCCATACTGAATCGAACTTACGCTGAGTGCGAGGTAACCCTACCATGAAATCCATATTGATCATCTCCCATTTCCACCTTGGTATTTCTATAAGTTGAGTTAATCCACCGGGTCGTTGATGCTCGGCCTTCACTTGTTGACAGTTCGGACATTTAGCTACAAAGCCTGCTACATCCCTTTTCATACCGTTCCACCAATAATTCTCCTTGAGATCGTGATACATTTTCGTTGAACCAGGGTGCGCAGAATACCTGGAAGTATGAGCCTCTGCCATCACTCTTTCCCAAAGCTCGCCCACATCCGGAACACATAGCCTATCTTGACACCGCAATACACCATCTTCGCCGCTGAGTACAAATGCTGAGGTCTTGTCATTCATGACTGCTTCCTTCACCCGAACCAATGCTGGATCCATGAACTGTTTTTCCTTGATTTCCGCGACCAATGATGATTCCGCTCCATTATGCACCAAGATATCCCCCTCGTCTGACGCCGAAATACGAACCCCCAAACTGGCTAATTGGTAAACCTCTCGAGCCAGGGGTCTCCGATCCACACCCAAATGAGCCAAACTACCCATGGATTTTCGACTAAGAGCGTCAGCTACCACATTTGCTTTCCCTGGATGGTACAATATGTCCATATCATAGTCCTTGAGTAATTCTAACCACCGCCGCTGTCTCAGATTCAGCTCTTTCTGCTTGAACAAATACTGGAGGCTCTTGTGGTCCGAAAACACATCTACATGAACCCCATAAAGGTAGTGTCGCCATATTTTCAAGGCAAACACAACAGCTGCAAGTTCCAAATCATGCGTCGGATAATTCTTCTCATGGTTCTTGAGTTGTCTGGAAGCATAAGCTATAACCTTTCCGTGCTGCATCAATACACATCCCAAACCAACCCTGGAGGCATCACAATAAACTACAAATCCCTCTGTGCCTTCTGGCAAGGCTAATACTGGTGCCGAGGTCAATCTTGACTTCAATTCCTGGAAACTTTTCTCACATGCTTCGGACCACTGGAACTTAACTGCCTTCTGCGTCAATTTAGTCAATGGGGAGGCGAGGGTTGAGAATCCCTCTACAAACCTCCGATAGTACCCCGCCAGACCCAAAAAGCTGCGAATCTCTGTCGGGGTCGTGGGTCTAGGCCAATCTTTCACTGCCGCAATCTTCTGAGGATCCACCATAATTCCCTCACTGGAAATAACATGCCCTAGAAAAGCTACGGACTTCAACCAAAACTCACATTTTGAGAACTTGGCATACAATTGATGTTGAAGAAGGGTCTGCAATGCTGCTCTGAGGTGAACGGCATGATCTTCCCCGCTCCGAGAGTAGATGAGAATATCGTCAATGAATACAATCACAAAGGAATCTAGGAATGGCTTGAAAACCCGATTCATAAGATCCATGAAAGCTGCTGGGGCATTGGTTAGCCCAAAAGACATGACCAAAAACTCAAAGTGACCATAACGAGTTCGAAAGGCGGTTTTAGGAATATCCTGCTCCCTGATTTTTAACTGGTGGTACCCAGACCGTAAATCAATCTTTGAGAAGAACTTCGCTCCCTGCAATTGGTCAAACAGATCATCCACTCGAGGCAATGGATATTTATTCTTGATGGTGACTTTGTTGAGCTGTCGATAATCAATACACATTCGAAGTGACCCATCCTTCTTCTTGACAAAGAGAACCGGAGCACCCCACGGCGACACACTCGGTCGTATGAACCCTTTCTCTAATAAATCCCTCAGCTATTCCTTTAACTCCCTTAGCTTCGCTGGCGCCATTCTGTATGGTGGAATGGATATTGGCTAAGTATCTGGCAATACATCGATCCCAAAATCAATCTCCCTATCCGGCGGGATGCCTCTGGAAGCTCATCCGGAAACACTTCAAGAAATTCATTCACAATCGGCACGGACTCGAGGGTAGGCACCTCTGAGGTGGTGTCCGTTACCCGAACCAGGTGATAGATACACCCTTTCTTAATCATCTTCGAAACCTTAAGGTAGGAAATAAACCTACCCCTTGGCACTACACCATTTCCTCTCCATTCAATAATTGGCTCGTTAGGGAACTCGAGCCTCATAACTCTCGTTCGACAATCAAGTTTGGCAAAGCACGAATAGAGCCAATCCATCCCCATAATTACATCAAAATCTACCATCCCAAGCTCAATAAGATCAGTTGTGGTATCACGACCACCCACCGTAACAACACAATTCCTATAGACTCGTGAGGTTGTAATAGAATCACCAATAGGAGTCGACACAGAGAACGGCTCATGAAGCTGTTCGGGTTCTATCCCAAAACTTGAAGCAATGAATGGAGTGACATAAGACAAGGAGGACCCTGGATCAATAAGGGCATAGCAATCAATAGTCTGAACAGACATGATACCTGTAACAACATCTGGAGAAGCCTCGGCATTTTGGCGGCCACTCAATGCATAGAATCGGCTAGGTCCACCCCTACCCCGAGCTCCACCCCTAGCTGCACCACGCCCTGCTGCTGCTGGAGTACGCGCTGATGATGTAGCAGCTGAAGAACCGGATGACCGAGCAGATCCCCTACCTATACCCTGACGGGGTGCACGGCAGTCCCGCTGAATGTGACCTCTCACCCCGCACCCGAAACACACCGGAAGGTCAAGGTAGCAAGTTTCTGTATGAAATCTCCCACACTCGGGGCATGTAGGTCTCCCCGCCGCCGGGATCTCACCCCGGATGACCGGACCGACGAGACCTCCTCGCCGTCCGAACCAGTGTCTCGAGTAATCGCCCCGCCGATGACCGTGCACGGATGGCGGTGCACTCGCGCGAGGACCGAGCATATGACCGGGATGGCCCCGATGACCCCCTCCCCGGAAGTGATCTCCTTGAACGACCCATTGACCGGCCCCTGCCGCTACTCTCTCTTTCCGCATGGATCTTTAATTTCCTGGCCTCTGTGGCCCGAGCAAATCCCACAATCCTCCCATAGTTCATGTCTGAGTGCAAAGCTGCTGTGGCGGCCTCATTCACTACCAAAGGGCTAAGGCCCCGAACAAACCGTCGAACCCGGCATCCATGGTCGACACTAAATGAGGAGCGTACTTGGACAACCTTACGAACTCCATGTGATACTCCCAAACACTCATACTGCCTTGTTTGAGAACCTCGAACTCGGTGGCACGGGCTGCCATTGCCTCAGCAGGTAAGAAGTTCCATAAATGCATCCACGAACTCATCCCATCTGGCCGGAGGGCTTCCTTCCTCACGGGAATCCTCCCACATTTCGAACCATGAACGTGCCGCTCCCTTCAGCTTGTAAGAGGCCAACTCTACCCCCTCTATATCTGTAGCCTTCATCACTCTGAGGGTCTTGTATATCTCATCAAGGAATTCCTGTGGGTCAGCCTCTGGATCGGAACCTGAAAATTCTGGAGGGGCCAATCGCAAGAACTCGTGGACTCTGGAGCCAAAGGAATCTCCCTGTCCGCTGGAGGATGCAGGGGCATCATGGGATCTTTGGGCCTGGGCGGCCACTAACTGTGTTAACATATGAATAGCTCCCCTAAGATCCTCATTAGAGATACCAGAGCCCGAAACGGGAACTGTATCTGAGTCAGGAACACCGGCGGGAGGAATGGTGGCATCCTCTGCCGCAGCTGGAATAGGGACACTTGGGTTTTGAACAGATGGGCCAGGAAAATTCAGGACTGGTGGGTCATTCTCGCCCACGGCATCGGGTACATGATTAGCATCCGCACTTGGGCCGGCATTGGTCCCAAGGCCGAGTCTAGCCTTCTTCTTAGGTGCCATATTCTGAAAATTTGGGAACAAGGCGCGAATTAGACACAGATATTTCCACATTGCACTTTACCGCACGATATAGATTAACAAAGAAGTAGGTAAATTCCTAAACGCCCGTGTAGCCCCCTACTTATATGATGTGGTCGACAACACACCTATAAGAAGGGCACTACTAGACACGGCTCCGAGACATCCTAGGACACTTTAAAACCTTAAGCTCTGATACCAAGTTTGTCACGCCCCAAATCGAGGGACATGACCGGCGCCCGACCGGGTTGCCCCAGTCAAGCGGACCTGGGTGCCTTTCATTCCCACGCGTTACCCCTGTGTTGACTATTTCTCATTAACCAAATATATTACTAATCATAATTGATTTCACATTAAACAAATAAAACGATACGAGTGATTCATTAACAAGATTTCAATTTTTACAACGCCCGACATAACACAATATATACATAAGACTGGAGTCCCACAGTTTACATGTCTACAGAGCCTCTAGGATACAAAAGGGAAGTACAGTACTTGCCGGTAACAAGGCTCCGGCTATACCTTACAAAAAAAAAAACCAAAATGAAATCTAAACCAAAGTGGCATGAACCACACAAGGCCCCGAGGAAGAAAGGGGCTCACCAAACGGGCAGTGGAAGGAGAAGGATACTACTGCCGATGAGCTGAAGTGCCTGCTACTGATCCACCTACAATCATGACACGAATGTAGCGCCCCGGCAAAAGGGACGTCAGTACACTTAAATTGTACTGGTATGTATGGACAAACTTTGTCCCAAGTAAACTCAAGCCATTAAATTACATCAACAATTAATTAAGCCAGACCAACCATGTTTCCACATTTTCCTTATTTCAAATAATTCTCAACACAAAGCACTTTCTACAATCAACCAATTTAACAATAACCAATCAATCACGTAAAGCACAAGTAGTCAAACAAAGGGGCAATCAGTGCCCCACAGGTTGCAAACTCTCCTGCTGTCTCCTTTCACAATTTCACATTATTGATTTATGTATCAATTTTCAATAGCGATTTCGATCGCTTTCCATCCTTATTGCCCCCGACCACCCTTATTACCTCGGCCACCCTTATCACCCCAACCCACACCTTATTTCACCACGTTGCGGCGCGCAACACGACCCCGCCTTACAGTTTGAAAACACAATAATTTCAAACAGCAGATAATGTACTACACACAATTTCAACAAGTTCAAATAAGCAACTTACACATTGGTTCATGTTCTCAATTTCTTCTCAATTCAATATCACAACCATGTTACAAGTATTCCAAAATCGAAAATGCCCACATAATCATGTTCAACAATTCACCACAATTAAGGTGTTTCAAAATCCTTCCACAATAAGCCAAATATGCCATCACAATGGTTGTTCCCAATTCTTTACCAATCACGATTACCTTTTTATCTTTCCATTCATATTTCATACCACACCACACGTAGTTCAACATCAATCAAATGGTCAACAAGGAAATCAAACAATTACGTAAAATTTCTCAATTTGACACATGCCAAAACAATTCGCACACATTTGGGCGATTTTACAAGAATCAAAATTAGCCATACATACCTGGTGATGAGTTTTCTTCCGTTAACTTCCTACTTTATGCTTACCCAAGCTATCTTACTCTTGCCAACCTTGTTCTTGAAGACTCTTACTTCTACTCACTTCTTTTTACTAGAAATCAAGTTCAATAATCATGCATGAGTGTAAAAATTCTATTTTTAAAAGCTATTATATGCAAACCTCTCTTTACCCAATTAAAACTGAAAATCAAAGAAAATAGTTAGGGTTTTTACCTTGAAAATATTGGGGAAGTTGAATCCTTGCCCTAGAATCCCTTGGAATTAAGTAGTTGGAACAATCTTTGAAGATGAAGAACTTCTCTCTCTAAAACCCTCTCTTCTCTCTCTAATTTTGGTGAGATGATATGATAAAATGAAGAAGAAAGGTGTTATATTAAAGAAGAGATCGGGTCAAAATGTTACAAAAATCTGGGCCGGGGTCAATTATGCGGTCACTATGCGACCGCAGAATCAACATGCGGTCCGCATAGTGACCGCAGAATGGCTCAAAAAATTACGCAGATTCTGTTAAGACATGCGGTCACTATGCGGACCGCATGTTGATTCTGCGGTCGCAAAAGTGCACCGCAGATTGACATGCGATCGCATATCGACCGCACATTTGGCACGATTTTGGGCAACTCTCTGGAACGATTTGCGGTCAGAATGCGGACCGCATGTTGATTCTGCGGTCGCAAAAGTGCACCGCAGATTGACATTTTTCTGGAAAAAAATTTTATTCTACATTTTGAAACTTAAATCACTACCAAGGGTCCGAACCGCGGCTCGCAACCTCGCCGCGAAGAATTCTACGCATTCCTAACACATCATTCGGACCATGACACCACATCTACTAGGTTTTATGCACAAAAATTTCACGGGGCGTGCCACGCCGCCGCCGGAGAAAACACCACCGTCTCCGGTGGCTTCCAAAATTACACCATGAAAGCACCTAGATACCCTCATCACAAATAGTCTATTCTGTGCCTTCGAATCCTACTGAAATGATTCGAATGTGCATTTAATTGTCACCATCTCCGCCGTCCACGGCGGCGGCCGGTGTTCAAACACTACCAAATTTATGTCATCTCCTTCCCCTCATCTCCTCATCTTAAACCCACTTCTTTTTTTCTTAAAAGAGAAGCAAAATATCCCCAAATGTCGAAACCCTAAAACCAGCACCGCCACCCAAACGTACACCTCCACCACCCAAAATAGCCTCAAATTAACACCCCAGTTTCTTTTCAATCTCCTCAAGACTTAGAAGTTACCGAAAAAACCTCGAGTATGCAAGAACAACATAACAATGACTAAATTTTCAAGAGAGGTCTGCCTAAAGAAAGATTCAAGAAATATTATCAAGAAATTGAAGAGAGAAAAACAAAAGAAAGAAAGAAAGAGAAAGAAAGAAAAGCTAAGTCTTCTTTTGCTTATTTTTATTTGGCCTTTGATATATGCATGTTTCTTTTGGCTAAGTTCTTCTTTCTTCTTCTGATTTCTGATTTCTTTGTTATTCATTTATGTTCGAATTAGAGTAATTAGGAAATTAGGAATTAATTAGTTGAAATATTTTTTCTTTTGAAATTAATCACGATTAGATAAGTTGACAGTGTTCTGTTAAAACACATATGCCTATGTATTAATTTGGTTGGTTTTATAAAGATTTATGTGCTTAATCCGGACTTAATTAAATGTTTAAATGTTACTAGTCTATTAACAGCTGATTCGGATAAGCATTGTTGGCTATTAGCACAATTTAGCCGTAATTGTTTCAACAGGAAAGATTGGTTATAGTTGTTCGATTAGTAATTAGTTTGATTATAAGGTTTGCTCCTTAACAATCATCGGTTCAAGTAAGTTGATAGTTGAACTCACATGCTTCGTATCCACCTAAGGTGTTTACTTGATAGATTCAATTACGATTAATTATTCTTATTAACAAGATTCAACCATCTATCAATCTGTTCCCCTGAGTCCTGTTAATCGAATGATTAATCATAAAGTGACTATATTTGTAGGGCTGCCAAATGTTGGTTATTGATGTAATGTGATTTTGATTATTGATTGATTCTGAATTTTGATTAGTTAAAAGGGCCAATTGATTAATTAAACTATAATTACGTAGTTATGGCTATTTGATAAATATAATTCTAAAAATTGGTCAAGTAAATAAAAATAAAATACAGGATTTAGAAGGGTAATAACTGTTAGGAAGTGGGGGTAAAATAGGTAATAAGAAATGGTTTAATGGTAATAAGACTAAAAGGAGAAGGGGTACAATTAGGAAATGAAATGGTATAATTGTTATAAATATAGAGGATTAGGGGTAGTTTGGGCATAAAAAGGATAAAATCAGTAGTTTCCCTACACAAGTAGGGGTACAATAGGAATTCTAAGGAAATGCAATATGGTAGAATTAGCTAGAATGTTCTAGAAGGGACTGTAGTGTAAACTTTAAATAAACACTTGCACTAACTTGTGCAACAAACTAGAAATTAGATGGTTAATAAAAAAATAATTCAAATCTGAAATTCCCTTCCATTTATGCCTATAAATATGCAGTAATTCTGCAGAATTGGGAGAGCTTTTGAACCTTAGGAGAATTTTTTTAACCCTAGAGATTTTGGAATCCTATAAGCTTAAAAATCCCAGAAAAATCATAAAAAATATATCTGTTATTTTCTGAAATCTGAAATAATAGAACTTCAGATTCAATTTCTTCCTTAACATTTCAAATTCATATTCAAATCCAAAAACAACCAAAATCAATAACAAATCAGCTATTGTCCAATGAAGATCCTCAATTAAATGTCAAATTTGATTGGATTTGGATAAGCTGAAATTCAATTGAATTAGATTTGCAGTTAAATTGATTTTGCTGAAAATGTTCAAACATTCCTGGGCTATTTATGTTCATTAATTGCTGCTGTTGATCTCACTGCTGATTTGCTGTGATTGTTACTGCTAGAACTATTTGCTGAATCATTTTTTGCTTTTGTATCTGCTAGATCTGTCTCATTTGCTCCAGGCACTTCTTCTGTTATTTCTAAGCTGGAAAGTTGGTGTAAAAAATATGATATGAAAATTGAGGTTGAAGTTTGATGTGGATTCTATCATTTATTCTATTTCATGTTCTGAACTGAACATCTGAATCTCTTTGGAAGTTGATTTGTTTGGATTGTTAATTGGACTGCTGTTGTTTTGAATAGATATGGACTTTGACATTGTGTTGTAGAAATTGACAGTTTATTCATTAGTTTAAGATGCAGTGTAGAAATATTGTATATATTGATATTATTTGTCAAAACTGTTTTGGTTTAAGAAAAGTAATTTTAGATATGTGATAAATAAGGATAAATCAATGTAATTAGATATTAATGTAGGCTAATTGAAGTGAATAATGAGTTGATAGTTAACACGGAATTGGATCAACAATTTTAGTTCACAGCTAATGACTGCAAACTATTCATCGCATCTGTTAGAAAAATATAAAATCTTAATTTTCTTCTTTGAATATTTAACTGAGATGAAGATAAATTACCAATAACAAATGTCCTTAGTCATTACTATAATGCATGATAAGTTGTATTTGTTCTAGTTGTACAGTAGTAACGTTTCTAGTCTATCTCCATTAATTTAATGATGAGATGGATTGTAATAGATGTAAGGAAATATGGTATTCACTTTTAAAATACAATTAGAAGCAGAATTAAATTTCACAATCCAGTACTGGGCTTAAGTCGTGGATTCAAAAATTTCTGAAACAAAATAATTGCCTTCAATAGTTTGAGGTTCAGTTGTACAGTAACCATTTACCTATTATTCTCAAAATCGTAGCTAAAAAATGCTTAAAAAAAGGCCTAAATTATAGGTCTAATCATGTTAATATATAGGAACTAAACTAAAATTAGAGATAAAACAAAAGTAGACAAACTAGTTTGGCCTTCGATAATAAGTGAGATGAGCCTCGCCGCATTAAATACAAAATTGCGGGGCCCTCAATTAATTGTTATAAAAATTCTAGACTCGGAAGGACCGTTTAGCGAATATCAAGGTCTTTCCAAAAGTTAATTGTCACGATCCCAAACCCGATCGTGATGGCGCCCAGCACACTGCTAGGCCAGCCCGACCAATCAACAGAACTCACAGAGCTATTAGCTCATTTGTAGCCATTTAGGCATCAACAATGATAGAATAACAGCAATAGATGTACCAAGTACGGGGATCACATCCCAAAACAATAACAACTCCCCAAAGACCAAGGGGTCACGAGTTAAGAGCCTCTAAAGAGTATACAAGTACAATAGTGTCTACATCAGTACTCAAGTGCGGAAGTAGATAACAACATGAAATAAAGAAAGCTGGAAGGAAGTCAGGTCCTGCGGACGCGGAAGCTACCTTAACTCTCCAGAAATATAACTCCGTGCAGCTACTGGATCAGGGCTGCTGTGACGTACCTGGATCTGCACACAAGGTGCAGGGAGTAAAGTGAGTACTTCCAGACTGAGTGGTAATGAAAAGGGGTAAGACATCGAAAGGTAAGAAATCACAATATATCACTATGTAAAGCTGTAATCGATTACCCTGCAACAATATCAATATCAACAGTATTTGTACCAGCAAGTACCAGCAAAACAATATAACAGCTATCAGATGTAGCTAAATGCAATGCAATGCATGAAATGACCGCTACGACGCGTAGCCCGATCCAATTTGGGTACTCGTGCTCACTGTGGGGGTTCAGACTCCGGAGGGGCTCCTACAGCCCAAGCACAATACCATGAATACGCTGCGGTACATAGTCCGATCCACTACCAGTCAGCTAATATGCAAATGCAGCCTCACAGGCTCAAAAGTAGTTTTGAAATCTCTTTTTATCACTTTTTTCAGTAGAAAACAGTATATCAAAGTTCCAGAGTTTGAAAAACCATAATGACAGCAATAGCTAAGGACTGGTAGTAAAACTAGCATGTCAATATCACAGAAACAATGATAACGATCCTCGCAGGATCCCGATAACTGGCTCACAGCCCATAAATGTACACAACCATCCAAGAACGAGGTTCACCGGCTCAAGAATAGCCAATAACACAATATAATATCAACAGGTCGGACTAAGCCATGGTCCCCAATCACAATCGACCCCGCACTCACAGGAGAGTACGTGTCTCGCCGCTATACAGCGTCACAAAGTGGTATACCGAGGTTTCGAACCCGCTGGTCATCACCCACATCCATTACTCACCTCGACTCGGCTCGACGACTAATCCGCGATGCCCTTGCCACGAGAATTGATTCACGTCCAAGCAACGGTCGTAGTCAATATAACTTGGTCTAATAAGTCCAAGATCGATCCCACAGAGAATTAACCTACCAATTGCAACTATCACAACCCCAAAAGTACTTTCGAATCAAGTTCCCAAACTTTGAATATATCTTTATGTGAATTTCGAATATCTACTTTGCAATAATTAAGAATGCTTGAAAGAAAGAATTGAATGTAGAGTAAAAAGAATATTATGAGAAGGACTAAGGTATTGATTTCCCTTATTGATGGAATCCCTTATCGTTATGCTCATACAAATTGTTAATATATTCTATCAATCATGAACGCTATGTGTATCGTAACCCTCTCCCGAGCAATTACAATAATTTACTAGTGCACTCTCCCGAGCTACCCTAGCTAGCTTTAATTTGAATAGTTCACTTAAGATTTCACCCAAGACTTCGTTATTCCTAACCCCGTCTTTACGCCTAAAGTTATAGATTCCTCCAATAACCTAGGTGTGGTGTTGTTCAACAATATACCTAAATATGCACTCTTTTCCAAGTTATGCACACTAAATAGGCACAGCTAATTGGGGATCCTAACAATTCACTACAACAAGAATGAAGTTGAACAAATAGAAATCTAAGTCACAATTTGTAATCACATAAACGATAAGTTCATCACTCAATAGGTTCCATCAAAACCTTAGAAAAGGATTTAGCTACTCATTCTTGAAGAAACAAAAACAATAATAATTGAAATCATAAAGAAATAATTGATATAAAACAAAAGAAAGAGTTGAGAGGATTCTCTCTTACTAAATATCTTGCAAAAGTAGTGAAATAAAGACAACATGCCTATATGGGGAAAACTAGGAGTTTATATAGAGGTTTTAGGGTTTAAAAAACTAAATTTGAATCAAATTAGGAGAACTGGGCGCCGTCTTCCGCGGTTCGTTCGCGGCCACGAGCCAACCGCGAACAGTCAAACTTCAGAATGCCTCTTTTTTGCGTGGTGCATCCGCGATCGCGAATGAACCGCGGATGAACAGTGCTGCATATTTTTGACTGCTTCTTCCAGCTCTTTTCACCTTAGATCTTCTCTTGGCATTTTCATCAACATATGACTTCAAAATACTCTTCTTAGCATCCATTGCATCACATGTACCTATAACAAACAAACAAACACTAATCAAAGCATTTTGTCCTCATAAACAACATAAATACCATAACAAAGTGTGATTATTTAGGGCATAATTATAGTCAAATTCACCTATTATCAATACCCCACACTTAAACCTTTGCTCGTCCTCGAGCAACTTTAATCACACTTTAGGCCAATTAACAAAAATTTGTCTCCCCCAAAATATGTCACAAAAGCTATTACACATGAACAACCTAAGATATGCACAATCTTTACCTAACCGCAAACTCTCATGCCCGCACATTATTACTTACTCTACTTATTACCAAAAACTTGCAAATTCACCTTCTTCCTCTTGAATTACATGCCCTCACAAAATTTATTGAGAGAAGTTCCCACACATTAACAATTCAAATACATGGAACTTATAAATATCGGAAAAATTCACTCACTCTCAACAAAGAACATTCGTATGAATACAGACACACCATAGGCTTGCCCCTAGTGTAATACTCCACTAATCGAGTTATTCAATCATAGATCAAGAGGTCTTTAAGGGTTGTAATGTTGGCTACGGGACGGGTAGGATACTTTTGGTTATAGTGGCTAATCTCCCTAAGCACTTTTCTTTTCTTTTTCACAACTTCCCTTTTTGTTTACTACCTTATGTCTCCCATAAACATTCATTCACCTTTCTTCACTTTTAACCCCCACTTTTCTTTTATTGATGTAACTGGCCTTTCTAAATATTTTTTTTTACATATTCATCAATATAGCTCTTTGTTTCATTGCTTTGCAACATTATTTTGGACCAGTCCACTATTTTCTATCATTAATTCTTGATTTTCCCTTTTTCAATTTCCCTTCACCCCACACTTAAACTTTTGCATATTCATTACAATACAAGTGCTTCTAGGAGGTAAAGTAGAACATTATACATATTTGATGAACATTCAAGGGTTATCAAAGAATAGGCTTAAGCTCAAAGGGGTTAACTAAGATATAATGTACGGGTGAATTCATGTCTATTGGTATATGGGGTTACACAAAGAAATGCCTCTATCCTTTCTACAACCGAACAACTTCTATTTCGCTTTGCAAACACACAGGGCAAGTTCTAGGCATCATGTACAACATACAATGTAAGTAAAAACCTCACACACATATGGCATGCAACTCATTTGGAATCCAGCTTATCTACAAAGTCCTATCGATGTTCAAGCAAGCATTATTGTGCAATTTAAGGCATATTGAGATTCTACAATCAAGCTTAGAAGATACATTCTCAAGTTCAATTTACGCTTTTGCTAATGTGCATATTCGGGGTTACATGTTGCCCTTTTTACCTCTAATCCTAATAAAAGAAAAAAAATCTACCTAACCCGGTTCAAATAAAAACCCTTGGAAAAGAACCGTGGTCAAAAGAAAAACCAAGGGGGAGATGATACATTACCTATAAAAAGAAAATAAAAGAAAGAAAAATTCCTACGCGGACTACTTCCCTCAAGAGTACTTGTCCTAAATAGTCCGTCATCGGGAAGAGTCCTCTACTCATATTTTTTGGGATTTTTTAAAATTTTATGATTTTTTTTGTGTTATTATTATTTTATATTACTACTACAACTAATATATACATCATGTACAAGATACGTCACCCACCCCACACTTAAAAATATGTCATGCCCCCATGACATAAAAAATTAAAGCACAAGAGGGGCAAGAAAACTTACCTGAGACTCACTCGGAGTCGGAGACGGCGGATGGGTCGACATGACATGCTCGTCCAAGTGCTCTGAACCATGCCATAAACCTGTTTTCTGACCGGGCTTGTCTTGTAGACATGGCATCTAGCCGTGTGTGCAAGCCATCAACGGAGGTGCGCAGATCAGCAACCTCCTCCTCCATGGACCTTAGCATAGGTCGTGTGGACTCGGACCTAGACATACTTGCTCCACGAGGAGCGGGCCTGGAAGTTCCGGCTGAATCGTGGAGTGCCTGGCCCGGGCAACCGGTACAGGATTGTCCTCCTCATCCAAGTCAATAGGGGTTGTGTCTCGTCCAACCCGGATAGTAGCAGCTCTAAATGGAGCTTTTGTTATTAGCTCACCATCAGCATCAGTTACTGGGGTCTGATGAAGGAGACACAGCGTAGTGACAAGAGATGGGTAATAAAAACCCTTGGCAGTGAGGGATCCCCTCAATACCATCTCATCACTAATTACTCGGGCGATATCAACATCCCGATGTGTTACAAAACACCAAGTCAAAACTGCCCTATTAAAGTTAACATCCGTGGTGTTACTCGAGGGCAAGATACGGTTGCAAATTATGGAGAACCAACATTTGGTTGTGTGTGTAAAGCAGTTAGAGTGCAGAGTCTGATTTCTAATCCACACCGGGATGCCGTCTACACATTATGATAAAGCATTCCACATTTATTTAATTAAAAATTGTGTTAAAAACAGGATAGTATGAATACAGTGGCTTGCCTAGCTACCACGAGTAGGCGCCATCACGATCCCGATGTTGGAGGAAAATCTGGGTCGTGACAGGAGCATTGGCGTAGAATTCCCGGACAAGCATATTGTTCACATTAGGAGGTGAGTCAAAGAGGAATTCCATCTCGCACCTCCGAATCTCATTATATATTTTCGGCTTCTCCGAGCGGATAGCTATCCGGTCAACTTCTACCTCTTGGAGCCACTTCTTGGTTGCTTTAATGTGACATCCATTCTCCGCTTCTTCACAAGTAAACCTAGACTCGTCATAAGTCGGTTGCCTAGATGAGCTAGCACCATGTCGAGCTCTCTTTGGGGCCATGATCCTGCACAAATAAGATGGCTAAAAAATTTTGTAAACCGTTAGTCATCGGAAGGCTACTCAGACTTCGCCATCCGTGAGATAACACAATTGACCATTTTTTTCGTGCAATTACCTCATACTCCTATATTTAGATTCTTTATCTAACTATTTTACACATGCCTATTCAAGCACCCCACACTTAGTTATTTTGAACACTTCTAACATTACCCAATTGACTTAATCCATCCCCAATAAATTACAGCATTACCAATTTATGAGTTGGGCATTATTTCTCTTAAAAATACATTAATACATTATGAACAATGATAATTTGCCCAACTTGGCTCATCAACCAACAAACATGGTGTAACTACTATTTGGGTCTCCAAACCATAAAATTAGTATCATAAACATAATTGAAGACCCAAAAAATCATTCTTTACCACATCCATCATATAACAAGGTTCTTTAGAAGAAATTCATGGAGGTACGTAATGTGCAAAAAGAAACCAAATCATATTCAAGATTTATCCTAAACTAACAATATCTAATTAATTCTACAAAATAAATAATCAAGAACTAAAAATAAAAACAAAGTAAAAGAGAACAAAAAAGTAGAGAAACTTACAAGTGATAACAATGGAGGAGTATGGAGGAAGAAGGGGATGATTGGAGAAGAGGGGATTGGGATTTTGTAGAGAGAAGGGGGAGGATTTGAAGTTAGAGAGAGAGAGAGAAATTGGAAGAGTGGGGGCGGCTAATGGGGATATGGGAAATAGGGGAAGGGATTTTAGGGTTTAAAGAAGGGGAGGGGGGGAAATAAAAAAACAAAAAAAAAAACATTATTTTTAGCCGACCGCGGAACTGGCCGTGACTGTTCGCGGTTCGTTCGGGGACGCGGATGGGCCGCGAACAGTCGAGATTCAGAGTGGACAATTTTTCGCGGTTGGATCGCGGCGCGAATAGACCGCGAACAGAGAAAGTTCAGAGAGGTCATTTTTTCGCGGTTCATCCGCGGTCGCGGATGGACCGCGGACAGTGCCCCTCTCTGAATTTTTTTTTTCTCAAGTTGTTCAGCAAAATTTTTGTGTTTTTCTTATTTTATTTTATTACCTACTACTAAGATAAAAATACTTACAACATGTTCGTGGGTTGCCTCCCACGTAGCGCTTGATTTAACGTCGCGGCACGACTCAACTTAGCGCATTTTAAGGCTCGCTAGACCTTTGAGGTTCATCCAACCGCAATTCTACCTTGTCCTCCATGTCATCCAGGCCTATGTAAGGTTTCAACCGCTGTCCGTTTAACTTGAATGTACGTGATCCATCCATAGTTTGAATTTCCACAGCTCCTGACTCAAATGCCTCAATTACCTTGAAGGGTCCTGACCACCTTGATTTCAATTTACCCGGGAACAATCGTAATCTTGAATTGTATAGTAGTACTTTGTCCCCGCTTTTGAAGTTCCGCTCAACGATATTTTGATCATGAATCCGCTTCATTCTCTCTTTATACAATCTAGTACTTTCAAATGCCAGATACCCAAATTCTTCTAATTCATGCAACCCAGTTAGCCTTGCTTTACCTGCTTCATTCAAGTTGAGATTCAATTGTTTCAGTGCCTACCAAGCTTTGTGCTCTAATTCAACCGGTAGGTGACAAGCTTTCCCAAATACCAATTTGTATGGAGACATGCCAATGGGTGTCTTGAATGCTGTTCTATAAGCCCACAGTGCGTCATCAAGCTTTCTGGACCAGTCGGTTCTTGTGGCGTTCACTGTTTTAGTCAGTACACTTTTCATCTCCCTATTGGAGACCTCAACTTGCCCGCTAGTTTGCGGGTGATATGGAGTGGCCACATGGTGTTTAACATCATACTTGGCCAATAATTTCTCAAAAGCTCGGTTGCAGATGTGTGTGCCTCCGTCACTGATGATAGCCCTTGGAGTTCCGAACCGGGTGAAAATATTCTTCTTCAAAAATCCCACCACCACCTTAGCATCATTGGTGGGTAATGCTGCAGCTTCCACCCATTTGGATACGTAGTCAACTGCAACAAGTATGTACTTATTTCCGTATGAGCTAATAAAGGGCCCCATTAAGTCTATTCCCCATACATCGAACACTTCAACTTGCTGGATTGGGTTCATTGGCATTTCATGGCGCCGGGAGATGTTCCCGGTGCGTTGACATTCGTTGCAACCTTTCACCCACAAGTGCGCATCTTTAAACACCGTTGGCCAATAAAAACCGGCCTCAAGTATTTTGGCAGATGTACGTATTCCTCCAAAGTTACCGCCATATGCTGAAGCGTGACATGCCTGCAAAACAGAATATTGTTCTATCTCGGGGATGCATCTCCGGATCATGTTATCAAGACATATCCTAAACAAGTATGGTTCATCCTAATAATAACACTGACTTTCACGAAAAAATCTTTTCCTCTGGACCGATGAGAGGTCATGAGGAACAATACCACTGGCTAGGTAATTAGCATAGTCGGCATACCATGGTGTTTCAAGGAGAGTGGTGGTGAGCAGCTGCTCGTCTGGAAAGGTTTCCAGAATTTCCCCACTTTCTTTGACAAGTTCAACTTCTTCAAGTCTTGACAAGTGGTCAGTGACTTGATTTTCAGTACCTTTTCTATCCCTAATTTTGGGGCGAACTCTTGGAGAAGCAATACCCAACGAATCAGGCGCGACTTAGAGTCCTTTTTATCAATTAAATATCTTAAAGTTGCATGGTCTGTGTATACGATTACCTTTGATCCTATGAGATAGGACCTGATTTGTCGAATGCCAACACGACCGCAAGCATCTCCTTTTCCGTCACTGTGTAATTTAGCTGTACTCCACTCAGAGTTCTACTTGCATAGTATATTGGATGCATCAGCTTATCTTTCCTTTGACCCAGCACTGGCCCCACTACATAGTCACTTGCATCACACATTAACTCAAAAGGTTGCTCCCAGTCTGGGGTAATGATGATGGGTGTTGTGACCAGCCTCTTCTTTAGTTCCTCAAAAGCAATCCTGCATTTATCAGAATAAACAAAAGGGTGATCTTTTTCAAGTAACTTACAGAGAGGGTTTGATATTTTGGAGAAGTCTTTGATGAACCTCCGGTAAAAACCGGCGTGTCCAAGAAAGCTTCTTATGGCCTTGACGGATGTTGGTGGAGGCAACTTTGCAATGACATCAACTTTAGCACGGTCTAACTCAATGCCTTTGCTTGAAACCCGGTGCCCCAATACTATACCTTCTTGTACCATAAAATGGCACTTGTCCCAGTTTAGCACTAAGTTTGTTTCCATGCACCGTTTTAGCACTCTAGTCAGATTGGCAAGGCATTCATCGAATGAATTCCCTACCACCGAGAAATCATCCATGAACACCTCCATAATGTCTTCCACCATGTCGGTGAAAATAGCCATCATGCACCTTTGGAATGTGGCAGGTGC
The DNA here is from genome assembly GCA_032618575.1 of Nicotiana noctiflora. Lineage (NCBI taxonomy): Eukaryota > Viridiplantae > Streptophyta > Magnoliopsida > Solanales > Solanaceae > Nicotiana > Nicotiana noctiflora. Next base: position 197,217 of record JASVEL010002065.1, on the reverse strand, counting down.
ATTGTATAGTCCGAATGGCATCCTCCTGAAGGCAAAGATGCCATATGGGCATGTGAAGGAGGTCTTCTCTCTATCTTCGGGGGCTATGGAGATTTGATTGTACCCCGAGTATCCATCCAGAAAACAAAAATGGGACCTCCCTACCAACCTGTCAAGCATTTGATCAATGAAGGGAAGTGGGAAGTGATCTTTGTGGGTGGCTAGATTCAACTTCCTGTAGTCCATGCATATTCTCCATCCGGTGACGGTTCTTGTTGAGATCAATTCATTGTTCTCGTTTTTCACTACCGTCATGCCTCCTTTCTTTGGAACACATTGGACCGGGCTAACCCAGCTGCTGTCTGAGATTGGGAAGATGATTCCCGCATCTAGCCACTTTATTACTTCCTTCTTCACCACTTCCTTCATGTTGGGGTTCAGCCTTCTTTGATGTTCCCTGGAAGGTTTGTGTCCATCTTCCAAGAGGATGTTATGCATACAATAGGTTGGGCTGATCCCCTTTATGTCTGCCATGGTCCACCCGATGGCAGTCTTACATTCCTTGAGTACCTGTATAAGCTTTTGGGCCTGCACATCTAACAAACTAGATGAGATAATAACAGGTAACGTGGAGTTAGGACCTAGATATTCATAACTGAGATGTGATGGTAGTGCTTTAAGTTCGAGCATTGGTGGCTCTTCTATGGATGGCTTTGGTGGCGGGCTCTCTCTTTTCTCTAAGTGTAGAGGTTCGAACTCAATCTCTCTCTTCCAAAATCCCTTGCCTTCCAGAGATAGTACCCATTCGGCTAAACTTTCACCATTTACCTCTTCCATGTTCATCAGGCATGCTTGAAGTGGATCTTCAATGGTCAACTCCGCATCGTCGGTCTCCACTATCACATCAACCGCATCAATGAGAGAGCAATTTGCGAACTCACTAGGGCGCCTCATGGATTTTTGCACATTGAAAATGATCTCCTCATCATTCAACCTCATCTTGAGTTCCCCGGTTTCACAATCAATTATGGCTCTCCCGGTGGCTAGGAATGGTCTTCCTAGGATTATGGGAATTTCTTCGTCGACCTTGCAATCAAGAATAACAAAATCAGCGGGAAACACGAACTTCCCAACCTGGATAAGCACATCATCTAAAATATCAAATGGACGCTTAACCGTCCTATCAGCAAGCTATAAAAGCATAGAGGTGGGTCTGGCTCTCCCAATACCTAACCTCTATAAATAACTAAGGGCATGAGATTAATGCTTGCCCCCATATCACATAAATCCTTAGTAAAGGCATAATTCCCTATAGTGCATGGGATGGTGAAACTACCTGGATCAGATAGCTTCTCAGCAATGGGTCTATAGACCACTGCACTACAAGTCTGGGTAAGTGTTACTGTGGCCAAGTCTTCGAAATCAAATTTCCGCGACATCAAATCCTTTATCATCTTAGCATAACCAGGCATTTCTTTTAAAGCTTCAATTAATGGAATGTTTACCTAGATTTGCTTGAGAATCTCGAAGAACTTTTTGTATTGCTCCTCTTTCTGGTGTTTGGCCAACCTTTGGGGGAATGGTGGTGGAGGCCTCTTCTTCCCAGTGACTTGGGACTTTTCTTTTTCTATCACTTTCTCATCAATCTGCTGCCCTACCTGTTCAGCTACTTTCTCCATTCCCTATTTTGCTTCTTTATTCTCAACAACTGGCTGGACTGTGACTTCTGTCAACCCTCTGGATTCGTCCAGTTCAATGGGCAATGGAGTGGATGTCTCAGCCTGTCTGTCGATTTTATTACTTTCATTCTCAGCATCAAGATCTCTGCCGCTTCTCAGGGTTACTGCCATCATCTACTTTGGGACTTGGTCCTTTGGATTTGTTTGTGTATCTGCAGGCAATGTCCCTTGAGGATGATTGTTGAGAGACATAGCAATCTGACCCACCTGTACTTCAATATTCTTGATGGAGGCATCATGTGCATCTATCCTCTCATTTGTTTTGGCATTTGACCCAATTACCTGCTGCATCATAGCTTTTAACTCTGCAAACCCATCATCATGTCTACCCCCATGTGGTGGTGGAGGTGGATGATATCCATGTTGCTGATTGCCGAAATTCTGAGGTCTAGGATATGGAGCCATGTTGTGTGGTGGCCTCATACCTGCTGCATTAAATTGTGGCTGGGGAGGTCTGTACTGTATTGGAGCCTGTTGGCCCCAGTTTTTATTACCTTGTCGCTGTCCTCCATAGTTAGCCACATATTTCATATCCTCGTGCTGATGATGATGTTCTTGGTCTGCAGCCTATGGATTACCTATGGGTTGGCTAATGCATGATGTGCATAAACCACCATTGGTAGTATCTACAATGTGAACCTGCTGCTTGACTCCTGATTCTTCCACCTTCTTTGTTAGGATGCTCATTTGTGTCAATAGAGTTGCCATGTTCTCCTCCAGAGTGTTGGATGGATCCAGGGGTACAGAGTGTACCACTGGTGTGATAGGAGCATTCCTGGACGTCCACCCGCAATTTTGGGCCATCTTGTCTAGCAAATTTTGGCCCTCTCTCCAAGTTTTGCTTAGAAAAGCCCCACCTGCTCAAGCATCTACAATGTTCTTCATGCTGTCTAAAAGCCCCATGTAGAATCTTTGGCCTAACATCTGCTCTGGAATCCCATGGTGAGGACACATAACAAGCATACCCTTGAATCTGCCCCAAGTTTCAAGTAATATTTTCAGTGGTTTCTGCTTGAAGCTCACAATCTCATCAATTTGTTGAGCTGTCTTGTTAGGAGGATGAAACTTGTTGTGGAATTGTTCCCAAGTTGCAATGGAGTTTATTGGGAGTGAGTTTAGCCATATCTGTGCTGCTCCTGTAACTGAGAACGGAAAGAGTAATAATTTGATAGCTTACGGAGTTACATTCGGTTGCCTTTGTGTTTTGCATATTGAGAGAAAATTCTTCAGGTGCTGCTGTGGATCTTCAACCTGAGACCCAGAGAATAATCCCTTGTTTTGCAATAAGTGTAGCATATTGTTGGTAATCTGGAAAGAATCAGCTTGAATTGCTGGCACAACGATGGCAGTTGCCAAATTATCCGCTGTGGGTTGTGCCCAGTCAAACAGTGCACCTTCCTGTGCCTCATGTGCCTCTTGCATATTTAGCCCGGCTTGCTGGTTTTGTTCGTTTGCATCACCCATGTCGAAGTCTAGTTCTATTGGTTGTTGAGATTGTTGAATTTGTTTGATGGCTTTGTTACGTGCCCGAAAAGTTTGCGCGTGGTCTGAGAGTCCTTCAATTAGTTCTCCAGTCCTTGCAGATTTTCTAGGCATGCACATGAATACCCAAATCAACAACGGTCAAAATATTCAATGTAAAGTGTAAAAAGAACCTGAATACACAAGATTCTTGAAGTTTTGTCAATGGCAATTGATAATTCCATTAATTCCCCGGCAACGGCGCCAAAATTGATTCACGTCCAAGCAACGGTCATAGTCAATATAACTTGGTCTAATAAGTCCAAGATCGATCCCATAGAGAATTAACCTACCAATTGCAACTATCACAACCCCAAAAGAACTTTCGAATCAAGTTCCCAAACTTTGAATATATCTTTGTGTGAATTTCAAATATCTACTTTGCAATAATTAAGAATGCTTGAAAGAAAGAATTGAATGTAGAGTAAAAAGAATATTATGAGAAGGACTAAGGTATTGATTTCCCCTATTGATGGAATCCCTTATCGTTATGCTCATACAAATTGTTAATATATTCTATCAATCATGAATGCTATGTGTATCGTAACCCTCTCCCGAGCAATTACAATAATTTACTAGTGCACTCTCCCGAGCTACCCTAGCTAGCTTTAATTTGAATAGTTCACTTAAGATTTCACCCAAGACTTCGTTATTCCTAACCCCGTCTTTACGCCTAAAGTTATAGATTCCTCCAATAACCTAGGTGTGGTGTTGTTCAACAATATACCTAAATATGCACTCTTTTCCAAGTTATGCACACTAAATAGGCACAGCTAATTGGGGATCCTACCAATTCACTACAACAAAAATAAAGTTGAACAAATAGAAATCTAAGTCACAATTTGTAATCACATAAACGATAAGTTCATCACTCAATAGGTTCCATCAAAACCTTAGAAAAGGATTTAGTTACTCATGCTTGAAGAAACAAGAATAATAATAATTGAAATCATAAAGAAATAATTGATATAAAATAAAAGAAAGAGTTGAGAGGATTCTCTCTTACTAAATATTTTGCAAAAGTAGTGAAATAAAGACAACATGCCTCTATGGGGCAAACTAGGAGTTTATATAGAGGTTTTAGGGCTTAAAAAACTAAATTCGAATCCAATTAGGAGAACTGGGCGCCGGCTTCCGCGGTTCGTTCGCAGCCGCGAGCCAACCGCGAATAGTCAAACTTCAGAATGCCTCTTTTTTCGCGGTTCATCCGCGACCGCGAATGAACCGCGGATGAATAGTGCTGCGTATTTTTCACTGCTTCTTCCAGCTCTTTTCACCTTAGATCTTTTCTTGGCCTTTTCATCCACATATGACTTCAAAATACTCTTCTTAGCATCCATTGCATCACATGTACCTATAACACACAAACAAATACTAATCAAAGCATTTTGTCCTCATAAACAACATAAATACCATAACAAAGTGTGATTATTTAGGGCATAATTATAGTCGAATTCACCTATTATCAAGAATCAACCTCCACGGGCGTAGAATCTGATCAAAAGTAGTTGAAATACATCAAAATAGGCCAATGGGATGTTACCCAGTCAAAGAAATTCAAATTACACCAAAAACTACAAAGTTGCCAAAACCCGACTTTCGGTACGCATCTTGAAAAATTACGAAAGTCACATATTCGAAATCCACGTCTCAACACGAGTCTATGCATATAAAATTTACCAAAATCGGACTCCGTTATTCAAATCAATGATTTTCCATAATCTAGGTCAAGGGCTAAAATCCCCCATTAATCTTCCATTAACAGTGAAATACTCGAAGATTCCGTGATAAAATAACGTAATTAGGCCATAAAACTTACCTCCGATGAATACCCGATGAATTCCCAGCAATTTCTCATGAATTTCTCTCTCTAAGACTCAAAAATGGTGATTTTATGACTGAAACCGTGACTGGAGTATTTTTAAAATTTAATTCACTGCCAGACAAATTAACCCTACACGTTCGCGTTACTGCTCACGCGTCCGCGATGCACAATTCAATCTTCCTCTACGCGAACGCGACGCCTCCCACGCGTTCGCGATGAACAACTTTTCAGCCGACCAAATTTTCTTCTACGCGAACGCAATGTTTCCCTTCTCCCTCCTACGCGAACGCGACACCCTCGACGCGAACGCGATGCTCAATCCTACCTTGCCTATGCGAACGCGGCCGGTGCCACGCGAACACGAAGGCTTAAGGTCTGGTGCATAGAATCTGCAATTTTCTATAGATTTTCTAAGTTCCAAATGCCTGGATGAGGGTCCGAATTCACCCCGAGGCCCCTGGGACCCCAACGAAAACCACCAACATACTCCAAAACACGATACGAACTTGTTCCAATCATAAAAACACGCCCTTAAACACATAAATCAACGAATTATAGCGGATTCAAGACTAGGATTCAACTCAAACTTCCAAAACTAACATTAAATCAAAAACCCGACCAAACGACGTCTGAATGATCTGAAAATTTGCAGACATATCCAAAATCACATAACGAAGCTACAAAAATTATCGGAATTCCATTCCGACTCCCGGATCAAAATCTCACCTACCGTTCAGATTTCGCCAAAATTCAACCTTAGCCAATTCAAGACTATTTCAACACCGGACCTCCAAATTCAATTCCGATCGCTCCCCTAAGTCACGAATCACCTCCCGGAACTAACCAAATCATCAGAATCCGATTCCGAGCCCTCTAACTAAATAGTCAACTCCAGGTTGACTTTCCATATTCAAGCTTCCTTCCAAAAGGCTATTTGCCTCATTTTCAACTAGAATCACTCCTAACTCACCCGATAGACTCTAACACCGATATAAAAGCATGAAACATATAAGTACAAGGTAACGGGGTGGTAATTCCTGTGACGACGGGCCGGGTCATCACATTCACCCCCACATAACAAACACTCATCCTCGAGCGGGTCAAGAAACATACATGAAGACTCAAATAAGTGAGGATATCTACTCCGCATCTCCCGCTCGATCTTCCAAGTGGCCTCCTCCACGGGTCAACCTCTCCACTGAACCTTAACTGATGTAATGTCCTTGAACGTCAATCTTCTCACCTGACGACCCAATACAGCTATAGGCTCCACATCATAGGTCAAATCATTATGAAGCTGAATAGTGCTAAAGTCCAACACATGCAATGGGTCGCCAACATACTTCCGGAGCATGGATACGTGAAACACTGGATGAACTCCCGATAGACTGGGTAGCAAAGCAAGCATATACGCCACCTCTCCAATCCTCCTGACGATCTCAAAAGGGCCAATAAATCTCGGACTGAGCTTTACTTTCTTTCCAAATCTCATGACGCCTTTCATCGGCGAAACCTTCAGTAAGACTTTCTCACCCACGGAATAAGACACATCCCGAACCTTCCGGTCCGCATAACTCTTCTGGCGCGACTGAGCTGTGCGAAGTGTCTCCTAAATCACCTTCACCCCATCCAAAGCATCCTGGACTAACTCTGTCCCCAATAACCTTGCCTCACCGGGCTCAAACTAACCAACTAGAGATCTACACCGTCTCCCATATAAAGCCTCATGCGGCTCCAACTGAAGACTGGATTGGTAGCTGTTGTTATAGGCAAACTCTGCGTGAGGAAAATAATCAGCCCATGAACCACCGAAGTCAATAACACAAGCTCTTAACATATCCTCCAAGATCTGAATAGTACGCTCGGACTGTCCGTCCGTCTGAGGATGGAATGTAGTACTCAACTCAACTTGGGAGCCCAACTCCGCTGAAATGTCCTCCAGAACTGTGAAGTAAACTGAGTACCTCTGTCTGATATGATAGAAACTTGGACTCCATGCAATCTAACAATCTCGCGAATGAATATCTCAACTAACCGCTCTGAGGAGTACGTAGTACACACATGAATGAAGTGAGCTAACTTGGTCAGCCTTTCCACAATCACCCAAACAGGATCAAACTTTCTCGCTTTCCGAGGGAGTCAAGTAACAAAGTCCATAGTGATCCTTTCCCACTTCCATTCGGGAATATCAATGCGCTGAAATACACCACCGGGTCGCTGATGCTCGTACTTAACCTGCTGACAGTCGAGGCACCGTGCTACATGTCTAACAATGTCTATCTTCATCTTCCACCACCAATAGTGTTGTTTCAAGTCTTGGTACATCTTCGCGGCTCCTGGATGAATAGAATACCGCGAGCTATGGGCCTCCTCCAGAACTAACTCACGAAGGCCAACAACATTAGGCACACATATCCAGCCCTGCATCCTCAATACACCATCACTATCAATAGTGACATCTCTAATATCATCATGCTGAACTCTGTCCTTAAGAACAACCAAGTGTGGATCATCATGGTGGTGCTCACGAATACGATCATATAGAGAAGACCGAGATACAACACAAGCCAACACCCTGCTGGGATCTGAAATGTTTAACCTCACTAGCCGATTGGCTAGTGCCTGAACATCATTAGAAAATGATCTCTCCTCAGCTGGAATATATGCCAAGCTGCCCATACTGACCGCCTTCCGGCTCAAAGCATCGGCCACCACATTGGCCTTCCCCGGATGATATAGAATAGTAATGTCATAATCCTTGAGCAACTCAAGCCATCTCCGCTGTCTCAAATTAAGATCCATCTCTTTGAACAAATGCTGGAGACTACGATGATCGGTATACACCTCACAGGACACGCCGTACAAATAGTGACTCCAAATCTTCAAGGCATGAACTATGGTAGCTAGCTCCGAATCATGAACAGGGTAGTTCTTCTCATGTGGCTTCAACTGCAGAGAAGCATAAGCAATCACTCTACCCTCCTGCATCAACACACAACCTATCCCCACTCTCGAGGCATCACAATATACAGTATATGAACCTGAAGCTGATGGCAACACTAATACTGGAGTTGTGGTCAAAGCTGTCTTGAGCTTCTGAAAGCTCTCCTCGCACTCATCCGACCACACGAATGGTGCACCCTTCTGAGTTAACTTAGTCAAAGAAGAAGCAATGGATGAAAATCCCTAAACAAACAGACAAAAATATCCCGCCAAACCAAGAAAGCTCCCGATCTCTATAGCTGAGGACGGTCTAGGTCAACTCTGCACCGCCGCTATCTTCTTCGGATCAACCTGAATACCATCACGAGACACCACATGACCCGGAAATGCTACTGACTCGAGCCAAAACTCACACTTGGAGAATTTAGCATACAACTTCTCCTCCCTCAACCTCTGCAACACAATACTCAAATGCTGAGCATGCTCTTCCTGACTACGGGAGTAGACTAGAGTCCCTGATCTTAAGCTGATGATAGCCTGAACGAAGATCAATCTTAGAAAACACTCTCGCACCCTGTAACTGATCAAACAAATCATCAATGTGCGGTAGAGGGTACTTGTTCTTCACTGTTACCTAGTTCAATTGCCTATAATCAATACACATCCGCATGGAACCATCTTTCTTATTAACAAATAACATAGGTGCACCCCACGGGGACACACTAGGGCGAATAAATCCCTTATCCAAAAGCTCTTGAAGCTGTTCTTTCAATTCCTTCAACTCAGCTGGTGCCATCCTATAAGGAGGAACAGAAATGTGCTGAGTGCCCGGCACCAAGTCAACCAAAATCAATATCCCTGTCCGGCGGCATACCCGGCAGGTTTGAGGGGAACACAACTGAAAAGTCCCTCACAACAGGTACAGAATCAATGCTAGGAGACTCCACTCCCACATCCCTCACAAATGCAAAATACGACAAACACCCATTTTCAACCATTCTCTGAGCTTTTAAGAATGAAATGACACGACTAGGGACGAAATCTGTCGAACCCCGCCACTCAATCTGAGGAATACCAGGAATAGCCAACGTAACTGTCTTAGCATCACTGTCCAATATAGCATGGTAAGGAGACAACCAGTCCATATCCAATATAACATCAAAGTCCACCATCCCTAACAGTAACAAATTCGCCTGGGTCTCCAGACCCCCAATAGAAATAACACAGGATCTATAGACATGATCCACAACAATCGTATCACCCACGGGGATGGATAGATGAACAGGAAAATCAAGACTACCACGGGTCGCACCCAAGTGATGTGCAAAATAAGAAGACACGTACGAATATTTGGACCCTGGATCGAATAGAACAGAGGCATCTCTGTGACAGACAGAAATGATACATGTAATCCCTGCATCGGAGGCAACTGCATCACGCCTGTCAGGAAGTGCATAGAATCGTGTCTGGCCTCCACTAGATCGCTCCTCACCTCTGGGGCGACTACGGGAAGACTGACCTCCACCTCTACTAGCCTGAGATGGTGCTGAAGAGGAGGGTTGATCCCTCTGTTGATCCCTGTCCCTACGAAGTCGAGGGCACTGCCTCCTTATGTGACCAAACTCTCCACACTCAAAACAGCTACCTGGAGCTGGAGAAGGGGACTGAAGGGAACCCCTCGCCGCAGACGAACCCTAGGTTGAAGAAGTAATAGGTGCTGCACTCTAGGCTGGGAGGGCACTAAGTGAAGACCGACCCTGCTAGAATCCCTGGCGACCACGACTAGAAGAAGCTCCGCTCTGCTCAGGGTGGCCTGAATGAGAAGTTCTAGATGAGCGACCTCTGCCCTGCTGAAAATGCCCTCTAGATGGAGCACCGCTGAAGCTACCAGAACCACGAGGCCTCTTGGCCGCCCTCTCCTCCCGCTCCCGGTGACGATCCGCCTCAATGAAGCGTGCCATATCCATAACCTGCTCAAAAGATGATGATAGAACTCTCTCTCTGGTCATAAGAATGCGAATGGAGTAGTTCAGGCCATCAATGAACCTCCTAATCCTCTCCCTATCAGTCGGGATCATCCATATGGTATGCCTAGCCAACTATGTATATCTCAGCTCATACTGGGTCACTAACATGTTTCCCTATACCAACCACTCAAACTGGCAGCGAAGCTCATCACGATGGGACTGAGGTACATACTTCTCCAAGAAGAGAGTAGAAAACTGCTGCCAGGTAAGAGGTGCTACTCCCGCAGGCCTACGCCTCTCAAACTCCTCCCACCAATCAAACGCGGGACTAGTAAAATGGAAAGTAGTGAATGAAAGTCCGCTAAACTCAAGAATACCAGCTGTACGTAACATCCTCTGGCACTTATCTAAGAAACCCTGGGCATCCTCGCTCTCAGTACCACTGAAATGGGGTGGCTGGAGTCTACCAAATCTCTCTAGACGACGCTGCTCGTCGTCGGGCATAACCTGAACCATATGCTCTGGAGCTGGTGTAGCTGGAGGAATAACTGGTGCAACCAACTGACCGAGGACCGCCTTCGGTGTCTGAAGTCCCTGAACCACCTGCTCAGGTGTGTGAGCTACAGGGGTCTGCTGACCACCCCCTGTCTGGGATGTCACTGCAGTAGCGGTAGCTGATACTACCTGAGCCAATCCGGAACACACCGATAATATCTGGGCCAAAGTCTCCTGAAGACCAGGAATAGCAATAGACATCGTCTGGGCCTGAGCTGGGGCTGCATGAGCATCAACCACTAGGGGCGGCCCCTGAATAGGTAGAACGAGCGGGTCAGCTGGCACTGCCTCAGCTGCCCTACCTTTACCTCTACGATGATCGCGCCCACGACCTCTAGCAGGTGGCAATGGAGGTCGTCCACCTCGTCCTGAAGCTCGAGTTCTCGCCATCTGCGAGAGAATAGAATACAGAAGTTCAGTTCTCAGAACAACAAGATCGCAAAATAGAGTTCAAGAAATGTGAAGTGTTTCCTAATGGTTCGCAGCCTCCCGAGGATAAGTACAGGCGTCCCCGTACCGATCCACAAGACTACCAACCGGCTCAAGACTCATAAGGCCTAGTAGCCTAGGCTCTGATACCAACTTGTCACGACCCCAAACCCGGTCGTGATGGCGCCCAGCACACTACTAGGCCAGCCTGACCAATCAACAGAACTCACGGAGCTATTAGCTCATTTGTAGCCATTTAGGAAACAACAATGATAGAACAACATCAATAGAAGTACCAAGTACGGGGATCACGTCCCAAAACAATAACAACTCCTCATTGACCAAGGGGTCACGAGTCAAGAGCCGCTAAAGAGTATACAAGTGCAATAGTGTCTACATCAGTACTCAAGTGCGGAAGTAGATAACAACATGAAATAAAGAAAGCTAGAAGGAAATCAGGTCCTGCGGACGCGACAGCTACCTTAACTCTCCAGAATGATAACTCCGATCAGCTACTGGATCAGGGCTGCTGTGACGTACCTGGATCTGCACACAAGGTGCAGGGAGTAAAGTGAGTACTTCCAGACTTAGTGGTAATGAACAAGGGTAAGACAGCGAAAGGTAAGAAATCACAATATAGCACTATGTAAAGCTGTAATCGAATACCCTGCAACAGTATCAATATCAACAGTATCTGTACCAGCAAGTACCAGCAAAACAATATAACAGCTATCAGATGTAGCTAAATGCAATGCAATGCATGAAATGACCGCTACGACGCGTAGCCCGATCCAATTTTGGTACTCGTGCTTACTGTGGGGGTTCAGACTCCGGAGGGGCTCCTACTGCCCAAGCACAATATCATGAATACGCTGCGGCGCGCAGCCCGATCCACTACCAGTCAGCTAATATGCAAATGCAGCCTCACAGGCTCAAAACTAGTTTTAAAAACTCTTTTTATCATTTTGTTTTCAGTAGAAAACAGTATATCAAAGTTCCAGAGTTTGGAAAACCATAATGACAGCAATAGCTCAGGACTGGTAGTAAAACTAGCATGTCAATATCACAGAAACAATGATAACGATCCTCGCAGGATCCCAATAACTGGCTCAGAGCCCATAAATGTACACAACCATCCAAGAAGGAGGTTCACGAACTCACAAATAGCCAATAACACAGTATAATATCAATAGGTCAGACTAAGCCATAGTCCCCAATCACAATCGACCCCGCACTCACAGGAGAGTATGTGTCTCGCCGCTATACAGCGTCACAAAGTGGTATACCGGGGTTTGAACCCGCTGGTCATCACCCACATCCATTACTCACCTCGACTCGGCTCGACGACTAATCCGCGATGCCCTTGCCATGAGAATCAACCTCCACAAGCGTAGAATCTGATCAAATGTAGTAGAAATACATCAAAATAGGCCAATGGGATGTTAACCAGTCAAAGAAATTCAAATTACACCAAAAACTACTAAGTTGCCAAAACCCGACTTTTGGTACGCTTCTCGAAAAATTACGAAAGTCACATATTCGAAATCCTCATCTCAACACGAGTCTATGCATATAAAATTTACCAAAATCGGACTCCATTTGCCCATTCAAATCAATGATTTTCCATAATCTAGGCCTAGGGCTAAAATCCCCCATTAATCTTCCATTAACAGTGAAATACTCGAAGATTCCATGATAAAATAACGTAATTAGGCCATAAAACTTACCTCCGTTGAATAACCGATGAATTCCCAGCAATTTCCCGTGAGTTTCTCTCTCTAAGACTCAAAAATGGTGATTTTATGACTGAAACCGCGACTGGACTATTTCTGGAATTTAATTCACTGCCAGACAAATTAACCCTACGCGTTCGCGTTACTACTCACGCATCCGCGATGCACAGTTCAGTCTTCCTCTACGCGAACGCGACGCCTCCCACGCGTTCGCGATGAATAACTTTTCAGCCGACCAAATTTTCTTCTACGCGAACGCGATGTTTCCCTTCTCCCTCCTATGCGAACGTGACACCCTCGACGCGAACGCGATGCTCAATCCGGCCTTGCCTACGCGAACGCGGCCAGTGCCACGCGAACGCGAAGGCTTAAGGTCTGTTGCACAGAATCTGCAATTTTTTGCAGATTTTCTAAGTTCTAAATGCCCGGATGAAGGTCCAAATTCACCCCGAGGCCCCCGGGACCCCAACGAAAACCACCAACATACTCCAAAACACGATACGAACTTGTTCCAATCATAAAAACATGCCCTTAAACAGAGAAATCATTGAATTATAGCGGATTCAAGCCTAGGATTCAACTCAAACTTCCGAAACTAACATTGAATCAAAACCCGACCAAACGATGTCCGAATGATCTGAAAATTTGCAGACATATCCAAAATCACATAACGAAGCTACAGAAATTGTCGGAATTCCATTCCAAATCCCGGATCAAAATCTCACCTACCGTTCGGATTTCACCAAAATTCAACCTTAGCCAATTCAAGCCTATTTCTACACCGGACCTCCAAATTCAATTCCGATCGCTCCCCTAAGTCACGAATGACCTCCCGGAACTAACCAAATCATCAGAATCCAATTTCGAGCCCTCTAACTAAATAGTCAACTCCAGGTTGACTTTCCATATTCAAGCTTCCTTCCAAAAGGCTATTTGCCTCATTTTCAACTAGAATCACTCCTAACTCACCCGATAGACTCTAACACCGATATAAAAGCATGAAACATATAAATACAAGGTAACAGGGTGGTAATTCCTGTGACGACGGGCCGGGTCATCACATTCTCCCCCACTTAAGCAAATGCTCGTCCTCGAGCGGGTCAAGAAACATACCTGAAGACTCAAATAAGTGAGGATATCTGCTTCGCATCTCCCGCTCGATCTCCCAAGTGCCCTCCTCCATGGGTCGACCTCTCCACTAAACCTTAACTAATGCAATGTCCTTGGACCTCAATCTTCTCACCTGACGACCCAATATAGCTATAGGCTCCACATCATAGGTCCAATCATCATCAAGCTGAATAGTGCTAAAGTCCAACACATGCGATGGGTCGCCAACATACTTCCAGAGCATGGATACGTGAAACACTGGATGAACTCCCGATAGACTAGGTGGCAACGCAAGCATATACGCCAACTCTCCAATCCTCCTAAGGATCTCAAAAGGGCCAATAATCTCAGACTGAGCTTACCTTTCTTCCCAAATCTCATGACGCCTTTCATAAGAGAAACCTTCAGTAAGACTTTCTCACCCACAAAATAAGACATATCCCGAACCTTCCGGTCCGCATAACTCTTCTAGCGCGACTGAGCTGTACGAAGTCTCTCCTGAATAACCTGCACCCTATCCAAAGCATCCTGGACTAACTCTGTCCCCAATAACCTTGCCTCACCGGGCTCAAACCAACCAACTAGAGATCTACACCGTCTCCCATATAAAGCCTCATACGGCGCCATCTGGATACTGGATTGGTAGCTGTTGTTATAGGCAAACTCTGCGAGAGGCAAATAATCAGCCCATGAACCACCGAAGTCAATAACACAAGCTCTCAACATATCCTCCAAGATCTGAATAGTACGCTCGGACTGTCCGTCCGTCTGAGGATGGAATGCAGTACTCAACTCAACCTGGGAGCCCAACTCATGCTGAAATGTCCTCCAGAATTGTGACGTAAACTGAGTACCTCTGTCTGATATGATTAGAAACTGGGACTCCATGCAATCTAACGATCTCCCGAATGAATATCTCAGCTAACCGCTCCGAGGAGTACGTAGTACACACAAGAATGAAGTGAGCTGACTTGGTCAGCCTATCCACAATCACCCAAATAGAATCAAACTTCCTTGCTGTCCGAGGGAGTCCAGTAACAAAGTCTATAATGATCATTTCCCACTTCCATTCAGGAATATCAATGCGCTGAAATACGACATCGGGCCTCTGATGCTCATACTTAACCTGCTGACAGTTGAGGCACCGTGCTACATGTCTAACAATGTCCATCTTCATCTTTCTCCACCAATAGTGTTGTTTCAAGTCTTGGTATATCTTCGCGGCTCCTGGATGAATAGAATACCGCGAGCTATGAGGCTCCTCCAGAATTAAGACACGAAGGCCATCAATGTTGGGCACACATATCCGGCCCTACATCCTTAATACACCATCACTATTAATAGTGACATCTCTAGCATCATCATGCTGAACTCTGTCCTTAAGGACAACCAAGTGTGGATCATCATGCTGGCGCTCACGAATACGATCATATAGAGAATACCGAGATACAAGACAAGCCAACACCCTACTGGGCTCTGAAATGTCTAATCTTACTAGTCGTACAAATAGTCCCTCCAAATCTTCAAGGCAGGAACTATGGCAGCTAGCTCCAAATCATGAACAAGGTAGTTCTTCTCATGTGGCTTCAACTGCCGAAAAGCATAAGAAATCACTCTACCCTCCTGCATCAATACACAACCTATCCTCACTCTCGAGGCATCACAATATACAGTATATGAACTTGAAGCTGATGGCAACACTAATACTGGAGTTGTGGTCAAAGCTGTCTTCAGCTTCTGAAAGCTCTCCTCGCACTCATCTGACCACACGAATGGTGCACCCTTTTGAGTTAACTTAGTCAAAGAAGAAGCAATGGATAAAAATCCCTGAACAAACCGGCGATAATATCCCGCCAAACCAAGAAAGCTCCTGATCTCTGTAGCTGAGGACGGTCTAGGCCAACTCTGCACCGCCTCTATCTTCTTCGAATCAACCCGAATACCATCCCAAGACACCACATGACCCAGAAATGCTACTGACTCGAGCGAAAACTCACACTTGGAGAATTTAGCATACAACTTCTCCTCCCTCAACCTCTGCAACACAATACTCAAATGTTGAGCATGCTCCTCTTGACTACGGGAGTAGACTAGAATGTCATCAATGAACACTATCACGAATGAATCCAAATACGGCCTGAACACACTTTTCATCAGATGCATGAATGCTGCTGGGGCGTTGGTCAGCCCAAAAGACATCACAAGGAACTCATAGTGGTCATATCTAGTCCTGAATGCAGTCTTCATAATATCAGAGTCCCTGATCTTCAACTGATGATAGCCTGAACGAAGATCAATCTTAGAAAACACTCTCGCACCCTGTAACTAATCAAACAAATCATCAATGCGCGGTAGAGGGTACTTGTTCTTCACTGTTACCTTGTTCAAAATTGCCTATAATCAATACACATCCGCATGGAACCATCTTTTTTCTTAACAAATAACATAGGTGCACCCCACGGGGACACACTAGGGCGATTAAATCCCTTATCCAAAAGCTCCTGAAGCTGTTTTTTCAATTCCTTTTACTCAGCTGGTGCCATTCAATAAGGAGGAATATAAATGGGCTGAGTGCCCTGCACCAAGTCAATGCCAAAATCAATATTCCTGTTCGGCAGCATACCCGGCAGTTCTGAGGGGAACACATCTGGAAAGTCCCTCACAACAGGTACAGAATCAATGCTAGGAGACTCAGCTCCCACATCCCTCACAAATGCTAAATAAGACAAACACCCCTTTTCAACCATTCTCTGAGCTTTTAAGAACGAAATGACACAGCTAGGGACGAAATCACTCGAACCCCGCCACTCAATCTGAGGAATACCGGGAATAGCCAACGTAACTATCTTAGCATGACAGTCCAATATAGCATGGTACGGAGACAGCCAGTCCATACCCAATATCACATCAAAGTCCACCATCCCTAACAATAACAGATCCGCCTAGGTCTCCAGACCCCCAATAGAAATAACACAGGATCTATAGACATGATCCATAACAATCGTATCACCCACGGGGGTGGATATATGAACAGGCAAATCTAGACTACCACGGGTCGCACCCAAGTGATGTGCAAAATAAGAAAACACGTACGAATATGTGGACCCTGGATCAAATAGAATATAGGCATCTCTGTGACAGACAGAAATGATACCTGTAATCACTGCATCGGAGGCAACTGCATCACGCCTGTCAGAGAGTGCATAGAATCGTGCTTGGCCTCCACCGGATCGCTCATCGTCTCTGGGGTGACTACGAGAAGACTGACCTCCACCTCTACTAGCCTGAGATGGTGCTGAAGAGGAGGGCCGATCCCTCTGCTGAGCCCTATCCTTACGAAGTCGAGGGCACTACCTCCTCATGTGGCCAAACTTACCACACTCATAACAAGCACCTGGTGCTGGAGAAGGGGACTGAAGGGAACCCCTCACCGCAGAAGAACCCTGGGCTGAAGAAGTAGGTGCTGCACTCTGGGCCGGGAGGGCACTAAGTGAAGACTGACCCTGCTGAAATCCCTGTCGACCATGACCATAAGAACCTCCGCTTTGCTCAGGGCAGCCTGAATGAGAAGGTCTAGATGAGCGACCTCTCCCCTCCAGAAAATGCCCTCTAGATGGAGCACCGCTGAAGCTACCAGAACCCCGAGGCCTCTTGGCCTCCCTCTCCTCCCGCTCCCGGCTATGATCCGCCTCAATGGAGCGTGCCATATCCACAACCTGCTCAAAAGATGATGATAGAACTCTTTCTCTGGTCATAAGAATGCGAATGGAGTAGTTGAGGTCATCAATGAACCTCCTAATCCTCTCCCTATCAGTCGGGATCATCCATGTGGCATGCCTAGCCAACTGTGTATATCTCAGCTCATACTGGGTCACTGACATGTCGCCCTCTACCAACAACTCAAACTAGCGATGAAGCTCCTAAATACGGGACTGAGGTACACACTTCTCCAAGAAGAGAGTAGAAAACTGCTGCCAGGTAAGAGGTACTGCTCCCGCAGGCCTATGCCTCTCAAACTCCTCCCACCAATCAAACGTGGGACCAGTAAACTGGAAAGTAGTGAATGAAACTCCGCTGGACTCAAGAATACCAGCTGTACGTAACATCCTCTGGCACTTATCTAAGAAACCCTGGCATCTTCGCCCTCAGTACCACTGTAATGGGGTGGCTGGAGTCTACCAAATCTCTATAGATGACGCTGCTCGTCGTCGAGCATAACCTGAACCATATGCTCTGGAGCTGGTGCAGCTGGAGGAATAACTGGTGCAACTGCCTGAGCAGGGACTGCCTCCGACGTCTGAAGTCCCTAAACCAGCTGCTCAGGTGTGCGAGCTGCAGGGGTCTGCTGACCACCCCTTGTCTAGGATGTCGCTGCAGTAGCGGTAGCTGATACTAACTGAGCCAATCCGGAACACACCGATAATATTTGGGCCATAGTCTCCTGAAGACCAGGAATAGAAATAGACACCGTCTGGGCCAGAGCTAGGGCTGCTGGAGCATCAACCACTGGGGCTGCCCCTGAATAGGTACAACGGGCGGGTCAGCTGGCACTCCCTCAGCTGCCCTACCTCTACCTCTTCCACGGTCGCGCCCACGGCCTCTAGCAGGTGGCAATGGAGGTCGTCCACCTCGTCCTGAAGCTCAAGTTCTCCCCATCTGCGAGAGAATAGAATACAGAAGTTCAGTTCTCAAAACAACAAGATCACACAATAGAGTTCAAGAAATGTGAAGTGTTTCCTAAAGGTTCGCAGCCTCCCGAGGATAAGTACAGGCGTCCCCATACCGATCCCCAAGACTCTACCAACCGACTCAAGACTAATGAGGCCTAGTAACCTAGGCTCTGATACCAACTTGTCACGACCCCAAACTCGATCGTGATGGCGCCCAGCACACTGCTAGGCCAGCCTGACCAATCAACAGAACTCACGGAGCTATTAGCTCATTTGTAGCCATTTAGGCATCAACAATGATAGAACAATAGCAATAGAAGTAACAAGTACGGGGATCACGTCCCAAAACAATAACAACTCCCCAAAGAGCAAGGAGTCACGAGTCAAGAGCCTCTAAAGAGTATACAAGTGCAATAGTGTCTACATCAGTACTCAAGTGCGGAAGTAGATAACAACATGAAATAAAGAAAGCTAGAAGGAAGTCAGGTCCTGCGGATGCGGCAGCTACCTTAACTCTTCAGAAATATAACTCCGAGCAGCTACTGGATCAGGGTTGCTGTGATGTACATGGATCTGCACACAAGGTACGGGGAGTAAAGTGAGTACTTCCAGACTCAGTCGTAATGAACAGGGGTAAGACAACGAAAGGTAAGAAATCACAATATAGCACTATGTAAAGGTGTAGTCGAATACCCTGCAACAGTATCAATATCAACAGTATCTGTAGCAGCAAGTACCAGAAAAACAATATAACAGCTATCAGATGTAGCTAAATGCAATGCAATGCATGAAATGACCGCTACGGCGCATAGCCCGATCCAATTTGGGTACCCATGCTCACTGTGGGGGTTCATACTCCGGAGGGGCTCCTACAGCCCAAGCACAATATCATGACTACGCTGCGGCGCGCAGCCCGATCCACTACCAGTCAGCTAATATGCGAATGCAGCCTCACAGGCTCAAAAGTAGTTTTGAAAACTCTTTTTATCATTTTTTTCAGTAGAAAACAGTATATCAAAGTTCCAGAGTTTGGAAAACCATAATGACAGCAATAGCTCTGGACTGGTAGTAAAACTAGCATGTCAATATCACAAAAACAATGATAACGATCCTCGCGGGATCCCAATAACTGGCTCACAGCCCATAAATGTACAAAACCATCCAAGAAGGAGGTTCACCGGCTTAAGAATAGCCAACAACACAGTATAATATCAACAGGTCGGACTAAGCCATAGTCCCCAATCACAATTGACCCCGCACTCACAGGAGAGTACGTGTCTCGCCGCTATACAACGTCACAAAGTGATATACTAGGGTTTCGAACCCGCTGGTCATCACCCACATCCATTACTCACCTTGACTCAGCTCGACGACTAATCCGCGATGCCCTTGCCATGAGAATCAACCTCCACAGGCGTAGAATCTGATCAAATGTAGTAGAAATACATCAAAATAGGCCAATGGGATGTTACCCAGTCAAAGAAATTCAAATTACACCAAAACTACAAAGTTTCCAAAACCCGACTTTCGGTACGCTTCTAAAAAAAATTACAAAAGCCGCATATTCGAAATCCTCGTCTCAACACGAGTCTATGCCTATAAAATTTACCAAAATCGGACTCCATTTGCCCATTCAAATCAATGATTTTCCATAATCTAGGCCTAGGGATAATACCCCCCATTAATCTTCCATTAACAGTGAAATACTCGAAGATTCCATGATAAAATAATGTAATTAGGCCATTAAACTTACCACCGATGAATTCCCAACAATTTCCCGTGAGTTTCTCTCTCTAAGACTCAAAAATTGTGATTTTATGACTAAAGCCGCGACTGGACTGTTTCTGGAATTTAATTCACTGCCAGACAATTAACCCTACGCGTTCGCGTTACTGCTCACGCGTTCGCATTACTGCTCACGCGTCCGCGATGCACAGTTCAATCTGCCTCTACGCGAATGTGACACCTCCCACGCGTTCGCGATGAACAACTTTTCAGCCGACCAAATTTTCTTCTACGTGAACGCGATGTTTCCCTTCTCCCTCCTACGCGAACGCGACACCCTCGACGCGAACGCGATGCTCAATCCTGCATTGGATACGCGAACGCAGCCAGTGCCACGCGAATGCGAAGGCTTAAGGTCTGCTGCACAGAATCTGCAATTTTCTGCAGATTTTCTAAGTAACAAATGCCCGGATGAAGGTCCGAATTCAACCCGAGGCCCCCGGGACCCCAACGAAAACTACCAACATACTCCAAAACACGATACGAACTTGTTCCAATCATAAAAACACGCCCTTAAACACAGAAATAATCGAATTATAGCGGATTCAAGCCTAGGATTCAACTCAAACTTCCGAAATAAACATTCAATCAAAAACCCGACCAAACGACACCCAAATGATCTAAAAATTTGCAGACATATCCAAAATCACATAACGAAGCTACAGAAATTGTCAGAGTTCCATTCCGACTCCCGAATCAAAATCTCATCTACCGTTCGGATTTTGCCAAAATTCAACCTTAGCCAATTCAAGCCTATTTCTACACCTGACCTCCAAATTCAATTCTGATCGCTCCCCTAAGTCACGAATCACCTCTCGGAACTAACCAAATCATGAGAATCCGATTCCGAGCCCTCTAACTAAATAGTCAACTCCAGGTTGACTTTCCATATTCAAGCTTCCTTCCAAAAGGCTATTTGCCTCATTTTCAACTAGAATCACTCCTAACTCACCCGATAGACTCTAACACCGATATAAAAGCATAAAACATATAAATACAAGGTAAAGGGGTGGTAATTCCCGTGACGACGGTTCGGGTCATCACATTTATCAAGACGTAGGAACTTTAGGCGCGACTTATAATAATATTACATTCTCAAATACCGGTGCGCATTTATGTGACCCAAATCTTACTCTCAACGAAGTCGAAATGTGTTAAAGGCCATAGGCGTACTGGTACGGTGTGGCCCGAAATGCATTTCCACGATGTTGCAATTCTTTAAAAATTGAAAAGCAGAACATTAAAGCACATAATTAGAATATATAAAGAAATTAGATAAAAACAAATACGGCAGTTGAGTGACCGTGCTAGAACCACGGAATCCGGGAGTGCCTAACACCTTCTCCCGGGTTAACAGAATTCCTTATCCGGATTTCTAGTTTCGCAGACTGTAAAACAGAATCATAAATTTCCTCGGTTCGGGATTAAACCGGTGACTTGGGACACCATTATTTTTTCAAGTGGCGACTCTAAAAAATAAATAAATAAATCTTGTTCCGACTGTCCTTTAAGTGGAAAAACTCCTTCCCTTTTATTATTATATCCCTTTCTGGGG
This sequence comes from Nicotiana noctiflora, assembly GCA_032618575.1. Taxonomy (NCBI): domain Eukaryota; kingdom Viridiplantae; phylum Streptophyta; class Magnoliopsida; order Solanales; family Solanaceae; genus Nicotiana; species Nicotiana noctiflora. The sequence goes on along the minus strand of JASVEL010002065.1, from coordinate 175,406 downwards.
TGTAGTAGTAATAAGTGGTAAAGCGGTGAAAAAGGAGGTGTGACATCTCTGGCGACTCTGCTGGGGATAAGAAACCCAGAACTTCGGTTCAGGGTTTAAGAATTCGAGCTCAGTTAAATTGTTGTTTTTGTTTATATCGGATTTACCTATATGTTTTGGTCAATGTGTTACATGTTTACCACTTTGATATTACGTGAACTGTTTAAAAAAATTATGCCAAAAACCCTTCTCTTCTTACCTCCGAGGATGTGCTTACTGGTTGAGACTCCCCTTTCTGTTAGTGTCAATACCAAAAATAAGAAAAGAGGCCGGACAAGTTACAAAGCCGGACGATCCCGCGGATCCCCGGTACGTAGCCCCCTCCTCGATCCGAGTTGTCCACTCGGGTACACAGTCTAGTACCAATGAAAAACCAGGATATTGAGCCTAGAGTTAGGACAATTATTTGCATCGTATCTGACTTAGGGAACTCAACACAGGGGTTGGGTCCGTCTAGGACAGGTGACCTAGAATATTAAAGACCGAGCATGATTATATGTTGCATTTATTTGTCCTGGATTATTATGCTGACCGGCCAAATACCTAAAAATTTTAGAATAGAAAATATTGAAATATTGACGAAACATTGCCGAAAGGTTGAAAAGAAAGTTTGAAAATAAGTAGAACAAATGTCGTTGAAATAATTGGTCACAAAACAATTTGAGCGAACTACGCTGGTTTGATTCTCACCGGATGTGAGATACGTAGGCAACCCTCATCGGGTCCAACCACCCCTTTCAAAAAATAACCAAAAAATGTCGAGTTTTAGTTTTCAACAAATCAAAATGACGATGTTTTTGAAAATAGCCGAATGTTCCGAAAGGACGCCGGAAGGCTGTTTGTGCAAAAATGGCAACTTTGAAATCTTTTCTTTTTCTTTTTGAATAATAGCCTTGAAATATTCCCTCGCGGAAATGTTGAAAGGCTGTAGTCTCAAAATCAAGTTTGAGTTAACACCCATTTTGCAAATTAATCAAAAAAATGTCAAAATTTTGATTTTTGTTATAAATAAGTCAAGTGATGCTATTTTGTTTAAAATAAGCCGAATGTCGCCCAAAAACGACGCCGGAAGGCCGTTTTTGCAAGAATAGCCACTTTGAGTCATTTTTAATAATTTTCGGGCACACCCCTGAAATATTCCCTCGCGGAAATGTTGAAAGGCCGTATTCTCAAAATCAAGTTTGAGTTAACACCCGTTTTGCAAAAGTAACCAAAAAATGTCAAATTTTTGATTTTGTTATAAATAAGTCGGGTGATGCTGTTCTTGTTTAAAATAAGCCGAATGTCCCTCAAAAGAATGCTGGAAAGCTATTTTTGCAAGAATAGCCACTTTGAGTCATTTTAAATAATTTGCAGGCATAGCCTTAATATATTCCCTCACGAAAATGTCGAAAGGCTGTATCCGCAAAATCAAGCTAGAGTCATCTATCAGTTTTACAAAAATAATTATTTTGACAAATAAGCCATTACATGGCCGGTTTTGCTAAAATAGCCACATTTGGCATTAAAACTTCCTGAGTCTGGTGTTGGCTTGTGGCGATGCTTAATGATGCCCCATAAGCCCTAGGAAGAGAAATTTTGAATTTGTAGTTTCTTAAATAACATTTTGCAAAAATAGCCATTACTGGCCAATTTTGGAAAAAGTAGTCACAATTGACATTAAAAACTTCTCAGTCTTGTGTTGGCTTGTGGCGATGCCGAACGATGCCCCATGAGCCCCAGGATGAGAAAATTTTAGAGTTTATTTTCTTAAGTAAATTTTGCAAAAATAGCCACTTTGCAAAATAAGCCATAACATGGCCAATCTTGTAAAAAAGTCATAATTGACATTAAAAATATTCTTATTCTTGTAGAAATCTCCGACACAAGATGTGAAAGTTTTTCATCAAAGTTTGTGGTTGGAGTCGGCTTCTATAATTCTTCAAAGAAAACAAAATAAAAAAATCAAATAAACATCTCTTTATTATTGCATTAATTTGCAAGAACTACGCTTGGTCTGGTTCATGCGGGGTCATGATACGTAGGCAATCCACATAGGATTCGACCATATCCATAATCAAAATAAAAAAAAAGGAAAAATCCCATAAAAAGGCAAAAAGAAAAGAAAATAGCAAAAAAACAAAGGAAATCAATAAAAACAATGCCTTAACGCTAACATGGTGGCTTCGTTTTGTTAATCCAGAAAAGTTGAGGTGGTTGGTTGTGGTTAATTGGAAAACAAGATCCAAGGAAAATGATAACTGACATCGAAGCTGTTACGAACGCTCAAGAGGCTTAAGATCAAGGAGTTCAACAAGGGTCGTCTGTGGTTGAGGAAAATAGAACACTGAAACAACAAATGACCAAAATGCGTCAAGTGTGGGCCAATGGCCAGGAACAGCCTTCTCATGAGTCACAATTTGCTATACAGCAAGAGCAAGACCACTTTCCTGAGTACCAATCGTACTCGTTTGCTCTTCCTGGGAACATCAAGAAGCTTACCCGAAAGAAGGAACAGGATGAAATGACCCCAAGATTGAAAAGATTAGAACAACAGCTGAAAAACACAAAAGCAATGGAAGGTCAAAAGAGTGTTGCCTTCAAAGATTTATGTATGTTCCCCGATGTCCACTTGCCGCCTGGTTTCAAGGTTGCCAAATTGGAAAAGTACGAAGGACATGGAAACCCCATAGCCCACCTGAAAAGTTATTGCAACCAATTGAGAGGTGTGGGAAGAAATGAAGAATTGCTTATGGCTTATTTTGGGGAAAGCCTCTCGGGAGTAGCATCTGAATGGTTTTGGGATCAAGACACATCTTGTTGGTACGTCTGGAATGACCTGGCACGAGCCTTTATCAAACAGTTTCAATACAATATCAACGTCACCCCAAACCGCATTTCCCTTTCTAAACTAAAAAAGAAACCAACTGAAAGTTTTAGGGAATATACCGTCAAATGGAGAGAGCAAGCAGCTAGTGCTAAGCCACCCATGGATGATCACGAGTTGGCCACTGTTTTCCTTCAGGATCAAGAGCCGGATTACTTTCAAAACATGATATCTGCAATTGGTTAATCCTTTGAAGAAATAATCAAAATCGGAGAAATGGTGGAAGACGGTCTTAAGACAGCAAAATAATAAGTCAAGCAGCTCTCAAAGATGCAGCTCAGGATGTCCAAAGTGAATTTGGTGATGCGAATGGGAGGGATGAAGAAATCATGATGATATGAGGGTCGAGAAGAGGTCCTAGGAAAACATCTCGAAGGAGTGTGCAGCCACATCAGATTATCCATGGCCCCTTTAAGCATTACTACCAGCCTCATAACCTTCCATACTTTGTTAATCCAGCCCACTATGTTGCCCAACCCTCAAAACAGCCAAGAAAGCGAGCCCGGACATCACAAAATCTTTACCAGCCTCCGCAAAATTTTCAAGTACCTTATAACCCACATCCAAGGCAAGGGTATGGAAAGGAACAAAAGTTGAAAGATAATTTTACACCAATAGGAGAGTCCTATGCAAGCTTGTTTGAGAAGTTAAAACAACATGACATGATTGCATCCGTTCCTCCAAATCGGGTCGACCGACGTGCGAGAAGTTTTGATTCATCTAAAAGGTGTGAATACCATTCCAATGCTCTGGGGCACGATGTGGAAAGTTGTTGGGATTTGAAAAGAGAGATAGAAAGAATGATTCAGGAAGGAATGATTGCGGTCCAAGATAGTGGGATCCAGAACATTGCACAGAATCCTTTACCTGCACATGACGGAGCACGTTTTATGGGAATGATGCCCGGTGACGTGGGTGATAAGAATCTTCTTGGGAAATTGTCAAATGAAGTTGAAGATATTGAAACAGATAGTGGTCATGGAAACATTAATGAAGAACTCAGTGGCTAAGTTGCCATGCTTGGCAATTGAGAAGGTGCTCCACATTTTGGAGTTTTGGTGGTTTATTTTGGTGTCATTTCTGATGCCCGGGTTATTTCAGGGTTGTAATCCGGACATTGTCTTAAGATTTAAAACCCTTCTATATTTTCACTTTGCTTTGTTTAGTAATAAATTTGTTTAGTGCCATCTAGGTTTGTAATTCGAGTCCATTCTGTTCGTTTTGTTGTTTTAACCCATCAGTATAATACAATTCTCTATTTTCCCAATCTTTCTAGCCATTCCATTTCTAATCATTATACTATTCTTTTCATATTGATTTTAGTGACATGACATGAACATAATTCTCGGCCTGGTTTAAAAAGTCAATGAAACAATGTAAAGGTATTTAGAAGAAATGAAACATATTGGAATAATTGAAACCCGAACCAAGTGAAATTGGAAAATAGAATGTAAAGAAATGCCTTGGAAATGCATCACGCTTCATCGGTTTACAGCCAAAAGAAAAAGTACCCCAAGGCTAAAGGAACCATTCGTGGTATCGAGATTGTTGCCCAATGGCACTGAGAATCGTCAAATACAGAAGGCAAATATGTGAATCAATCAAAGGTGTTTAACTGTGTAGTTTGTACTTGGTAGGTTTTGAAGATCGGAATGACGAAGGCATTTTATTCGGCTATCCAAACACTTCATCCATTGTTATCCCTTTGAGCCTTATTATATTTTCTTTCATATCCCTCTTTCAGAATCAACAACGAAAATCGGGGATTGAACGGGGAAATCTAGTGGAGAAACAAAAGAAAGGAGAAAATAAGAAAAAAGAAAGGAGAAAAGAAAAAGAAAAGAAAAAGAAAAGAAAAAGAAAGAAAAAAAATGCAAAGAAAAGAAGATAATCGGGAGAAGTCAAATCGCAACAAGGAAGCAATCTTATGATCCGAACTACGTTTGACTTGATCCCGAAAGGGTACGTAGGCAGCCTCATTGAGGTTCAGTCACAACAAAAGAAAAATTCAAGAATCCCCAAAGAATGAAACTGGGTTAGAAATTATGGATGTTGAAGAAATACGATTCCGAAAGTTCTAATCTTTAACCCACATTGAAATATTTTGAGCCTTTATATCCTTCTTTCTAAATCTTATCCAAAAGCCTGCATTACGGTCCAAAGAAAGACCTTCCGATCAATATTCAAGAAGTGCCGAGTCAAACGAGCAAAAGTGAATCACATCAGGGGCAACACTCCAGTCTGAACAAAGGAAAATGAAGAATTCAAGAAATGAGAAGAACCACCACGGGACTCCAAGATGAGAGAAATCAAAATGAGAGAGTCTTATCGGTGAAAACCCTCACGGGCACCGTAAGGCGACAGTGAGTTGAGAAAAAGAAAAATAAAAAAAAAATGAGAGAGGTTTGATGGTGAAAACCCTATGGGCACTACAAGTCGATTAAGGATTATAAATCAGATTGGGCAAATGAAGACCAGTTTCACGGAAAATTCAACAAGAGTTGAGCATCGGATTTGCAATACAGAGAAGGCTAAAAGTGCATGTCAAGGTCGCTAGAGTCGGTATTCACATTCAATGGGTCATTCTTCTGTAGGTTTTTTGTTAGGAATTGTCTCTTCCTATTTTTCTTTCATTCTATTCTCCCCACTTTGATTATTTTTCCTTCTTCCCGAGTCTTTCGGGTCATAACAAATAAAGAAATGATTTCAAAATTTGCCACCGGGCTTTCCAGTTGCATGAGATGGGATTTGGCCAATATCAGATTGTCGTAAGTCAGGAAAAGACAAGGCCGGTGATTTAAACCAAAAGAGCAACATGTGCAATGAAGCGGGTAACAATTAAAAATGTTTGGGGTTCATGAAGGTCGGCAAAGTGCCAACTCGGGAACAATATAACAAACGGAAGTTCGAACAAAGAGCAGGCATATATTTTTGACAAAGGAAGGAGTCAGTTAAGAAACGACTAAAGTTTGTCAAACAAAATTATTGAAGGAATCATAGACTTCAAGATCGAATTTTGTGGGATCCGTCAAGAAAGGAACAACATACAGGTCGTAAGGGAGGAGGGTTTGAACAAAGAGGAAGGGAAAATGGATAGTCAGTGAACAGGCACGGCATTCAATTGGAAAGCCATTATCAAAGGAAGTGAAAGAATAATCACCATCAAAGTTCAAGGCCACAACCAACCACCGCATTTTAAATTGACAAATTTTTCTTTGCTTTGAAACAGGAACAAAAAATATTCTACAAGAGGATTATCAAACTGGAGCAGAAAAATTTTCTGTCATTTTCTTGAAATCGGGTAGTCATCCAAAAAGCAGGAAGGTAAATACAATTGTTTTTGAAGTTGGACAATTCAAGTTGAAAAGTAAATGAAACAAGTTTCAGAGAATGATAAGAGTCAAAATCTTAGTTTGTTGAATCTTTCACCTAAGATGAAAATCTTAGTCCGATGAAATTATTCACCTAAGATAAAAGGATAAAATCTTAGTTTGTTGACACTTTCTCCTAAGATAAAAGTCTTAGTCTGATGAATTTTTCACCTAAGATAAAAGAAAAATCTTAGTCTGTTGAAATTTTCACCTAAGATGAAATCTTAGTCTGATGAATTTTTCACCTAAGATAAAGGAGTAATGTAATTTGAAAACAAAAGGAAGGTAGAGGTTGATAAAGAGGCATAATTTGAAAATGAAAGCAGAAGTTGGAAAAGGAAACGAAGGCATAATTTGAAAAGAAAAACAAGGCATAATTTGAAAACAAAAGGGAAAAACGGAAATTGGAAAAAGAAAGAAAGGCAAAAGTCGAAAAGAAAGGAAAGATTGTTGAATTTGAAAGACTTAAGAAAGTCTGAAGTGAAAATGGACCTAGTCTGATGAATTATCTCCTGGAGTCGTAATCTCAGTCCGATGGATTTTCCTTCTAAGACCACATAGAAAATGGACCTAGTCTGATGAATTATCTCCTGGAGTCATAATCTCAGTCCGATGGATCTTCCTCCTGAGAATACAAAAAATGGACCCAGTCCAATGAGAATCAAAATCTTAGTCTGTTGAAACTTTCTCCTAAGATAAAAATCTTAGTCTGATGAATTTTTCACCTAAGATAAACTTCAGTCACAAAGTAACACAAAAGTTTTAATTTCTGTTCAAGCGCCCACCTGTATAACGAGGGAATACTTTTCTGCATTTTTAATTTCTGTTCAGGTGCCCACCTGGAAAATGAGGGAATACTTTTTTCTGCATTTTTAATTTATGTTCAAGCGCCCACCTAGAAAATGAAGGAATACTTTTTCTGCATATTTAATTTATGTTCAGGCGCCCACCTGTATAACGAGGGAATACTTTTCTGCATTTTTAATTTCTGTTCAGGCGCCCACCTGGAAAATGAGGGAATACTTTTTCTGCATTTTTAATTTCTATTCAGGCGCCCACATGGAAAATGAGGGAATACTTTTTCTGCATTTTTAATTTCTGTTCAGGCGCCCACCTGTATAACAAGGGAATACATTTCTGCATTTTTAATTTCTGTTCGGGCGCCCACCTGTATAACAAGGGAATACATTTCTGCATTTTTAATTTCTGTTCAGGCGCCCACCTGGAAAATGAGGGAATACTTTTTTTGTATTTTTAATTTCTATTCAGGCGCCAACCTGGAAAATGAGGGAATACTTTTTCTGCATTTTTAATTTCTATTCAGGCGCCCACCTGGAAAATGAGGGAATAATTTTTCAAAAAATAAAATTTTTCTTTAAATTCTGACATTCAATAATATGATGTGCCCAGTCACCATACTGGGGCAGAAACCTTTTTTCTTTGGTTGTTTATTTTGTCGCAAGCAGGGGTCCACATGGAAAATGGACGCATATTTCAAATTGAAGCAGTTGAACAAGTTCAAGGCAACAACAAGAATGCCGTTAGAAGAATACAAGTTAAAGGCAGTAATAAGAATGTCGTTAGAAGAATACAAGTTCAAGGCAATAACAAGAATGCCGTTGGAAGAAATACAAGATGAAAGATCAAGGAAATACAAGAGCAAGTTGGAAGACATACATAGGATTTTTTGTAATTCATAGACCGTAGCTTAGGCTAGCTTCTTTTATTTTTACCATGGTGTATGAGGGGTCTGTCACGACCCCAAATCTGGTCGTGATGGCGCCCAGCACATTGCTAAGCCAGCCTGATTCCAATATATTGGATATTTAAGAGAGGGAGAGAAAGAGAGAGAGAGAAAATGCTTGTTCCAAATGATCAGATTTATTCACAATATTGGGATCCTCCTTTTTATAATAGGAGAACCTCCTTAAAATAATATAATAATATAGAGATTGATCACGTTCTTTTAAGGAGATGACGAGATCGGTGGTTGTGAGCACGTGATTTTTACCCTATATTTGAGTTATTCCCATAAAATTCAAATAAATAATTTTTCCTTGTTTTTAATAATTTGTGTGAATTCTGTGTTGATTATTTGCATGTTATTTGCGTGTGATAAATAAAAAATATAAAAAATGCATTTAGAAATTAATTTCTCATGTAGTAGATATTAATTCATTTTAACAAATTAAAGAAAAATCAAAAAAATAATATTTGTTTGCTTTAAATTGAAAAATTGCCAAAAGAAGGTAATTAGTTTAACAAATTTTAAGAAATTCCAAATTAAATACAAAATAGGAAAATACAGAAAAATACAAAGAAAAATTGAAATACAACAAAATACCAAAAATATAAAGAAAATACAAAGTACAAATAAAGGCAAAGAAAATATAATACAAGAAAAGAAAGGGAAATAATTGGGCCAATTAATCAGACATGGCCAAAGTCACCAAATACACTGCAAGCCCCAAATGGATCCAAAACGACCCAGTCCAAGCCACATTCGGTCCATCAAGCAATTAAAACGACGTAGTAGAGTGGTCAAACTACGTCGTTTTGTAATTGAAAGATTAAAGGCCAATCATGACCGTCCATATTTACTGATCCAACGGCCTAAATAAATTTAGGCATAAATATAGAAACAAAATACCCAAAACCCTAAAATCAAAAGATCTTCGTCTATACCTCTCTCACAGACCACCAGTGTCACGCCGCCGCCGGAGAAAACGCCACCATCTCCGGTGGCTTCCAAAATTACATCATGAAAGCACCTGAATAGCCTCATCACAAATAGCCTATTCTCTGCCTTCGAATCCCACTGAAATGATTCGAATGTGCATTTTATTGTCACCATCTCCGCCGTCCACGGCGGCGGCCGGTGTTCAAACACTACCAAATTTATGTCATCTCCTTCCCCTCATCTCCTCATCTTAAACCCACTTCTGTTTTTTTTAAAATAGCAGCCAAATATCCCCAAATGTCAAAACCCTAGCACCAGCACCGCCACCCCAAACTCACACCTCCACCACCCAAAACCGCCTCAAATTAACACCCCAGTTTCTTTTTCATCTCCTCAAGACTTAGAAGTCACCGGAAAAACCTCGAGTGTGCAAGAACAACTTAACAGTGACTAAATTTTCAAGAGAGGTCTGCCTGAAGAAAGATTCAAGAAAAATGATCGAGAAATTGAAGAGAGAAAAACAAAAGAAAGAAAGAAAGAAAGAGAAAGAAAAGGTAAGTCTTCTTTTGCTTATTTTTATTTCGCCTTTGTTAAATGCATGCTTCTTTTAGCTAAGTTCTTCTTTCTTCTTCTGATTTCTGATTTCTTTGTTATTCATTTATGTTCGGAATTAGAGTAATTAGGAAATTAGGAATTAATTAGTTGAAATATTTTTTCTTTTGAAATTAATCACGATTAGATAAGTTGATAGTGTTCTGTTAAAACACATATGCCTACGTATTAATTCTGTTGGTTTTATAAAGATTTCTGTACTTAATCCGGACTTAATTAAATGTTTAAATGTGACTAGTGTATTAACAGCTGATTCAGATAAGCATTGTTGGCTATTAGCACAATTTAGCCGTAATTGTTTCAACAGGAAAGATTGGTTATAGCTGTTCGATTAGTAATTAGTTTGATTATAAGGTTTGCTCGTTAACAATCATGGGTTCAAGTAAGTCGATAGTTAAAATCACATGCTTCGTATCCACCTAAGGTGTTTACTTGATAGATTCAATTACGATTAACTATTCTGATTAACAAGATTCAACCGTCTATCAATCTGTTCCCCTGAGTCCTGTTAATCGAATGATTAATCATAAAGTGGCTATGATTGTAAGACTGCCTAATGTTGGTTATTGATGTAATGTGATTTTGATTATTAATTGATTCTGAATTTTGATTAGTTAAAAGGGCCAATTGATTAATTAAACTATAATTACTTAGTTATGGCTATTTGATAAATATAATTCTGAAAATTGGTCAAGTATATAAGAATAAAATACAGGATTTAGAAGGGTAATAACTGTTAAGAAGTGGGGGTAAAATAGGGAATAAGAAATGGTTTAATGGTAATAAGACTAAAAGGAGAAGGGGTACTATTGGAAAATGAAATGGTGTAATTGTTATAAATATAAAGGTTTAAGGGCAGTTTACGCATAAAAAAGGGTAAAATCAGTAGTTTCCCTACACAAGTAGGGGTACAATAGGAATTCTAAGGAAATGGAATATGGTAGAATTAGCTAGAATGTTCTAGAAGGGGCTGTAGTGTAAACTTTAAATAAATACTTGCACTAACTTGTGCAACAAACTAGAAATTAGAGGGTTAATAAAGAAATAATTCAAATCTGAAATTCCCTCCCATTTATGCCTATAAATATGCAGTAATTATGCAGAATTGGGAGAGCTTTTGAACCTTAGGAGAATTTTTTTAACCCTAGAGATTTTGGAATCATATAAGCTTAAAAATCCCAGAAAAATCATACAAAATATATCTGTTATTTTCTGAAATCTGAAATAATATAACTTCAGATTCAATTTCTTCCTTTTACATTTCAAATTCATATTCAAATCCACAAATAACCAAAATCAATAACAAATCAGCTATTGTCCAATGAAGATCCTCAATTAAATGTCAAATTTGATTGGATTTGGATAAGCTGAAATTCAATTGAGTTAGATTTGGAGTTAAATTGATTTTGCTAAAAATGTTCAAACATTCCTGTGCTATTTGTGTTCATTGATTGCTCCAGTTGATCTCACTACTGATTTCTACTCACTGCTGATTTGCTGTGATTGTTACTGCTGGAACTATTTGCTGAATTATTTTTCGCTGCTGTATCTGCTAGATCTAATAGATATGTCTCATTTGCTCCAGGTACTTCTTCTGTTATCTCTAAGCTGGAAAGCTAGTGTAAAAAATATGATATGAAATTTGAGGTTGAAGTTTAATGTGGATTCTATCATTTATTCTATCACATTGCTAAGCCAGCCTGACCAATCAATAACAATAACGGAGCTAGAAGCTCTCTTTAGTCCATTTAAGCATACTAAGTCACGAAGCAATAGCGATACAAATAACGAATACGGGAAACCAAGTCCCATGATACATCAACTCCCATAGACCAAGGGTCAAGAGTCATGAGCCTCTACTGAACATGAGTGTATAAAGGTTTACAAGATACCAAATGCGGAAAGAAATGTCAATACAAAATCAAAAGACAGTAGGAAGGAATATCGGGTCCTGCGGACTCTGCAGCTACCTCGTATATCCCACGGATGTCGCCTCGTACCGCTACTGGATCACTGCTGAGAGGTACCTGGATCTGCACACAAGGTGCAGGGAGTAAAATGAGTACTGCCAGACTCAGGTGGTAATAAACAAGGGTAAGACAGCGCAGATAAGAAATCCGCAATAAAGCACTATGTAAAGCTATAATCGGCTACCCTGTCACAGAATTAATATTCACTGTACCTGTACCAACAAATACCAATAAATAGCATAACAGCTAGCAGATGTAGCTAAATGCAATGCAATGCATGATATGACCGCTACGGCGCGTAGCCCGACTCCAATTTTGGGTACCCGTGCTCACTGTGGGGGTTCAGACTCCAGAGGGGCTCCTACAGCCCAAGCACATCTCATAGAGATATTCTCGCGGCGTGCAGTCCGATCCAACATATATCCTGCTGCGGCGTGCAGCCCGATCCACTACTAGTCAGCTAATATGCAGATACAGCCTCGCAGGCTCAAAAATAGTTTTTGAAAACTCTTTTATCATTTTTCAGTTGGAAAACAGTAATATCAAGTTCCAGAGATTGGAATTAGCATAATAACAAAAATATCTGCGGACTAGTAGTAAACTAGCATGTCTATATGATAAGACAATGATAACGATCCTTGCGGGATCCAATAACTGGCTCACGGCCCACATGTATACTCAACCGCCCAAGAAGGGGTTCCTCGGCTCAAGAGTGGCCATTATCACAATATATATATATGCAACCATCCGAGAAGGAGGTTCGACGGCTCGAGAATAGCCAATAATACAGTATCAACAGGTCGGACTAATATATAGTCTCCAGTTCATGATCGACCCCGCACTCTCAAGAGTGTGCGTGTCTCGCCGCTATACAACGTCACAAAGTGGTATACCGGGGTTTCGAACCCGCTGGTCATCACCCATATCTATTACTCACCTCAATACGGCGCGACGACTACTCCGCAATGCCCTTGCCACGAGAATCAAGCTCCGCACGCGTAGAATCTGATCCAATACAGCAGAAATACAACAAATTAGGCCAATGGGACTACACCCAATCAATACAACTCAATTTACATCAAAATTCCCAAAGTTGTCAAAACCCGACTTTCGGTACGCTTATCGAAAAATCACGAAAGTCACATATTCGGCACCCTCATCTCAATACGAGTCTAAGCATATCAATTTTACCAAATTCGGACTCCATTTGCCCATTCAAAACCTTGATTTTCTAAAGTTCAAGCCTAGGGCTAAATCCTCCATAAATTACCCCAAATTCCTCCATTTTCATGATATAATTGCATAATATTATCAATACTAATCATAGTTTAAGTCCATAGTTGATTACCCGATGATTTCCCTTGAATTTCTCTTCAAAATCGCCCAAATCGCCTCTAAAGCCGAGACCCAAATGTGTGAAATGTTCTGAAATTTTTCTAACTTCTGATACACTTACTTACAGCGATTTTCGCTTCTGCGGAACAATTTCCGCTCCTACGAGTCCGTATCCGCGACCAAAGGGTCGCTTCAGCGATTCCAGGCCTAGCCGGCCAATTCCGCTTCTGCGAGAAAAGGACCACTTATGCGCGTCCGCTTCCGCGATTAGACCTCCGCTTCTGCGAAAACATCCGCTTCTGCGCTTCAGAGTCCGCTCCTGCGGGCTCGCCCAGGCGGTCAAGAATCCGCTTCTGCGGACCTTCCCATTTTCTTCTCGTCCGCTTCTGCGTAACCAGCCGCTCCTGCGCCCCTCGTCCGCTTATGCGGACTCGCTCCTGCGCCCAAAATTCCGCAAGAGCGGAAACAACAGAAGCAGGATCCCAACCTATAATTTTTCCACAATTTTCTTCCGTTTAACCATCCGAAAACACCCCGAGGCCCCCGGGACCTCATCCAAACACACCAACACATCTTAACACCTTATTCGAACTTGCTCCAATCCTCAAAACACGTCTAATAACACCAAAACCCATAATTCACATCAAATTCAAGCCTAAATTCCTTAAAACATTCCGAATTACACATTCAATCAAAAACTCGACCAAACGACGTCCGAATGACCTGAAATTTTGCAGGCACATCCAAAATCACCTAACGGAGCTACTGCAACTGTCGAATTCCATTCCGACCCCCGGATCAAAATCTCACCTACCGTTCGGATTTCGCCAAAATTCAACCTTAGCCAATTCAAGCCTATTTCTACACCGGGCCTCCAAATTCAATTCCGATCGCTCCTCTAAGTCACAAATCACCTCCCGGAACTAATCGAATCATCAGAATCCGATTCCGAGCCCTCTAACCAAATAGTCAACTCCGGGTTGACTTTCCTTATTCAAGTTTCCTTCAAAAAGGCTATATGCCTCATTTTCAATCCAAATCACTCCTAAATCACCCGATAGACTCTAACACTGATATAAAAGCATAAAACATGAAATTACAACATAACGGGGTGGTAATTCCCGTGACGACGGGCCGGGTCGTCACATTCTCCCCTCTTAAGCAAACGCTCGTCCTCGAGCGGGTCAAGAAACATACCTGAAGTCTCAAACAAGTGAGGATATCTGCTCCGCATCTCCCGCTCGACCTCCCAAGTGGCCTCCTCCACGGGTCGACCTCTCTACTGAACCTTAACTGATGCAATCTCCTTAGACCTCAATTTTCTCACCTGCCGTCCCAAAATGGCAATAGGCTCCACATCATAGGATAGATCACCATCAAGCCGAATGGTGCTGAAATCTAATACATGAGACGGATCTCCAATGTACTTCCGGAGCATAGACACATGGAATACTGGATGAACGCTGGATAAGCTGGGCGGCAAGGCCAACTCATATGCCACCTCTCCAACTCTCCTAAGTATCTCAAAAGGACCAATGTACCAGGGACTCAACTTTCCTTTCTTCCCAAACCTCATGACACCCTTCATAGGTGAAACCTTCAACAATACTCTGTCACCAACCATGAAAGACAACTCTCGAACTCTACGGTCCGCATAACTCTTCTGACGAGACTGTGCTGTACGAAGCCTCTCCTGGATCAACTTTGCTCTATCCAGAGCATCCCGGACTAACTCAGTCCCTATCAATCTAACCTCACCAGGCTCAAACCATCCCACGGGGGATCTACACCGCCTGCCATACAATGCCTCATACGGGGCCATCTGAATACTCGACTGATAACTGTTGTTGTAGGCAAACTCAGCAAGTGGTAGGAACTCGTCCCACGAACCACCAAAATCAATCACACAAGCTCGCAACATATCCTCCAGGATCTGAATAGTGCGCTCAGACTGTCCGTCTGTCTGGGGGTGAAATGCTGTACTCAACTCAACCCGTGTACCCATCTCTCGCCGAAATGCTCTCCAAAACTGAGAAGTGAACTGAGTACCCCTGTCGGATATGATAGACACTGGGACTCCATGCAACCGAACAATCTCTCGAATAAAGATCGCTGCCAACCGCTCCGATGAGTAGGTAGTACTAACTGGAATGAAGTGAGCTGACTTGGTCAGTCTATCCACAATCACCCATAGAGAATCAAACTTCCTCGCCGTCCGAGGGAGTCCAGTAACAAAGTCCATAGTGACTCTCTCCCATTCCCAAATCGAGGGACATGACCGGCGCCTGACTAGGTAGCCCCAGTCAAGCGGACCTGGGTGCCTTTCATTCCCACGTGTTACCCCCGTGTTGATTATTTCTCATTAACCAAATACCTTACCAATTATAACTGATTTCACAATATACAAACATAACCATGCGAGTGATTCATTAACAAGTTTACGGTTTTTACAACGCCCAACATAATATATACATGAGCCTCGAATCCCACAGTTTACATGTCTACGGAACCTCTAGGATACAAAGGACGATACAATACTTGCCGGTAACAAGGCTCCGGCTATACCTTACACAAAATCAAAATAAAGTCTAAACAAGAGTGCAATGAGCCACGTAGGGCCCCGAAAGGAAAGGGGCTCACCAAAACGGGCAGTGGAAGATGAAGGATGCTACTGCCTGAGCTGAAGTACCTGCTACTGATTCACCTACAATCATAATACGAATGTAGCGTCCCCGGCAAAAGGGACGTCGGTACACTTGAATTGTACTGGTATGTATGGACAAACTTTGTCCCAAGTAAACTCAAGCCATTAAATTACATCAAAACTAATCAAGCCGGCCAACCATGTTTTCCACCTTTTACTCATTTCAGATAAGCCTCAACACAAACACGTTCAAGGTAAACAAATAGAACAACAACCAATCAACCACACAAATTGCAAGTAGTCAAACATAGGGGCAATTAGTGCCCCCCAGGTTGCAAACTCTCCTGCTGTCTCCTTTCACAATTTCACATCATTGATTTTTGTATCAATTTTCAATAGCGATTTCGATCGCTTTCCATCCTTATTGCCCCCGACCACCCTTATTACCTCGGCCACCCTTATCACCCCAACCCACACCTTATTTCCTCACGTTGCGGCGCACAACACGACCCCGCCTTACAGTTTAAAACACAACAATTTCAAACAGCAGATAAGGTACTACACACAATATCAACAAGTTCAAATAAGCAACTTGCACATTGTTCCATGTTCTCAATTACTTATCAAGCCAATATCACAACCAAGTTACAATATTTCCATAATAAAAAATATTCACACAAGTATGTTCAACAATTTTCCACAATTCAAGTGCTTCGTCTCTTTCCACAATAAACCAATTCTCAAGTGTTTCGTTTTTTTCCACAAGGTGCCATAAAGGCCATCATAACCATTATTCACAATTCTTCACCAATTCCAATTCCCTTGTTATCTTTCAATTCATATTTCATACCACACTACATGTAGTTTAACATCAATTAGATACCCAACAACAAAATCAACAAATTACACACAATCTCTCAAATTAACACATGCCAAACGAATTGCACACATAAGGGCGATTTCACAAGAATCAAAGTTAGCCATACATACCTCGATTGAGCTTTCCTTAAGTTACTACAACACTCCAAAAACTCTAGCAATTCCAATCTACTATGAAACATAACAAATTTAAACACATATTAGAAAGATATTCATGAAACTAGATCATTTGAACAATTTATCAAACACTAGTTGAGCATCTTGATTTCGAATCCCCTTTTTTAAGACTTCCTTCATTCCCTAACCCAATCTTTAGTTATTTAAGTTAAACAATCTTCCCATAAACCTAAGTTGTACATGCATGTATACACAATACTAATAAACCCAAGAATCATACCTCAATAACTCATCTTATACACCAAACTCGAAATTAAACCCTAGGGTATAGAATCTTACCTCTTAGATGAAGAACTTGCTATTGGGTTCTTGATTCTTGAAGATTGATGCAAGATTTGGATGATTTAAATGTTGGGTTCCTCCTTCTCTCTCTAAAATGCTCTCACCACTCTCTAAAATCAGTAAGAAATGACCCCAAAATGAACCCCAAAGCCTATATATTGAAATGGGGTCGGGTTATAAAAATAGAAGAATTAACTGGGCTTCTCGGGTTCAATTTGCGGTAGAAATGCGACCGCAAAGTTAACAATGCGACAGGAATGCGGTCGCACATTTGACACAAGACAACATTTTCCAGCCTTTGGTAATTTGATCATAACTTTGTGTAGGAATGTCCAAATGACGAACGGTTTGAAGCGTTGGAAACTAGACTCAAAGGGCTTTCATTTGATATGCTATTCACCACATAAAACCTTATACATAATTATATATGATCCTTTGAAGTGGAGCTATATGCGAATCCATTTGGAATTTTGGCCTATTTCGAAAATTTTCCCATTTGGCTTACACTTGGGCTTCCATTTGGACCTCATACCACTTACCATAAGACTCATACTCATATTTATCAAGTATAATTGATGTCCATCATGTTCATAGCACATAAAATATAATAATTAGCCTACGTGGCACCATAGAATCCTATATTCCTTAGCGAAATTTTCTAGGGCCTTACATTCTCCCCCCTTAGGATCATTCGTCCTCGAATGAGGAGTATAGTATTTCCCAAACACTTTAACATCAAACATCTCTTTTCTAACCTACCTCCAGTCTCTAAATTTTCACTAACTCCTAAATTTTTCAGAAATTTCGGCAGAGTTTCCTTTGTAACTAGGCCTATCCACCTGCCAGGGAATCACCAAATTCGTCTCAACAACACATCCACAATTATACATAGCACCACAATGTATATATCCACAATCCTAATCCCAGTATTACAAGCACTACATTATCATAAGGATACTAGAACATGGACTGCACTATTTTACATCAAAATACCTATATGGTACATTCCAAGTCAAAACTAACTGGTATTCAATCAAACTAAAGTACTTTCCTTCCACGACACATTTATCCTTCCACACGACATTATTGACTTACAAGCATTGTCATAACACCTTCTCAGAAGTAATATCAACTCCCAAAAATACATAACAAGGATGACAGATAAACATCTTGCATGAGATAACTATCCTTGACTTTACCTTTTGATAACTTCCACTGTACAATTTACACTCCACTGGATATTACAATTCATGATAACAACAATAACCCACAATTCCATAACTTGGCATCATACCATCAAGGATGTCAGTTCATAGTAAACAAACAATCATGTGTTCATAATAGTCCTTACCAGCCATTAATGTAATCGCAAAGGTGTTCATCAACAAGAATATAATTTCATTTCAATCAACGAGTCCATATGAAGTCAAGCCATCATGAGTCTTGCTAGTAGTGCATCATATAGGATATTAACATGATCATATAGTTCAATAAAGTCAATTCATACCCATATTTTTTTTTCACTATCTTCTTAGACATAAGCATATGGAAACACAAAGTACATGAGGAACAGTTATGGGGAATATCATACACCTATTGCAACCTAATGTGTAATACATTCATGTTACCTTTATTATCAACTCACATAATATTTTTAGGGGTACACTCACACTAAACCCTTGATGACCCTTAATAGTTACCCTAAGATGTGATACCATAAACTGACCATAAATTTATCTATCAATATATATGTGACCACACTATGAAGCTTTATCTTTGACTTGTCTAAACTTACAATACCCAATGATCTAATACAACGAGGAACAACAAAGTTCAAGATCAGGCTGGAGTTCTTCAGGAATCCATTAATGCACTAGGTAGAGCACTTTATGAGGTCATATACTAAAAGACATGAAATGTTTCTACTAACAAAACTGACATGGTTAATCACCGTGACTACCTTAATTAATACACAAATGAGGCATAGGAGTAAGTAGTACATGGGAAATAGGAATCATTAAGGAGGAATACTCAAGTACGTGAACCACTCATTTTCTAAAGGGTAGGGAAAATCCATCGACCCCGAATAGGAATACTCTAGCACTTTGAATGTGATATGGGATTCAAAATACACGAAGTTGAATTACACTCTTAACATTACTTGATGCACAGAATCTATGCCACAACCCTATAAGGATGAAAAGAATTGAACGCTTATGAGATTACCATATTCTAGAAAACTTAACACTTCTTGGTAATTGATCTTATATGAGGAAACAAAAAAATTACGACCATTTTTTTCATTCAAATCAACATGTTCATGATATGTACAAAAATCCGAAGTCATTTAATCTCAACCTTTCACGAGTGAAACTCAATAGCTAGGAAATCTTGATATTGGGACAAAATCATGAATTGGTTAGATGGTTCTAATAGTTAACACGACGCTCCAGGGGGAAGGCAAATAACACTCATATCTAGCCAAGAAGGTGAGATACCAAGGGTAGTAAAACTCTCCACACATGACAATGACATAGTCCATGATTCTAGAAGTTGAGGGTGTGAAGAAAACCAAACACAATGAGACAGTGCACAATAATCCCTGAAGGTTTGCAGATGTTCATGATGAGATCTCTATAGGTTTTGACTTGAAAAAGGAAGTGTCATAGTGATACATAGAAGGACATGTTATTTTATGGTTGTCGTACATGTGTAAGGAACTAGCACAATGAATTCACTAAAGAAGGAATAAATTTAACACATTGTGGAGACATAATCAGAAAATAATTATTGGTTATAAGTCTGGACACACTTCTACTATATTAACTCCCCACTGCAATACATGACCATGCCACGAGCAACCACAATACTAGGACATAGTGAGCTACTTACTGCGGGATGTTCCTAGTGGGCACAAAAACCATGGCGACACAAGATATCTATGATGGGGATGTGAGGATCTCAATTTTTTTTCCAGAAGAGACTTTATGCACACGGTGACCATTTTGATTGATATGAACTCATATGATAGGCATTGAGATGTGCATATATGTTACTAGACAGTGAAAGGGTCTCATGATGATACTCGTAAGAGAGTAGATTGAATGATCAAGCCATATAAGACACACACAACTAAGTAAAAGAGTGACTCGAGAAGGATCACAAATCTTGGATTCTTTGCATGGAACTTGACACCACATGTACAAACTTTACGATGGTGCATGTATAGGCACAAGTGAGCGGATGTTGTCAATTTAAATGAGGCGTTTCTAAAAGAAATTTATCGGGAATAGTCCTTTGTTGAGAATTTAGGAAAAGCAAGTAGGAAGTATCAATAGTGCTATAACTCAATTCTGGAAGATAATTATAGAGCTCAATTCCATAGGAGGTTGTAAACAATAGAACTCTGATAGGGAGACTTTGTAAATAATACGTCTCATTTAAAGAGTAGGTGCATGTGCATGAACTGTTTTGTAATTTAGATTCTTTTTAAGAACATATCTATGCAAGGACAAGGAAATCATAAGGGTTTAACAAAAAGTTTAAACAATCGCCACATTACCAAATAAAATGGATCACATAGTTTTTTTTTCTTTACATAATTTCCATACCTCTAGGTTGCATTTCATAGCCCTTCCATAGGGTTCACATATAAAATTATTCACCTATACGCTTCATACAATAATAAGGAAATCACAATTACGAATCAAACACTTTAAATGATCACCACATTATCAAATAAAAGAATCATGCCATTTTCTCGTATATTTGTCCGTCGGCTCTTGGGGCCATAATTATCACATCAGTCTTGGCACTAGGCCACATTCCATAACACAATCTCTTCTTCCCCACATTTCACATCATTTCCGCATATTTCACATCAACATCATAATCCGTTTCATATTCTCTCATGTCACAAATATTGCCAGGTACAATTTCATTTCGAGTTCTTGACACATTGTCTATACTCTATTTCTCAAAAACATTTGACTTATTTCAACATCTATATGCAAATAGGACTTCACACAAGTTTTATTTAATATATGCTACTTCAATTTCAATTTAAGGCCTTCACATTTCAATACGTGATTTATACCCCTTGCACCCATTTTAAGTTGTCAATAATAGCACATTGATCATATTGGAATGCATCTTTCACAAAATCGGGTCACAACACCAATTCATGTAAAGTATCAAACACAGCTAGAGTCCAACATCTAGTCTTACCACATTTCCACAGTCACTTACTTCATTTCCAAACATCTTTATACATTACCAACGACTAGACGCAATCAAACAAATACCTTTGGTACACATAATAACATTTTGGAAGAATCAACCATAACAAGTTTTCTCACAAAATTTGGCATCAAAATATCAATTCAAACTTGACTCGAAGTCAAGACATTTTAGCACATAGTTCACATTCTTTACATATCCTCATCTACCAAGAATAATATATTAAACAAATGAAGAAGTACCTCCCACATATATTTTCACAGCAATAATTCGCTTAACATAACAAAACGGGTACTACATAAATTATATTTTAAACCTACAACATTTACGCGGACACCATGGAAGCTTAATTTCTAAGAGATGGGGTTTTAGCCGTACATATTGATGATATACTACATGATCTGGTGGTGCAGTGACATTAGTGGGAACAAGGGTACTCTCCTAAACAACAAGTTCTACCAATCACTCCATGGCTCAACACGTTCTTCTAACAAGTCCTTGGGTGATCCACTTGGACTCAATGGTGAGATAAATCTCACCTTACATGCTTCAAATTCACATATTATGGTATCAAAATTACCAATATTGAGGGTAATACTTAGAGAGGAAATTAGCTCCATATCTTGAGCCATATCGCACGATCTGGAATATCAAAGAAGGGTGAAATTCCTAAATGTCCGTGCAGCCCCCAGCTTATAGATGTGGTCGACAACACACCGATAAGAAGGGCGCTACTAGACACGGCTCCGAGACATCCTAGGACACTTAAAAACCTTAGGCTCTGATACCAAGTTTGTCACGCCCCAAATCGAGGGACATGACCGGCGCCTGACTAGGTAGCCCCAGTCAAGCGGACCTGGGTGCCTTTCATTCCCACGTGTTACCCCTGTGTTGATTATTTCTCATTAACCAAATACCTTACCAATTATAACTGATTTCACAATATACAAACATAACCATGCGAGTGATTCATTAACAAGTTTACAATTTTTACAACGCCCAACATAATATATACATGAGCCTCGAATCCCACAGTTTACATGTCTACGGAACCTCTAGGATACAAAGGACGATACAATACTTGCCGGTAACAAGGCTCCGGCTATACCTTACACAAAATCAAAATAAAGTCTAAACAAGAGTGGCATAAGCCACGTAGGGCCCCGAAAGGAAAGGGGCTCACCAAAACGGGCAGTGGAAGATGAAGGATGCTACTGCCGATGAGCTGAAGTACTCGCTACTGATTCACCTACAATCATAATACGAATGTAGCGTCCCCGGCAAAAGGGACGTCGGTACACTTGAATTGTACTGGTATGTATGGACAAACTTTGTCCCAAGTAAACTCAAGCCATTAAATTACATCAAAACTAATCAAGCCGGCCAACCATGTTTTCCACCTTTTACTCATTTCAGATAAGCCTCAACACAAACACGTTCAAGGTAAACAAATAGAACAACAACCAATCAACCACACAAATTGCAAGTAGTCAAACATAGGGGCAATCAGTGCCCCACAGGTTGCAAACTCTCCTGCTGTCTCCTTTCACAATTTCACATCATTGATTTTTGTATCAATTTTCAATAGCGATTTCGATCGCTTTCCATCCTTATTGCCCCCGACCACCCTTATTACCTCGGCCACCCTTATCACCCCAACCCACACCTTATTTCCTCACGTTGCGGCGCGCAACACGACCCCGCCTTACAGTTTAAAACACAACAATTTCAAACAGCAGATAAGGTACTACACACAATATCAACAAGTTCAAATAAGCAACTTGCACATTGTTCCATGTTCTCAATTACTTATCAAGCCAATATCACAACCAAGTTACAATATTTCCATAATAAAAAATATTCACACAAGTATGTTCAACAATTTTCCACAATTCAAGTGCTTCGTCTCTTTCCACAATAAACCAATTCTCAAGTGTTTCGTTTCTTTTCCACAAGGTGCCATAAAGGCCATCATAACCATTATTCACAATTCTTCACCAATTCCAATTCCCTTGTTATCTTTCAATTCATATTTCATACCACACCACATGTAGTTTAACATCAATTAGATACCCAACAACAAAATCAACAAATTACACACAATCTCTCAAATTAACACATGCCAAACGAATTGCACACATAAGGGCGATTTCACAAGAATCAAAGTTAGCCATACATACCTCGATTGAGCTTTCCTTAAGTTACTACAACACTCCAAAAACTCTAGCAATTCCAATCTACTATTAAACATAACAAATTTAAACACATATTAGAAAGCTATTCATGAAACTAGCTCATTTGAACAATTTATCAAACACTAGTTGAGCATCTTGATTTCGAATCCCCTTTTTTAAGACTTCCTTCATTCCCTAACCCAATCTTTAGTTATTTAAGTTAAACAATCTTCCCATAAACCTAAGTTGTACATGCATGTATACACAATACTAATAAACCCAAGAATCATACCTCAATAACTCATCTTATACACCAAACTCGAAATTAAACCCTAGGGTATAGAATCTTACCTCTTAGATGAAGAACTTGCTATTGGGTTCTTGATTCTTGAAGATTGACGCAAGATTTGGATGATTTAAATGTTGGGTTCCTCCTTCTCTCTCTAAAATGCTCTCACCACTCTCTAAAATCGGTAAGAAATGACCCCAAAATGAACCCCAAAGCCTATATATTGAAATGGGGTCGGGTTATAAAAATAGAAGAATTAACTGGGCTTCTCGGGTTCAATTTGCGGTAGAAATGCGACCGCAAAGTTAACAATGCGACAGGAATGCGGTCGCACATTTGACACAAGACAGCATTTTCCAGCCTTTGGTAATTTGATCATAACTTTGTGTAGGAATGTCCAAATGACGAACGGTTTGAAGCGTTGGAAACTAGACTCAAAGGGCTTTCATTTGATATGCTATTCACCACATAAAACCCTATACATAATTATATATGATCCTTTGAAGTGGAGCTATATGCGAATCCATTTGGAATTTTGGCCTATTTCGAAAATTTTCCCATTTGGCTTACACTTGGGCTTCCATTTGGACCTCATACCACTTACCATAAGACTCATACTCATATTTATCAAGTCTAATTTATGTCCATCATGTTCATAGCACATAAAATATAATAATTAGCCTACGTGGCACCATAGAATCCTATATTCCTTAGCGAAATTTTCTAGGGCCTTACATTCTCCCCCCCTTAGGATCATTCGTCCCGAGAAAGGATATAATAACAACCGGGCCTCTGATGCTCGTACTTAACCTGCTGACAGTTGAGGCACCGTGCTACATGTCCGACAATGTCCATTTTCATCTTTCTCCACCAATAGTGTTGTTTCAAATCTTGATACATCTTCGCGGCTCCTGGATGGATAGAATACCGCGAGCTATGGGCCTCTTCCAGAATCAACTCACGAAGGCCATCAACATTGGGCACGCATATCCGGCCCTGCATCCTCAATACGCCGTCACTATCAATGGTGACATCTCTAGCATCATCATGCTGAACTCTGTCCCTCGGGACAGCCAAATGCGGATCATCATACTGGCGCTCACGAATACGATCATATAGAGATGACCGAGATACAACACAAGCCAATACCCTGCTGGGCTCCGAAATATCTAACCTCACTAGCCGATTGGCTAGCACCTGAACATCATAAGCAAATGGCCTCTCCTCGGATGGAATATATGCCAAGCTCCCCATACTGACCGCCTTCCGGCTCAAAGCATCGGCCACCACATTGGCCTTCCCCGGATGATATAATATAGTAATGTCATAATCCTTCAACAACTCAAGCCATCTCCGCTGTCTCAAATTAAGGTCTTTCTGTTTGAACAAGTGCTGGAGACTACGATGGTCGGTATACACCTCACAAGACACACCGTACAAATAGTGCCTCCAAATCTTCAAGGCATGAACAATGGCGGCTAGCTCCAAGTCATGAACAGGATAGTTCTTCTCATGCGGCTTCAACTGCCGAGAAGCATAAGCAATTACCTTTCCTTCCTGCATCAACACACAACCTATCCCCACTCTCGAGGCATCACAATAAACGGTATATGAACCCGAAGCTGATGGCAATACTAACACTGGAGCTGTGGTCAAAGCTGTCTTGAGCTTCTGAAAGCTCTCCTCGCACTCATCCGACCACACGAATGGTGCACCCTTCTGGGTCAATTTAGTCAATGAAGAAGCAATGGATGAAAATCCCTGAACAAACCGGCGATAATATCCTGCCAAGCCAAGAAAACTCCTGATCTCTGTAGCTGAGGTCGGTCTAGGCCAACTCTGCACCGCCTCTATCTTTTTCTGATCAACCTGAATACCATCACGAGACACCACATGTCCCATAAATGCCACGGACTCGAGCCAAAACTCGCACTTGGAGAATTTAGCATATAGCTTCTCCTCCCTCAATCTCTGCAACACAATACTCAAATGCTGAGCATACTCCTCCTGACTACGGGAGTAGACTAGAATGTCATCAATGAACACAATCACAAATGAATCCAAATAGGGCCTGAACACACTGTTCATCAGATGCATAAATGCTGCTGGGGCATTGGTCAGCCCAAAAAACATCACAAGAAACTCATAATGACCATATCGGGTTCTGAAGGCAGTATTCATAATATCCGAGTCCCTGATCTTTGGCTGATGATAGCCTGAACGAAGATCAATCTTAGAAAACACCCTTGCACCCTGTAACCGATCAAACAAATCATCTATGCGCGGTAGAGGGTACTTGTTCTTCACTGTCACTTTGTTCAATTGCCTATAATCAATACACATCCGCATGGTACCATCTTTCTTTTTAACAAATAATACCGGTGCACCCCACGGAGACACACTAGGACGGATGAAACCCTTATCCAGAAGTTCTTGAAGCTGCTCTTTCAGTTCTTTCAACTCAGCTGGTGCCATCCGATAAGGAGGAATGGATATAGGCTGAGTGCCCGGCACCAAGTCAATGCCAAAATCAATATCCCTGTCCGACGGCATGCCCGGCAGGTCTGAGGGGAATACATCTGGGAAGTCCCTCACAACAGGTACAGAATCAATGCTAGGAGTCTCAGCTCCCACATCTCTCACAAAAGCTAAGTACGATAAACACCCTTTTTCAACCATCTTCCGAGCTTTTAAGAACGAAATAACACGGCTAGGGACGAAATCGGTCGAACCCCGCCACTCGATCTGAGAAATACCAGGAATGGCCAACGTAACTGTCTTAGCATGACAGTCCAATATAGCATGGTACGGAGACAACCAGTCCATACCCAATATAACATCAAAGTCCACCATCCCCAACAATAACAAATCTGCCTGGGTCTCCAGACCCCCAATAGATATAACACACGATCTATAGACATGATCCACAACAATCGTATCACCCACGGGGGTGGATACATGAACAGGTAAATCAAGACTACCACGAGTCACACCCAAATGATATGCAAAATAAGAGGACACGTAAGAATATGTGGACCCTGGATCAAATAGAATAGAGGCATCTCTGTGACAGACAGAAATGATACCTGTAATCACCGCATCGGAGGCAACCGCATCACGCCTATCAGGGAGTGCATTGAATCGTGCCTGGCCTCCACCAGATCTCTTCTCGCCTCTGGGGCGACCACGAGAAGGCTGACCTCCACCTCTACTAGCCTGAGATGGTGCTGAAGAAGAGGGTTGATCCCTCTGCTGAGTCCTGTCCCGGACTGAAGGGAACCCCTCGCCGCAGAAGAACCCTGGGCTGAAGAAGTAGGTGTTGCACTATGGGCTGGGAGGGCACTAAGTGATGACTGACCCTGTTGAAACCCCCGTCGACCACGACCATAAGAACCTCCACTCTGCTCAGGGCGGCCTGAATGGGAAGGTCTAGATAAGTGACCTCTGCTCTACTGGAAATGCCCTCTGGATGGAGCACCACTGAAACTACCAGGAACCACGAGGCCTCTTGGCCTCCCGCTCCTCTCTCTCTCGGCGACGATCCGCCTCAATGGAGCGTGCCATATCAGCAACCTGCTCAAACGATGATGACAGAACTCGCTCGCTGGTCATAAGAATACGGATAGAGTAGTTGAGGCCATCAATGAACCTCCCGATCCTCTCCCTATCAGTGGGGATCATCCATGTGGCATGCCTAGCCAACTGAGTGAATCTAAGCTCATACTGAGTCACAGACATGTCGCCCTGAATCAACCACTCGAACCGGCGACGTAGCTCCTCGCGACGAGACCGAGGTACATATTTCTCTAGAAAGAGAGTAGAGAACTGCTGCCATGTGAGAGGTGCTGCTCTTGCAGGCCTACGCCTCTCAAACTCCTCCCACCAATCAAATGCGGGACCAGTGAACTGAAATGTAGTAAATGAAACTCCGCTGGACTCAAGAATACCAGCCGTACGCAGCATCTTCTGACACTTATCCAAGAAACCCTGGGCATCCTCGCCCTCAACGCCACTGAAACGGGGTGGCTGAAGTCTACCAAATCTCTCAAGACGACGCTGCTCGTCATCGGGCATAACCTGAACCATATGCTCTGGAGCTGGAGATGGTGCCGCTGGAGGAATAACCGGTGCAACCACCTGAGCGGGGACTGCCTCTGGCGTCTGAAGTCCCTGAACAACCGGGTTAGGTGTGCGAGCTGCAAGGGTCTGCTGACCACCCCCTGACTGAGATGTCGCTACAGTAGCGGTAGCTGAAACTACCTGAGCCAAACCGGAACACACTGATAATATTTGAGCAAGAGTCTCCTGAAGACCAGGAATAGCAATAGATATAGTCTGGCCCTGAACTGGGGCTGCTGGGGCATCAACCCCTGGGGGCTGCTCCTGAACTGGTACAACGGGCGGGTCAGCTGGCACTGCCTCAGCCGCCCTACCTCTAACTCTAGCACGACCGCGCCCACGGCCTCTAACAGGTGGCAATGGAGGTCGTCCACCTCGTCCCGATGCTCGCGTTCTCGCCATCTGCGAGAGAATAGAATATAGAAGTTCAGTTCTCAGAACATCAAGTACGCACGATAAGAATTCCAAGAAATGTGAAGTGTTTTCTAAAGGTTCGCAGCCTCCCGAGGATAAGTACGAGCGTCCCCGTACCGATCCACAAGACTCTACTAACCGGCTCAAGACTCATGAGGCCTAGTAAACCTAGGCTCTGATACCAACTTGTCACGACCCCAAATCCGGTCGTGATGGCGCCCAGCACATTGCTAAGCCAGCCTGACCAATCAATAACAATAACGGAGCTAGAAGCTCTCTTTAGTCCATTTAAGCATACTAAGTCACGAAGCAATAGCGATACAAATAACGAATACGGGAAACCAAGTCCCATGATACATCAACTCCCATAGACCAAGGGTCAAGAGTCATGAGCCTCTACTGAACATGAGTGTATAAAGGTTTACAAGATACCAAATGCGGAAAGAAAAGTCAATACAAATCAAGAGACAGTAAGAAGGAATATCGGGTCCTGCGGACTCTGCAGCTACCTCGTATATCCCACAGATGTCGCCTCGCACAACTACTGGATCACCGCCGAGAGGTACCCGGATTTGCACACAAGGTGCAGGGAGTAGAACGAGTACTTCCCGGACTCGGTGGTAATAAACAAGGGTAAGACAATGCAGATAAGAAATCCGCAATAAAGCACTATGTAAAGCTATAATCAGCTACCCTGTCACAGAATCAATATTCACCGTACCTGTACCAACAAATACCAATAAATAGCATAACAGCTAGCAGATGTAGCTAAATGCAATGCAATTCATGATATGACCGCTACGGCGTGTAGCCCGACTCCAATTTTGGGTACCCGTGCTCACCGTGGGGGTTCAGACTCCGAGGGGCTCCTACAGCCCAAGCACATCTCATAGAGATATTCTCGCGGCGTGCAGTCCGATCCAACATATATCCTGCTGCGGCGCGCGGCCCGATCCACTACTAGTCAGCTAATATGCAGATACAGCGCCTCGCAGGCTCAAAAGTAGTTTTTGAAAACTCTTTTATCATTTTTCAATTGGAAAACAATAATATCAAGTTCCAGAGGTTGGAATTAGCATAATAACAAAAATAGCTGCGGACTAGTTGTAAACTAGCATGTCTATATGATAAGACAATGATAACGATCCTCGCGGGATCAAATAACTGGCTCACGGCCCACATGTATACTCAACCGCCCAAGAAGGGGGTTCCTCGGCTCAAGAGTGGCCATTATCACAATATATATATATATGCAACCATCCGAGAAGGAGGTTCGACGGCTCGAGAATAGCCAATAATACAATATCAACAGGTCGGACTAATATATAGTCTCCAGTTCATGATCGACCCCGCACTCTCAAGAGTGTGCGTGTCTCGCCGCTATACAGCGTCACAAAGTGGTATACCGGGGTTTCGAACCCGCCGGTCATCACCCACATCTATTACTCACCTCAATACGGCGCGACGACTACTCCGCAATGCCCTTGCCACGAGAATCAAGCTCCGCACGCGTAGAATCTGATCAAATACAGTAGAAATACAACAAATTAGGCCAATGGGACGACACCCAATCAATACAACTCAATTTACATCAAAATTCCCAAAGTTGTCAAAACCCGACTTTCGGTACGCTTATCGAAAAATCACGAAAGTCACATATTCGGCACCCTCATCTCAATACGAGTCTAAGCATATCAATTTTACCAAATTCGGACTCCATTTGCCCATTCAAAACCTTGATTTTCTAAAGTTCAAGCCTAGGGCTAAATCCTCCATAAATTACCCCAAATTCCTCCATTTTCATGATATAATTGCATAATATTATCAATACTAATCATAGTTTAAGTCCATAGTTGATTACCTGATGATTTCCTTGAATTTCTCTTCAAAATCGCCCAAATCGCCTCTAAAGCCGAGACCCAAATGTGTGAAATGTTCTGAAATTTTTCTAACTTCCGATACACTTAACTTACAGCGATTTTCGCTTCTGCGGAAAAATTTCCGCTCCTACGAGTCCGTATCCGCGACCAAAGGGTCGCTTCAGCGATTCCAGGCCTAGCCGGCCAATTCCGCTTCTGCGAGAAAAGGACCGCTTATGCGCGTCCGCTTCCGCGATTGATCCTCCGCTTCTGCGAAACTCCCGCTTCTGCGCACCAGAGTCCGCTCCTGCGGACTCGCCCAGGCGGTCAATAATCCGCTTCTGCGGACCTTCCCATTTTCCATCTAGTCCGCTTCTGCGATCACTGGCTCGCACCAGCAATGCCGCTTCAGCGGAAAGGAGTCCGCTTCTGCGGTGCCAAGCGCTCCTGCGCTCCTCAGTCCGCTCCTGCGGACTCGCCTCCGCGCCCAGCTTTTCGCATGGGCGAAAATGACAGAACCAGAACTCTTCAACCTGCAATTTCCATTATTTTCTTCCGTTTAACCATCCGAAAACACCCCGAGGCCCCCGGGACCTCATCCAAACACACCAACACATCCTAACACCTTATTCGAACTTGCTCCAATCCTCAAAACACGTCTAATAACACCAAAACCCATAATTCACATCAAATTCAAGCCTAAATTCCTTAAAACATTCCGAATTACACATTCAATCAAAAACTCGACCAAACGACGTCCGAATGACCTGAAATTTTGCAGGCACATCCAAAATCACCTAACGGAGCTACTGCAACTGTCGGAATTCCATTCCGACTCCCGGATCAAAATATCACCTACCGTTCGGATTTCGCCAAAATTCAACCTTAGCCAATTCAAGCCTATTTCTACACGGGCCTCCAAATTCAATTCCGATCGCTCCCCTAAGTCACAAATTACCTCCCGGAACTAATCGAATCATCAGAATCCGATTCCGAGCCCTCTAACCAAATAGTCAACTCCGGGTTGACTTTCCTTATTCAAGTCTCCTCCAAAAAGGCTATATGCCTCATTTTCAATCCAAATCACTCCTAAATCACCCGATAGACTCTAACACTGATATAAAAGCATGAAACATGAAATTACAACATAACGGGGTGGTAATAAATATGATATGAAATTTGAGGTTGAAGTTTAATGTGGATTCTATCATTTATTCTATTTCATGTTTTGAATTGAACATCTGAATCTCTTTGGAAGTTGATTTGTTTGGACTGTTAATTGGACTGCTGTTGTTTTGAATAGATATGGACTTTGACATTGTGTTGTAGAAATTGACAGTTTATTCATTAGTTTAAGATGCAGTGTAGAAATATTGTATATATTGATATTATTTGTCAAAACTGTTTTGGTTTAAGAAAAGTAATTTTAGATATGTGATAAATAAGGATAAATCAATGTAATTAGATATTAATATAGGCTAATTGAAGTGAATAATAAGTTGATAGTTAACACGAAATTGGATCAACAGTTTTAGTTCACAGCTAATGACTGCAAACTTTCATCGCATCTGTTAGAAAAATAGAAGTCTAAATTTTCTGCTTTGAATATTTAACTGGGATGAAGATAAATTCACAATAACAAATATCCTTAGTTATTACTATAATGCATGATAAGTTGTATTTGTTCTAGTTTTACAGTAGTAACGTAACTAGTCTATCTCCATTTATTCAATGATGAGATGGATTATAATAGATGTAAGGAAATATGGTATTCTCTTTTAAAATACAATTAGAAGCAGATTAAATTTCACAATCCAGTACTCGGCTTAAGTCGTGGATTCAAGAATTTCTGAAACAAAATAATTGCCTTCAATAGTTTGAGGTTCAGCTGTACAGTAACCATTTACCTATTATTCTTAAAATCGTAGCTAAAAATGCTTAAAAGAAGGCCTAAATTATAGGTCTAATCATGTTAATATATAGGAACTAAACTAATATTAGAGACAAAACAAAAGTAGACAATCTAGTTTGGCCTTCGATAATAAGTGAGATGAGCCTCGCCGCATTAAATACACAATTGCGGGACCCTCAATCAATTGTTATAAAAAGTCTAGACTCGGAAGGACCGTTAAGCGAATTTTAAGGTCTTTCCAAAAGTTAATCAAGACGTAGGAACTTTAGGCGTGACTTATAATAATATTACATTCTCAAATACGGGTAGGCATTTATGTGACCCAAATCTTACTCTCAACGAAGTCAGAATGTGTTAAAGGCCATAGGCGTACTGGTACGGTGTGGCCCGAAATGCATTTCCACGACGTTTCAATTCTTTTAAAAATTGAAAAGCGGAACGTTAAAGCACATAATTGGAATATATAAAGAAATGATATAAAAACAAGTACGGCATTTGAGCGACCGTGCTAGAACTACGAAATCCGAGAGTGCCTAACACCTTCTCTCGGGTTAACAGAATTCCTTATCCAGATTTCTAGTTTCGCAGACTGTATTACCGAGTCATAAATTTCCTCGGTTCGGGATTAAACCGGTGACTTGGGACACCATTATTTTCCCAAGTGGCGACTCTGAAAATTAAATAAATAAATCCCATCCCGACTGTCCTTTAAGTGGGAAAACTCCTTCCCTTTTTTATTATATCCCTTCCCGGGGTGTAGTAGTAATAAGTGGTAAAGTGATGAAAAAAGAGGTGTGACAACCACTGGGTAGTGGCATACTGTGACGGTGTCACGATCCGGATTTCCCACCATCAGAGTCGTGATGGTGCCTACTCGTAGTAGCTAGGCAAGCCAACTTAATTAGCTTTCTCATTAGTAAAACCATCCTGTTAACAATTTATAGCATCAACAATAATAACAACAATAACTGCGGAAGTCTAATTTATAAGTCTGAAGCAAATACGGAGTAATCAACAATAACCTCTACCCAAAATATGGTGCCACATACTCACGAACTACTAAGAATATACTAAATGCAAAGGCCTGAAAAAATATATAAGTTTGTCTCAAAACGGTGAGGCAACAGTCTAAAGAAAACATAAGAAGAGACGCCGGGCATGTAGACACCTGCAAGGCTACCTCAGTCTCGTGAATAAGAAAGTCTACTCCCGAACTACTATTGCTGCTGCTCCTCAAAACCTGGACCTGTGTAAAAATGCACAGAAGTGTAGCATCAGCACAACCGACCCATTGTGCTGGTAAGTGTCTAGCCTAACCCCAGTGAAGTAGTGACGAGGCTAGATGATGTGCCGAAGAGATTAGGCACATTTACATACTAATTGCTCTTATATTAGCTTGTTTCATGGCAAAATATAGTCCATACATATGTGATTTTGTGGTTTTACAGATAAAGAGGAAGAAAAGACCAAGGACACAAAAATGGACGCAAAAAGATAAGAAAGAGGGCAAGTTGTGCAAAAGAGCCAATCTGCGGATTAATATGCGGTCGCATACTGCATATGCGGACCGCAGATAAGCAACCAAATCGCAGAACTAAACAGTGAATGGAGCTAAAATGCACGGCAAGAATGCGATGTCTTTTGCGATCGCACATTCAATACGCGGTCCGCACTTCTGCCACATAATGAACACAAAGGAAACCTAAGAGTCAAGTCAGCGGTGCTTTCTGCGGTCGCACAATCAACATGCGGACCGCAGAACGGTGATGCGATCAACGCACGAACAGCTAGGGTTCCTATCCGCGACGCCGCCTCTCAAGATTGCAAATCGCAGACCTGTTATGCGACAGATCTGCGGTCGCATACGTGACCTGAAAGGGCAAACTTGTCCGCTTTTTGTCAGAATCTTGGTCCCTCTATAAATAGCTTTTTAGAATTTTGTGTAAGGGTATCTTGTGCAGACTTTATACTACACTCCAAGACTTTATTACTTCATCTTTTTGGAAGCTTTTGGTTGAAGAATCTTTTACTTTGTAAGCATTTATGACATTTATTACACCTTGTATTTTATATTTTAGCATGTGTGGCTAAACTTAAATACTAAGGTTGTGAACCCTAAATGGGTGTTATGTAAATGGGTGTTTAACATTGAATATATGCATAATGGTTGGTTGATATTTCTTCACTTCTCATTCTTCATTTATTGTTGGTGGTTGCAAACACTAATTAAATCCATTAAAGTCCTACCTTACTTTGGAAAGTGGGTTAGATTTTGGAAAAAGTAAAGAACAAAAACTCGAGGCCTTACACCTCGTTTAATAGAATCGCTTAGGGATAAGTGGTTTTTATTTGGCATTTATTGATTGTTATACATTGTGACTCTTAGACTTTTGGGAAAAAGCAAGAGAGGAAATACTACTCAAGTATTGGGAAATATTGGGTAGTTGCATAGAAATCAATTGCATATCAATAATCAACCATTAGAAATATATCATATTAACACCGATGGCATTACACTACATTTATGGGAACACAACCTTGGTTTAATCAATTCTATAAATTATTACATTAAGCATTTTCACTAGTTAAATATTCTAAATCAACCTTCACTCATACTACCACTCTTACACCATTTCTATGTTACTTCTAATGGAATAGATTCAAGATTCTAGTCGGGTAACACACTAATTCAAGTGATCATTTCACACCTATTCCATGTGGGATTCGACCCCAACCTAGTTGGGTTACTATATTTGACACCGACCGCCTTACACTAATTGTAAAAGTGTAATTTGAGCGTATCAAATTTTGGCGCCGTTGCCGGGGAATACGGTTTTGAAATTACTCATTAGTGTGTACTTTACTTGATATCTAATTCTATTCCATTACACTTTGCTTGTTTTGCTTGGCGTGATAGGGTACAATGTCAGATTACGAGGATGAAGGGGAAGAGAATCCTTTTGCGGATATCGACGAATATATCGATGACACAAATGCAATTGTACCCCCTGCTGTTGGTGCCTCAACGTTTAAGGTGGATCATGGTCTAATCCTCATGCTCAAAGCGGAAGGGTTTTTCAGGAATTCCACCGATGACGACCCAACTCAACACTTGAGGAATTTTCTGGGAGTGTGTGCTATGCACAAACAAACCAACGTCTCAGAAGATGCCTTAAGGTTGAGAGTTTTCAAGTACTCCTTGGCCGGTGATGCTAAAACGTGGCTTCAAAACTTGCCACCAAATTCAATCCGATCATGGCCTGAACTTGTCCGGGCATTCCTAGCAAAATGGTTCCCACAAAGCAAGAAATCCGAGCTTAGAGATAAAATCTTTTTCTTTAAGCAACAACAAGGGGAGCACTTACATGAGGCGTGGGATCGCTTTAAACTATATTTGGTGAGGTCGCCAAATCATGGATTCCCTGACTCAATTTTGCTTGAGAAGTTTTACATGGGTCTTGATCCCATGAACCAAGCCATTGCAAAGAATGCGGCGGATGGATCTTTTATGGATAAGTCTTTTGCTAGAGTAACTCAAATCCTCGACAAGATGGCCAAACATAATCAAGCATGGCATTCCGAGGATGCATCCGGTGGAATAGCTTATGGGTCTCCTTCTTTGACAAATTTGATCAAGGAAAACCAAGAGAGAGACCAAATCATTGCGGGGTTGGCCACTAATGTCAATGTGTTGACCAAGATATTTACAGAAAATCAAACAAAGAAAGTCAACATTGTCGAGGACATGCCGTCCAATCCAAATGAAGATTTTGAAGAGGCGAATTACATCAACAACCCCCAAGGAGGAGGGTATCAAAGGCAATACTATCAAGGTCAAGGAGCACAAAACCAATGGAGGCCAAACCAGCAAGGGCAAGGAAACCAACATTGGAGGTATGACCAAGGTAGTTCACAACAAAGAAATTGGGGCAACAACAACAACAATTTTTCTAACCGGAGTGAAAATCCTTATGTTCCTCCAAAAGGACAACATTCGAACCAAGGGTCCTCAAGTGATTCAAAATTGGAAGCTATGCTAGAGAGAGTGCTACAAAATCAAGAAAAGTCTGATGCTTCATTGAGGAACATGACCGAGGTCGTTGGCTCTCATATCGCTTCCATTCAAAAGTTGGAAAGGCAAATGAGAGATCTTTCCAAGGAACAAAACCCCAAGCAAAAGGGAACACTACCTAGTGACACGATTGCAAACCCAAGAGGTAGTGGAAGTGGTCCAACCTCTCATGTCATGGCAATCACCACTAGGAGTGGAAAAGTGCTTCTTGGAGAGAAGGAACACATAGTTGAAGATGTGGAGACCAAGCAAACGGTTGAGGGTGAAGAACAAGAGGTCATTGAAGTTGAAAAGCAAAAAGTTATTGTAGTTGACAAACCAAAAGTTGTTGAAATTGAAAGAATTCCGGAAAAGGCTAGAGCACAACAAGAAGATCGAGAAGAGGAAAAGGAAAAGGGGAACGAGTCATCAAAACCTCTTCCACCTATTCCTAGACCTCCTCCTCCATTCCCTCAAAGGCTAGCAAGGAAGATTGATGATAGCAAGCTTGAAAAGTTCTACGATATTCTCAAACAATTGACGGTGAACATACCTTTTGTAGAAGCTTTTCAAGAAATGCCAGGGTTCGCTAAGTACTTGAAAGATTTGATCACTAAAAAGAAGACCTCAAAGCATGAGGTGGTAAGCATGACTCACAGGGTAAGCTCTATCATTGCTACAACCCCGGTTCAAAAGAAGGAGGATCCGGGGGCCTTTATTATACCTTGTACTATTGGGACGCGTGAATTTGCAAGGGCCTTATGTGACAATGGAGCTAGCATCAACTTAATGCCACTAGCCATCTTTAAGCAAGCGGGATTGGGTATGCCTAGACCTACAAGTATGAGATTGCAAATGGCTGATCGTACCATCAAGCGACCGGTCGGAATTGTGGATGATGTACTAGTGAAAGTCGGGAAATTCCATTTACCCGCGGACTTTGTGATTCTTGATTGTGCTGTGGATAAAGAGATCCCTATCATTTTGGGAAGACCATTCTTGGCTACGGGCCGAGCACTCATGGATTCTGAGAGAAATGAGATAAAGTTCCGGGTGAATGATGAAGAAGTCACTTTTCAAGCTAGCAAGGGCATGAAGCTATCCCACGAATATGAGAGCATCTCAATGATAGAAGCGGTTGATGAGGTAGAGAATGTCGTTGAATTGAAAATGGAAGAACAATGCCTTGGTGAGGCATTAGCGGAAATCCTAGTAAATTTTGATGGGGAAAATATAGATGGGTACATAGAATCGGTGAATGCATTGGAGTGTCTTGGATCCTATACGGACACGCCGGCAAAGCTCTCTCTTGACATAGAGAATAGAGCTACTCCCCCCGCCAAGCCATCAATCATTGAGCCACCACAATTAGAGCTCAAACCACTCCCTTCGCATTTGAGGTATAAATTTCTTGGCTCTAATGATACTTTACCCGTAATTGTGTCTTCTTTGTTGAATGATGTGCAGGTAGAGCAATTATTGGAAGTCCTAAGGGAGCACAGACAAGCAATTGGGTGGACAATCGCCGACATCCGTGGCATTCCCGCGGGTATTTGTGAACACAAAATCCAATTGGAGAATGACACCAAGCCAAGTGTGTAGCATCAAAGGCGACTAAATACTTCAATGCAAGAGGTGGTGAAAAAGGAAATTATCAAGTGGTTAGACGCCGGAGTTGTCTACCCAATCACCGATAGTTCTTGGGTGAGCCCATTACAATGTGTGCCAAAGAAGGGGGGCATAACCGTGATTGAAAATGAAAAAAATGAGCTCATCCCTACTAGAACGGTGACCGGGTGGAGAGTGTGCATGGATTATCGAAAACTCAACAATGCAACTTGCAAGGATCATTTCCCTATGCCTTTTATTGATCAAATGCTTGATCGGCTAGCGGGAAGAGCCTTCTATTGCTTTCTTGATGGATACTCCGACTATAACCAAATCAACATTGCTTTGGAAGATCAAGAGAAAACAACTTTCACTTGTCCTTATGGGACATTTGCTTTTAGCCGGATGCCATTTGGGTTGTGTAATGCTCCGGCGACCTTTCAAAGATGCATGATGTCGATATTTTCCGATATGGAGGAAGATTTTCTAGAGGTTTTCATGGATGACTTCTCTGTTGTTGGTGATTCCTTTGAGCATTATCTTGCAAATCTTAGACAAGTGCTCAAGAGATGCGAAGAAACGAATCTTGTGCTAAATTGGGAAAAATGCCACTTCATGGTGGATGAAGGTATTGTGTTGGGGCACAAGATTTCTAAACATGGCATTGAAGTTGATCGGGCAAAGATCGAAATCATTTCTAAACTTCCTCCACCAAATTCAGTGAAAGGTGTTCGAAGCTTTCTGGGCCACGCCGGATTCTATCGGAGATTCATCAAGGATTTTTCCAAAATTGGACACCCAATGTGCAAGCTTCTTGAAAAGGATGCAAAATTCATGTTTGATGACAAGTGCCTCAAAGCGTTTGAGGAATTAAAGTTGAGGCTTACCACGGCACCCATTATTGTCACTCCCGATTGGACTCTTCCTTTTGAACTCATGTGTGACACCAGTGGTGTAGCTATTGGAGCAATGCTAGGTCAATGCCACAACAAGATATTTTATCCGGTCTATCATGCAAGTAAAACTCTCAATGGGGCACAAATGAATTACACTGTCACTGAGCAAGAGCTTCTTGCCATCGTGTATGCTTTTGAAAAATTCCGGGCCTATTTGTTGTGGTCGAAGGTGGTGGTCTACACGGATCATGCGGCTCTTCGATACCTCATGGCAAAGAAAGATGCAAAGCCTCGACTAATTCGGTGGGTTCTCTTGTTGCAGGAATTTGACTTTGAAGTAAAAGATCGCAAAGGTACTCAAAATCAAGTTGCAGACCACTTGTCAAGGCTTAAGGAAGTAATGAGGCCTAAAGAAGAGCTTGACATAAATGATGCTTTCCCCGATGAACATATATTGGCACTTTCCAACACCTTTGCTCCTTGGTATGCCGACATTGCAAATTACTTGGTGAGCGAGGTCATTCCGGAAGGGTTAGAACCTCATCAAAAGAAAAAATTCTTGAGGGATTGTCGGCAATACTACTGGGAGGAGCCTTATTTGTTTCGAGTGTGTGCTGACAACATCATCCGGAGGTGCGTACCAGAGGAAAAAATCATGCCAATCCTCAAGGCATGTCATGACTCACCGGTGGAGGCCATCATGGAGGCAATAGATCTGCGGCAAAGATTCTTGAATGTGGCTACTATTGGCCTTCCATCTATCATGATGCAAACCAATTTGCAAAAGCTTGTGAGCAGTGTCAACGGCAAGGTTCAATCTCCAAAAGGCATGAAATGCCTATGCAATATGTGTTGGAGATAGAAATCTTTGATGTATGGGGAATTGATTTCATGGGCCCCTTTGTGAGTTCCTATGGGATGAAGTATATTTTGGTGGCTGTGGACTACGTCTCAAAATGGGTTGAAGTCGTTGCCTTACCAAACAATGAGGCGAGGAGTGTGACCGCCTTTTTGAAGAAGAATATATTCACTCAGTTTGGCACTCCTAGAGCCATTCTTAGTGATGGGGGATCGCACTTCCGCAACAAAGCATTCACAGGGTTACATGAGAAATATGGGGTGAAACACAAGGTGGCTACACCATACCATCCGCAGTCGAGTGGTCAAGTTGAGGTCTCAAATCGAGAGATCAAGAGTATCCTAGTCAATACTGTGAATGCCAACAGAACTGACTGGTCCAGAAGATTAGATGATGCATTGTGGGCCTACCAAACGGCCTTCAAGACTCCTATTGGTACTTCTCCCTACCGAATCATTTTTAGGAAGGCATGCCATTTACCGGTTGAGCTGGAGCACAAGGACATGTGGGCACTCAAGAAGCTCAATTTAGAATGGGTGGAAGCTGCAAACTTGAGATTGATGCAACTAAATGAACTGGAGGAATTTCGATTCCATGCATATGAGAGCGCAGCGGTATACAAGGAGCGGATGAAATTTGTTCATGACAAAAAGATCTTGAAAAGAGAGTTCAAGACGGGTGACCTCGTCTTACTCTTCAACTCAAGATTAAAATTGTTTCCGGGCAAATTGAAATCGAAATGGTCCGGCCCCTTTAAAGTGGTGAGTGTATCCCCATACGGAGCTGTAGAGTTAGAATCTACTGATGGGTCTCGTACCTTTAAAGTAAATGGCCAACGCATCAAACACTACTTGGGTGTTGACGGTGAGAAGAAGGTGATAGAGCTGCTGGCTCTACAAGATGGACCTTGCCCGTCAAAAGGATGAAATTGGAGAAATCAGTCCCGTCGTGCCGCGACGTAAAATCAAGCGCTGCATGGGAGACAACCCATGGGTGGTAACACCGTCTTTGAATTTTGAATTTTCTTTGTTCATTTATTTCCTTAACATCTTTGAAGTGTAGGGAACCCAAACAGTGATGATATTTGGTGGATGAACCCATGGAAAGATGTGCGGAAGAAAGAGGGTAGAAATGCGGTAGAAATGCGACCGTATAATTAATTTGCGGACCGCAAATCTACCGTAGACCTAACTAGTGAGCCCTCTAAATTGGAAGTTGCAATGCGTCCATTCTGCGGTCTGCATATTAGTTGTGCAATCGCATAATGGACCGCAAAAGTGACTCTGAGAAACCTACGCATCGCAGCAATATGCGACCATTATGCGGACCACAAATCAGCTCTACGATCGCATAATGGTCCGCAGAATTAGCGTCGCAAAAGTGTGTAACTCCCCCCAGGTACGTTCCTAAATACCCTACACTATAGAACAAAAAAAAAGAGAAAAAACAAATAAAAGAAAAAAGAGGAGAAAAACAAAAGGAAAAAGAACGAACAGAGGCAAGTTCGAACCGGCACTCCAGGCATCATCCTGTGAATCAATAGATTCTCAACATCTGGTTGTACTGTTTCCCCCATCTCCATTGTTTAAATAGTTTGAGGAAAACGTTGTGGGAAATGGTTGTGGGCTTAATAGCATGGCTAGGGTAGTAATGAATTAGACGTTGGGGTGGGAATTGGTTGAAGATTGGGCACCCATGGCTGAACAGTTGAACTGTTGCATTAATTTGCTCAGTTCTGTGGTCTGCATGTCTAAAATGTGAACCGCATTGTTGTCGCGGACCTAGCCCTAGGTCAGATGAAGAAGACAACTTATGCGTTCACTATGCGATCGCATTACCACTTTGCGGTCCGCAAAGTGACCGCATAGTTGTCACCTTGGTAGCCCTCTCAAGCAATGAAATGTGTGATCGAGTATGCGGCCGCAAAATTGATCTGCGGTCCGCAAACTCAACGCAAAGTATAACAGTGAACTGGGAAATTTGGACTTTGCAAGGAGCCATTCTGCGGTGAGTATGCGGTCCGCATAACCGTTATGCGACCGCATATATCATCGCAGAATGGAATGAAACTTCAGCAGAAAAACTTTTGCGATGAATCTGCGGTCTGCAGTCCTATTTTGCGATCGCAGAGTGCGTCGCATCTTTGCTCTCAATTAAATGTTTCCTATTCTCTACCCTACTGGCTATACTAACAATGATCCCTTTGCAGAAATGGCTCAAAAACGACTTGCAAACAGGCCCCGTGCTTCTAAAACACAATGAGTGGACTCGCCACGAGAAGCAAATGACAAACCTGAGGAAGCAGATACTTGGCCTGCAGTTGACATACATGCTGAGGCAAGGAGAAAGCAGGCTGCGGAAGGACTTTCATATCATCTCCGCTGGGGCATTGAGGGGTCTAGGGATAAATATAAAGCCGGGCTTGAACGGAGAAAGCTCCTCCCTGAGAAGCAATTGAGCCTAAATGGGCTTAAAGACAAGTACCCACACATCCTTGCCAACATCAAGCGGAGAAAATGGATGAGATTCACTGACCCTCCAGCCAAATACAATGAATCCATCGTTCGGGAGTTCTATGCCAATTATGGAGCTTCCCGGACCAAGCAGCATAAGAGGCAGAATATGTACCTCGACAAGGTGGGAGTTTGGGGTATCCTAGTCAAATGCAGTGCGAAAGCCATAAACAAATTGTTGGTCCCGGACTGGGACGAGGACACCTCCACATCTGAGTATAAAGCCAAATTTGCCAACAGAGAGAGTGAAAGAAGCTGGATTGCCTCCGTCATCGCAACCGGAACACCTGTATGGATACAACCGGGGAAAAAAATTTATAAGGAGAGCTTCTCAAGGGAAGGGAGATACTGGCTTGCATTTCTTGCATCCAGATTGATCCCAACGAATCATGAGACAGACATCGCCATCGAGAAGGCCCTCCTCATTGCTTGTATCATACAGGGCATTAAAGTGAATGTGGGAGAAATAATTTTCCAAGAAATGGGGAGAAGAGCAATGCAAGATGCCATTTCTCTTCCGTTCCCGTCTTTGATCACTGCTTTGTGCCATGAGGCCCAAGTTCCTGTTGACCTCCGGGATGCGAAAGGTCAGGAGCAAGGGATTATAGACATCAACCGCCTTGCTGATGCGGTGATACCTCCTCCAGAAGTTGTTCAGGAAGACCTACTCTCCTCCCAGCCCCCTATTGCTCATGATGATGCGGCACAGTCTTCCACTCCTTCCACCGCTGCTCAGACTACCACTGATACTGCTCAGCCTCATCCAACCACTCCGGCAGTCTTACAGCTTGGTCTTTTAGCCAAAAATGCAAACTCCAAAGTTGACCAGCTTGTTAAGACATTGCCTAACTTAATCAAGCAGGCTCTCACTCCCATGCAGTCCGCCATAGCAGAGATTCAGCAAAAACAGATAGCATATGCTGAGCGACTGCAAGGGCTTCAGTTGAGGGTGGTGAAGATAGAAAGGGGGGAAATGTCCGGTATGCACGATCTCAAGACAGAGGTGACCTCTATGAAGGTCGAATTTCAAAAGATGCAAAATCTGGACTTCGACGTTTCATCCTTCTTTCCGGGAGAAGGTGACAAGAGCGCTGATGTGGTGCCTGATTTAGGCCTTCACTTCACCAACCTAATGGCCGACCCAGTCGTTCCCACTCCCGGAGACTCACAGGCCCCAGCTCCTCCTAGCCGTATTGATATTGCCTCTGATGAGGAAGCTGAGGGAGGGAGTGACAGTGATGAAGAAGAGGATGACTCGGGATTCTCCAGCGATGATGCTCCGCAGCCTATTGACAAAGGGAAGGCAACCGCTCCAGCTTCACCTCAGGAGGATGATGCTATGGATGAGGATGAGAGCACTCAGCTTGAGGTGGCCTTGCAGAGATCATTGATTGACAGGGGAGGCCCCACAGCTCCTACATCAGCTGAGGTATCTAGCAGCTCTCAGATGCCGGCTGAGGTCATAGCAGCCCCACCATCAGCTCCAGTGGCAGCCTTGCTTTCTACACCAGAGCTTCCACCATTAGTAGAGGTCGCACCCTCGACAGTGCCCATGCCAGATACACAGCCAGCTGCCGACTCTCATAGCACTTAGTGTGCCTCAGGGAGTCTCTCCTTACACTTTGCACTTTTATTTTCTGCATTGGGGACAATGCATCGTTCTAAGTTGGGGGTGGGGGTACTTTTGGGTGTTTTGATTTGATATTGCCATTTTTGTGCTTTTGTGTATCAAACTTGTACAACTTTGATCTATAAAGCAGTGTATATACAATGTTTTGATCTGTCAATACTTGTTTATGATTAGTTAGCCAATCAATTCCTCTTGGTTTTTCTTTGTCTGATTCTTTTCCAAGAGTGTAATAGTAGAATCAGAACCTTGTGTGTAAATCAATGTGACCAGTTTAGTGAAATTGTTCAGTGCCAAGCATGCATACCTGTACATAGCACATATCCTCCTATAGTCATTTTTCTCGACTCGTCCCAATGATAGATAGATTGATGACTGTCTTAAGGGAACTTGTCTCTATGACCAATCTTGTGAATTTAAGGCTCACTTTGTGACTCTATAGCGACCCATAAAAGCTTGAAATTGCAAAGTAGTTGCTCGAAAGTGCTAAACAATGTGAATTAAGCAGTTCAAGTACGATGTGTGTAAGTGAGTTTTTCTACTTGTATATAGTTCTTGTGTCCACTTCTGTCATCTAGAACTTGCCTGGTTGGTCTTTCAACACTAATGATAGTATGTCCGGTTGGAGGAATGATCTTAGGTATTCGTTGTGTTAATTTGAAACATCTCTCTAGCTTTTCAAACCTACCATTGTGTAAATAATATCACTAGTACCCTCTTTGAGCCTTCAAACCTTTCTTTGGCCAACTCACTACAAACCATTCCCTTTTTGCAAAAATGATCCCCTCTTTTGAACTCGTCCCTCCTTGAACATTGAAAATGAGGCTAAAAGCGTAAGTTGGGGTGGTGTCAAAGTGAGATAGGCAAGGTTATATATTGAGTCTAAGACCACATACCTCATAGTGCGTATTAAAGTATTCAAGCTCCAATAAAGTATTAAAAAAAAAAAATAAATATATACATAGTGGCGACTTGAATAAAATTGGGAGAGGTATGCAAGGTGGTTCTATAATCGGGGACTAGATGCCAATGAGGCTATGTGAGTTAAAGAAAATCAAAATGCAACAGAATGAGACTTGTAAGTAGTGTTCAAGGAGGATGAAGTCATATGTACCCAAGTGCTTACCTAACCTTCCCTAAACCTATACAGTACGAGCCTAAAAAGTCCTTATGGGACCTCCAACCGATCATTCTTGAAGAAGTGGCGAATTAAAATAAGGGCAAGCCTATGGTATGACACGTAGTGGCACTTGAAGTTCCTTCTGAGAGTGAGTGCTCTTTTTGACTTGTCCTTGTGAATATTGCAAATATTCTGAGTATAGGACATCAATTCTGGTGAG
The DNA here is from genome assembly GCA_032618575.1 of Nicotiana noctiflora. Lineage (NCBI taxonomy): Eukaryota > Viridiplantae > Streptophyta > Magnoliopsida > Solanales > Solanaceae > Nicotiana > Nicotiana noctiflora. The sequence continues at coordinate 130,651 of JASVEL010002065.1, read as the reverse complement.
AGTGCATGAACTGCAGAATTTACTTAAGTTGAGCCTTTAGAGTCTAATGAAAACGCATTCAGCTGAGGGTAACATTTAGTCACAATTTGAGGCTCAAAGTTTGCATGATTGGTCTGTCTTTACGTACTTGCTCTTAGTCAAGGAGGAGTGGAGCGATTGTTTCAATACATCCTTGAAGAACTGAACATTAGCACAATCTTGTGTCATTATTGTGTTAAGTGTTGTGAATAAGTGTGGCGTAGGTGTGTTCTGCTTGCTTGAGGAGAAGCAAGAGTTTAAGTTGGGGGTGTTGATGTGCCAAAGAGATTAGGCACATTTACATACTAATTGCTCTTATATTAGCTTGTTTCATGGCAAAATGTAGTCCATACTTATGTGATTTTGTGGTTTTACAGATAAAGAGGAAGAAAAGACCAAGGACACAAAAATGGACGCAAAAAGATAAGAAAGAGGGCAAGTTGTGCAAAAGAGCCAATCTGCGGATTAATATGCGGTCGCATACTGCATATGCGGACCGCAGATAAGCAACCAAATCGCAGAACTAAATAGTGAATGTAGCTGAAATGCACGGCAAGAATGCGATGTCTTTTGCGATCGCACATTCAATACGCGGTCCGCACTTCTGCCGCATAATGAACACAAAGGAAACCTAAGAGTCAAGTCTGCGGTGCTTTCTGCGGTCGCACAATCAACATGCGGACCGTAGAACGGTGATGCGATCAACGCACGAACAGCTAGTGTTCCTATCCGCGATGCCGCCTCTCAAGATTGCGGACCGCAGACCTGGTATGCGACAGATCTGCGGTCGCATACGTGACCTAGAAGGGCAAACTTGTCCGCTTTTTGTCAGAATCTTGGTCCCTCTATAAATATCTTTTTAGAATTTTGTGTAAAGGTATCTTGTGCAGACTTTATACTACACTCCAAGACTTTATTACTTCATCTTTTTGGAAGCTTTTGGTTGAAGAATATTTTACTTTATAAGCATTTATGACATTTATTAAACCTTGTATTTTATATTTTAGCATGTGTGGCTAAACTTAAATACTAAGGTTGTGAACCCTAAATGGGTGTTATGTAAATGGGTGTTTAACATTGAATATATGCATAATGGTTGGTTGATATTTCTTCACTTCTCATTCTTCATTTATTGTTGGTGGTTGCAAACACTAATTAAAGCCATTAAAGTCCTACCTTACTTGGGAAAGTGGGTTAGATTTTGGAAGAAGTAAAGAACAAAAACTCGAGGCCTTACACCTCGTTTAATAGAATCGCTTAGGGATAAGTGGGTTTTATTTGGCATTTATTGATTGTTATACATTGTGACTCTTAGAGTTTTAGGAAAAAGCAAGAGAGGAAATACTACTCAAGTATTGGGAAATATTGGGTAGTTGCATAGAAATCAATTGCATATCAATAATCAACCATTAGAAATATATCATATTAACACCGATGGCATTACACTACATTTATGGGAACACAACCTTGGTTTAATCAATTCTATAAATTATGACATTAAGCATTTTCACTAGTTAAATATTCTAAATCAACATTCACTCATACTACGACTCTTACACCATTTCTATGTTACTTCTAAAGGAATAGATTCAAGATTCTAGTCGGGTAACACACTAATTCAAGTGATCATTTCACACCTATTCCCTGTGGGATTCGACCCCAACCTTGTTGGGTTACTATATTTGACACCGACCGCCTTACACTAATTGTAAAAGTGTAATTTGAGCGTATCAGGCGTGCAGCCCGCTCCAATACATATAATGCTGCGGCGCACAGACCGCTCCATTTAGCCTCAAATTGTGACTAAATGTTACGCTCTACAGATCGGCACAAGGCCCCAAACAAGGCTACTAGCCCAATTACACAGTTATAATCCCATTCTCAGTCATAATACACAATACACTATTAGTCGGAAAGGACCAAGTCCAATTCCCCAATCATAATGTCACCATGCCCGTCACATGACGCGTGTCTTATCTCAACATAGCACTGTAAAGTGCAAGCACGGGGTTTCAAACCCTCAGTACATTATTTACTACCACCACTCACCTCGATCCGGTAGAAGCCTTAGTCCGCCTTGCGCTTTCCTCGCAATTCAACCGCCTCGGATGTCGAATTTGTTCAAATTCATAGAGAATATGTCAATATATGCTAATTACACACAACTCATTCGAAATAACTCAAATTGCACCAAAACCCACAAAGTTGTCAAAACCTGACTTTTGGTACGCTTCTCGAAAAATTACAAAAGTTCCATATTCGGAATCCTCGTCTTAACACGAGTCTATGCATATAAAGTTTTCCAAAATCGGACTCCGTTTGCCCACTCAAATCGATATTTTACCAAAGCCCTGGCTTAGGCTAAATTTTCCCATAATTTCATCCAATTTCAGTGAAATAGAGGAGGATTTCAAGATAAAAACACATAATTGAACCATAAAACTTACCTCCGACGATAACCCGATGAAATCCCAGCAATTTTCCGTCACTTTCTCTCTCTAAGACTCAACAATGGAGGTTTATGAATGAATACCCGCGTCTGAAATGTTCTGGACTTAAATTCACTGCCCAGCCTTTTAACCCTTTGCGAACGCCACCCTACTAACACGCCCGCGATGAACAAATGCAACAGCCTCCGGATTTACTCTACGCGAACGCGTGGCTTCCAGCCGCGTTCACGATGACCAACCTCCTAGACCTACGCGAACGCGTGCACACCCTTCGCGAATGCAAGGCTTCCAGGCCTGACCTTACGCGTTCGCGTTCCTCTTCTCGCGAACGCGATGAACAAAAATCCCAACTCTCCGATACTCTTCGTGAACGCGTGGACCCCTACACGAACGTGAAGAACAAAGCTTTTCTGCAGAAATTGCAGCAGTTCAGCTACTCACCTAGGCCTAAAATGGTCCGTTTGGACCCCCGAATTCATCCTGAGGCTCCCGGGACCCCAACGACAACCACCAACATACTCCATAACACGATACAAACTTGTTCCAATCATAAAAACACGTCCTTAAACACGGAAAACATCGAATTCAAGCAATTTCGAGCCTAAGTTTTCCTTCAAACTTCCGCAACCGACATTCGATCAAAAACCCGACCAAACGACCTCCAAATGACCTGAAATTTTGCAGGCACGTCCAAAATCACATAACGAAGCTACAGGAATTGTCGGAATTCCATTCCGATCCCCGGATCAAAATCTCACCTACCTATCGGATTTCGCCAAAATTCAACTTTAGCCAATTCAAGCCTAAAACTACACCGGACCTCCAAATTCACTTCCGATCGCTCTCCTAGCTCATAAATGACCTCCCGGAGCTGACCGAATCATCAGAATTCGATTCCGAGCTCTCTAACTCACAAGTCAACATCTAGCTGACGTTTCTCAACTATTCCTTCTTCTAAGAGACTATTTGTCTCATTTCCAACCAAACTCGACCCGGATTGACTCAAACTCATCCAACATGCATATTGTAACATTAACAAGCATATAACAGGGATAACAGGGTGATAACTCACATGATGACGGGCCGGGTCATCACATTCGCCCCAACTTAAGAGAACGCTCGTCCTCGAGCGGGTCAAGAAACATACCTGGAGTCTCAAATAGGTGAGGATATCTGCTCCACATCTCATGCTCGACCTCCTAAGTAGCCTCCTCCACGAGCCGACCTCTCCGCTGCACCTTAACTGAAGCAATCTCCTTGGACCTCAACTTTCGAACCTGTCTACCCAGAATAGCCACTGGCTCCACATCATAAGATAGATCACCATCCAGCTGAATGGTACTGAAGTCTAATACATGAGACGGATCCCCGGTGTACTTCTGGAGCATAGATACATAAAATACTGGATGAACACTAGACAAACTGGGTGGCAAGGCCAGCTCATATGCCACCTCTCCAACCTTTATGAGTCTCTCAAAAGGACCAATGTACCTGGGACTCAGCTTCCCCTTCTTCCCGAACCTCATGACACCCTTCATGGGTGAAACCTTCAGCAATACTCTATCACCAACCATGAAGGACAACTCTCGAACCCTACGATCTGCATAACTCCTCTGGCGAGATTGTGCTGTGCGAAGCCTCTCCTGAATCAACTTCACTCTATCCAGAGTATCCTGAACTAACTCACTCCCTATCAAACTATCTTCACCAGGCTCAAACCATCCCACAGGAGATCTACACCGTCTGCCATACAATGCCTCGTACGGGGCCATCTAAATACTCGACTGATAACTGTTGTTGTAGGCAAACTCGGCAAGTGGCAAGAACTCATCCCACAAACCACCAAAGTCAATCACACATGCTCACAACATATCCTCCAGGATCTGAATAGTGCGCTCAGACTGCCCGTCTATCTGAGGGTGAAATGCGGTGCTCAACTCAACCCGCATACCCATCTCTCGTTGAAATGCTCTCCAAAACTGAGATGTGAACTGAGTGCCTCTGTCAGATATAATAGACACTGGGACCCCATGCAACCTGACAATCTCCCGAATAAAGATCGCCGCCAACCGCTCCGATGAGTAAGTAGTACAAACTGGGATGAAATGTGCGGACTTGGTCAGCCGATCAACAATCACCCACACAGAATCGAACTTCCTCGAAGTCCGAGGGAGCCCAGTAACAAAATCCATGGTGATCCTCTCCCATTTCCACTCGGGAATAACCATGCGCTGAAGAACACCGCCCGGTCTCTGATGCTCATACTTGACCTGCTGGCAGTTGAGGCACTTGGCTACATGCCTAACAATATCCATCTTCATCCTCCTCCACCAGTAGTGCTATCTCAAGTCTTGGTACATCTTCGTGGCACCTGGGTGAATAGAGTACCGCGAACTGTGTGCCTCCTCTAGTATCAACTCTCGCAAGCCATCTATGTTGGGCACGCATATACGGCCCTGCATCCTCAGAACACCATCACTGTCGATAGTCACATCCCTAACATCATTATGCAGCACTCTGTCCTTAAGGACAAGCAAATATGGGTCATCATACTGTCACTCCTTGATGCGATCATATAAGGAAGATCGAGAAACAACACAAGCCAACACTCGACTCGGCTCTAAAATATTTAACATCAGTAGCCGATTGGCTAGGGCCTGAACGTCATAAGCAAATGGCCTCTCCCCAACTGGGATGAAAGATATGCTGCCCATACTGACCGCCTTCCGACTCAAAGCATCGACCACAACATTGGCCTTCCCCGGATGATACAAAATAGTGATATCATAGTCCTTAAGCAACTCCAACCACCTCCGCTGTCTCAAATTAAGGTCCTTCTGTCTGAATAAGTGCTGAAGGCTGCGATGATCCGTGAACACCTCACAGGAGACACCATACGGGTAATGCCTCCAAATCTTCAAAGCATGAACTATGGCTGCTAGCTCCAAATCATGAACAGGGTAGTTCTTCTCGTGGGGCTTCAACTGACGAGAAGCATAAGCAATGACCCTACCCTTCTGCATCAACACACAACCAATGCCAACTCCTGAGGCATCACAATACACAGTATAAGGATCTGAAGCTGACGGCAGTATCAAGACTGGTGCTGTGGTCAGTGTTGTCTTGAGGAACACCCTTCTAAGTCAATCTAGTCAAAGGTGAAGCAATAGAAGAGAATCCCTGAACGAATCGGCGATAATACCCTGCCAATCCCATAAAGCTACGAATCTCAGTGACTAATGTCAGTCTGGGCCAACTCTGCACTGCCTCTACCTTCCTCGGATCTACCTGAATACCATCACGGGACACCACGTGTCCTAAGAATGCCACGGACTCAAGCCAGAACTCACACTTGGAGAACTTGGCATACAACTTCTCCTCTCTCAATCTCTGCAATACAATACTCAAGTGCCGAGCATGCTCCTCCTGGATACGAGAGTAGACTAGAATGTCATCAATGAACACAATCACAAATGAATCCAGATAGGGCCTGAACACACTATTCATCAGATGCATAAATGCTGCTGGGGCGTTGGTCAGCCCAAAAGACATCACAAGGAACTCATAGTGACCATATCCGGTCCGGAATGCAGTCTTCATAATGTCAGACTCTCTAATCTTCAGCTGATGGTAGCCTGAACGAAGATCAATCTTCGAGAACACCCTAGCTCCCTGGAGCTGATCAAATAAATCATCAATGCGAGGCAGAGGATACTTATTCTTCACTGTTACCTTGTTCAGCTACCTGTAGTCAATACACATCCTCATAGATCCATCCTTCTTCTTAACAAATAGGACCGGTGCACCCCACGGCGACACACTCGGCCGAATGAATCCCTTATCTAGGAGTTCCTGGAGCTGCTCCTTCAATTCCTTCAACTCAGCTGGTGCCATCCGATACGGAGGAATAGAAATAGGTTGAGTGCCCGGCACCAAATCGATACCAAAATCAATATCCCTGTCCGGCGGCATGCCCGGCAGGTCTGAGGGAAACACATACGGAAAGTCTCGCACAATGGGAACAGAATCAATACTGGGAGTCTGGGCCTCCACCTCCCGCACAAATGCTAAATAAGAGAGACATCCCTTCCCAACCATTCGTTGGGCCTTGAGGAAAGATATTACCCTGCTGGGTACATAATCAGTCGTGCCTCGCCACTCGATCCTCTGAATGCCCGGCATAGCTAAGGTGACTGTCTTAGCATGACAGTCCAGAATAGCATGACATGGAGATAACCAGTCCATGCCCAATATAACATCAAAATCAATCATGCTAAGAAGCAATAGGTCCACTCGAGTCTCCAGACCCCCAATAGTGACCAGACAGGACCGGTATACATGCTCCACAACAATAGTATCCTCTACCGAGGTAGATACATGCACTGGCAGCTCAAGACACCCTCGGGTCGTGCCCAAATGAGGAGCAAAATATGTAGACACATAAGAGTAAGTAGAACCGGGATCGAACAACACTACGGCATCTCTATGGCAGACTGAAAAAATACCTGTAATGACAGCATCAGAAGCAACGGCCTCAGATCGGCCCTGAAGAGCATAGCATCTAGCCTGTCCGCCTGATCGGCCTCCCCCTCGAGGGTGACCCCTAGCTGACTGACCCTTACCCCTAGCTGACTGACCCTCACCGCTAGCTGGCGGGGCGGGTGCTGAAGTAGAAGGACTGGATGACGAGGGCTACCCTTTCTGCTGATAAGACCTGGAAACAAGATGGGGAAACTCTCTACGGATGTGCCCAAACTCTCCGCACTCGAAGAAACTCCCCGGTGCTGGAGGCTGAGACTAATAAGGACCCCTAGCGCTGGAGTGTCCAGCTGATGAACTAGGCCGAGAAGAACCCTGAGCAAATGGGGCATGTGAAGAACTCTGAGTTGGCCTGGCGCTGAGAGATGGCTGACTCTGGTGCAAACCCTGATAACCCTAGCTAGAAGACCACCTACGGTGATCTGAGCGGCCCGACTGCCATGATCTGAATAAGCGACCTCGGCTCTACTGACTCTGGCCTCTAGTCTGAGTGCCACTGGAACTAGCTAATCCTCGAGGCCTCTTGGCCTCCCTCTCATCCCGCTCTCTGCGATGATCTGTCTTTATGTCGCGAGCGATATCCACAACATCCTCAAAAGGACGGCTCAAAACCCTCTCTCGGGTCATCAGAATACGGATGGGATAGATGAGGCCGTCCACAAAGCGTCCAATCCTCTCTCTGTCAATAGGAACCAACCATGGAGCATATCTAGACAACTCTGTAAATCTGATCTCATACTCTGACACTGACATGTCCCCCTGGCGGAGACCCTCAAACTGCCTATGCATCTCCTCTCTCTGAGATCAAGGCACCCACTTCACCAAGAACATAGTGGAAAACTCTGGCCATGATAGTGGTGCTGCCCCTGCAGGTCTGCGGCTCTCATAAGCCTCCCACCAAGCGAAGGCCGGTCCTTGGAACTGGAAGGTAGTAAAGGACACACCGTTGGACTCCAAGATCCCTGCCGTACGGAGCATCCGACGGCACTTGTCCAGAAAACCTTGGGCGTCCTCGCCCGGAGCACCGGTGAACACTGGAGGAGATAATCTGCTGAACCTCTCGAGACGACGCTGCTCGTCGTCAGTCATAGCTGGGACCCTGTCCCCCTGAACCTGAACTGCTGGATGTACTGGAACCACAGGCTATACTGGAGGAGCCTCTAGTGTCTGCAAGCCCTGTACTGCTGGCTCTGGAGTGCGTGCTGCGGGGCTCTGATGTCCACCCCCGGTCCCTGATGCAGCTGCTGTAGTAGTAACTGAAACCGCCTGTGCCAAGCCAGTGCAAACTGCTAGTATCTGAGCCAGGGTCTCCCGTAGACCCGGAATGACAATGGGCACAGTTAGTGCCTGCACTAGCGCTGCTGGAACCTCTGCAACTGGGGGCTGTGGGTCAGCTGGTACTGTATCAGCTGCCCGACCTTCGCCACGGCCACGGCCGCGTCCACGGCCTCTAGCAGGTGGTAGTGGTGGTGCGCACATCAATGTGCAGAAAGAATTTCAAGAATAATACCTCAAGCTAAATCAAGTACGCACGATAAGAATTTCAAGAATTTGAGGTGTTTCCTAAAAGGTTTGCAGCCTCCCGAGTATAAGTACAGGCGTCCCCGTACCGATCCACGAGACTCTACTAAACCGGCTCATGACTCGCGAGACCCGTTAACCTAGGCTCTGATACCAACTTGTCACGACCCAAAACCCTGGTCGTGATGGCGCCCAACACAATGCTAGGCAAGCCCAACCATTGTTATCCATTAAACCAGCCAATTATTAGTTTCAGGTGATCAAGTTAAACTTAATAGCAAGTGTTCATATCAATATGATAAACGTAATAGTAGAAGCATACAAAATACGGTCCCAACCAAATCGTTGTGTTGCAAGTCTGAGCCTCTACAGAATAAACAACCTATACAAACAAGTCTAGGCAAAATGAAAGCAACAAAATGATAAGGAAGGAGAAAACAGGTTCTGCGGACGTCGGCAGCTACCTCGTAGTCTCCGCATAATAGATATGAATACGTAGCTGCAACAGTTCAACTACTCTCAGGCACCTGTGAATCTGCACAAAAAGTGCAGGGGAGTGGGGTGAGTATATTTCAACTCAGTGAATAACAATAATAAACAATAACTGAAAAATAAGAACTTCAGTACTATCCCTAAACAGTTCTAGGGCAACCTCACATGTAAGTCATCACTACGGTGAATACTCTGATCTCCAATACACATCTATCTCAACAAGGTCCCACACTGACCAAATCCTCACTCGTACCACTACGGTGTACAGCCAACTCAATGTATGTAAATATATACATATGTCTATATTGTATAGTATTTAAGTACGTATATGGATACGTATAAGTATAATGCTGCGGCGTGCAGCCCGCTCCAATACATATAACGCTGTGGCACACAGCCCGCTCCATTTAGCATCGACGGCGCTCACTGGCGGTGTATACAGACTTCGAAGGGGCTCCTTAGGCCCAAGCGCTATGATACTGCGGCGTGCAGCCCGATCCACACATATATTACTACGGCGTGCAGTCCGATCCACTATATATATACATATATAACTATACTGCTGCGGTGTGCAGCCCGATCCCATAATATACTCCAACGCTCACTAATAATGTTTGCAGACTCAGACTCCGAAGGGGCTCCTACAGCCCAAGCCCAATAATACTGCGGCGTGAAGTTCGATCCACATGTATATATATTACTGCGACGTGCAGTCCGATCCACATGTATATATATTACTGCGGCATGCAGTCCGATCCACATATACATCACTGCGGCGTGCAGTCCGATCCAATGCAGGTATATATATAATACCTCATAAATGGTCCTCGACCGTGTCTCAATCAGTATAGAATTGACCTTTCAGGCCCACTCAGCTAAATCAGGGAAATTCCACCCGAAGTAGTCTATCACTCGCAGTACACATCTAGCACTGGCCCACGATATGCTATACAACTAATTTTTACGGCTGAGTGTAACTTCCCAACAAGATATAAGGGTGTCACCTAGCTCTATAGGTCCCCTAAATTCTCTACAGATCGGCACAAGGCCCCAAACAAGGCTACTAGCCCAATTATACAGCTATAATCCCATTCTCAGTCACAAAACACAATACACTATTAGTCGGAAAGGACCAAGTCCAATTCCTCAATCACAATGTCACCACGCCCGTCACATGACGTGTGTCTTATCTCAACATGGCACTGTAAAGTGCAAGCACGAGGTTTCAAACCCTCAGTACATTATTTACTACCACCACTCACCTCGATCCGGTAGAAGCCTTAGTCCGCCTTGCGCTTTCCTCGCAATTCAACCGCCTCGGATGTCGAATCTGTTCAAATTCATAGAGAATACGTCAATATATGCTAATTACACACAACCCATTCGAAATAACTCAAATTGCACCAAAACCCACAAAGTTGTCAAAACCTGACTTTTGGTACGCTTCTCGAAAAATTACAAAAGTTACATATTCGAAATCCTCGTCTCAATACGAGTCTATGCATATAAATTTTTCCAAAATTGGACTCTGTTTGCCCACTCAAATCAACATTTTACCAAAGGCCTGGCTTAGGCTAAATTCCCCCATAATTTTATCCAATTTTAGTGAAATAGAGGAGGATTTCAAGATAAAAATACATAATTGAACCATAAAACTTACCTCCGACGATAACCCGATTAAATCCCAACAATTTCCCGTCACTTTCTCTCTCTAAGACTCAACAATGGAGGTTTATGAATGAATAGCCGCGTCTGAAATGTTCTGGACTTAAATTCACTACCCAGCCTTTTAACCCTTCGCGAACGCGACCCTACTCACGCGTTCGCGATGAACAAATGCAACAGCCTCTGGATTTACTCTACACTAACGCGTGGTTTCCAGCCGCGTTCGCGATGACCAACCTCCCAAACCTACGCGAACGCGTGCACACCCTTCGCGAACGCGAGGCTTCCAGGCCTGACCTTACGCGTTCGCGTTCCTCTTCTCGCGAACGCGATGAAAAAAAATCCCAACTCTCCGATACTCTTCACGAATGCGTGGACCCCTACGCGAATGCGAAGAACAAAGTTTTTCTGCAGAAATTGCAGCAGTTTAGCTGCGCACCTAGGCAAAAAATGGTCCATTTGGACCCCCGAATTCATCCCGAGGCCCCCGGGACCCCAACGACAACCACCAACATAATCCATAACACGATACAAACTTGTTCCAATAAAAGGAAACACGTCCTTAAATACGGAAAACATCGAATTCAAGCAATTTCAAGCCTAAGTTTTCATTCAAACTTCCGCAATGGACATTCGATCAAAAACCCGACCAAACGACCTCCGAATGACCTGAAATTTTGCAGGCACATCCAAAATCACATAGCGAAGCTACAGGAATTGTCAAAATTCCATTCCGACCCTCGGATCAAAATCTCACCTACCAATCGGATTTGACCAAAATTCAATTTTAGCCAATTCAAGCCTAAAACTACACCGGACCTCCAAATACATTTCCGATCGCTCTCCTAGCTCATAAATGACCTCCCGGAGCTGACCGAATCATCAGAATATGATTCCGAGCTCTCTAACTCACAAGTCAACATCCATCTGACTTTTCTCAACTATTCCTTCTTCTAAGAGACTATTTGTCTCATTTCCAACCAAACTCGACCCGAATTGACTCAAACTCATCCAACATGCATATTGTAACATTAACAAGCATATAACGGGGATAACGGGGTGATAACTCACATGATGACGGGCCGATTCATCACAATTGGTTTTTGGTGTCCCAAGTCACCAGTTTATCTTGGATCCCAAATCGAGGAAATTTTTGACTTTCCAAGTGAAGTCTGCGAACCAGAAATTCTGTGTAAGAAATTCTGTTGACCCGAGGTAAGGTGTTAGGAAACCCCGGATCTCATGGTTCTAGCATGGTCTCTTAAACTACTATAAATGGCTAAAATACTAATTTTTATACATGCTCCAACCTATAGTGCAATTTAATAATAATTTAACCGCTTTTAATTATTTTTACGAAAATGAACGTCGCCTAAAAACATGTTCTTGGATCACGTCACATGAAATGAACCTGGATCCTCGACACATCTTTATTTGATATTTTTTGGATTTCTATTTGGGTTGTATGAAATACACACCGATATTAGGAAGGTAAAATTATTAGTGTCGTGCCTAAAAAGGCTATCGTGTTATTATCTTTTGGAAAGACCGTGAAATTCACTAAACGGCACATCTAGAAGTCTAAGTATTTTTATATATACATTTATGAGGGCACCAAAGTTTGTGCGTTTTATTTGGCGAGGCTATTCTCATTTATTTTATTTGAACATCCATCCTAAAGTAAACTATGATATTCTAAATTATTTGACTCTAAAAAAAGGCCTAATTAAATAACATGCTTGAAAAGCCCTAAATTTTTAGTTATTATATTAAAATAAATACAAACGGAAAATTGCACTCAAATTCGTACAAAAGGGAACTTGTTTCGGTTTTTATTCTATTGGTGAATATACTATAGTTGAGATTGCAAATAGAACATGAGATTGACAAAAGTATTATCAAAACAAACTAAATGTTCTCTAACTAATTTAAACTAACATTATTAAATGAATTGAACTATTGGAATTAACTTCATGAAATTCAAAACCATTTGGAATTCCTTCTTTCACAATTATTTGAAATTAAAACTAACCTTAATCACTAATTCTCACTCGAAAGTTTCTTGAGCTTAATCACACTTGGAAAATCTATTATCATCAAAGGAGTGTTAACAAGTCTTATTCAAACTCAACTCATGCCTACTAGCTTAAGGACTTTAGTTTTATTGCACCAAACCAAACTTCGAATATATCAGACCTATCGATCCTACGAAATTACTGTCCATTTCTTGACTCGGCCTAATATTTGCATAACTAAACATTTCTAACATTGATTTCTCTTTGAAGCATTCGAGCCCCTTTTTAACAAATGAAACGACTTGAAATGATCTTGTAACTACTAAAAATGGATTGCTGAAAATAAATTAAGTTACATTACACTATGCTAATAATAGTGAACTTAACTAGTAAGCTGAATGGACAAATACTCGTAAACAGCAGTTCATCAACTCAAAACAATCCAGAATAGCTCAATCTCAATACAGTTTTAACAAAACTAAGATTAAAGTATTATGAACTAATCTACAAGCATTCATATTGGATTAAAAACTTCATTTATTACTTCACTTCACAACTTCATCACACGTGATTAGAATGTGTACCTGGAAAATGCAATGAGGAAGAAACAAATAGGAAGATCAGCTGTAGTAACGACACAACAGATGTAACAACAACAGATACTAGTCCTTAAAATAACTGATGCAACAGTAACAACAACAATATGCCTCAACGACCAACTCAGATACCAACAGCAACATCAAACAAATAGACTCAACCCAAAATATGCAATGAAATAATGTGCTTTCTGATTTTCTGTTCTTTAACTCTATAAGAAAAGAAACTCTCCAGAACGTCACTCTGTTTTCTTAACTCTTGTTTTTTTAAGCTCCCTTAAATGTTGTCCGTTTCAGCCTGTTAAATAGGCATTTTCTGAGTGCCATTTTCATTATTACCTTATCTTTTCAATTTTTTTAAATTGTCCATTCAATTACCCACTAAAGACTGCTTTTTGCTTCTTTTCAGCTACAATTCCATCTTGTTCTCCATTAACTCATTAATTTAAAGACAAGTAATACTCCACTATCAGGTTACTATTATTAAACAATTTCTTTAATCTTTGCATTCCCAAATTGCCCCTGTAAACCAATTGTTATTATTGCATTACCCTAAACTAATCAGCATTAAAACTAACTAATTCTTTAAAATCTATTTATTCCTAACAACTAAACAGAATTATTTTATGATTATTCCTAAAATTAACTACAGCTATAACCAATTCCAGCTAATAAAACAGTAATCTAAAGCAGAAAAAATACATTAAAATAAGAGTTTTCAGTGATTCAAAACTTGTAATCCTCCAGAAACTTTATTAATCAGACAACTGGAAAAAAACTAATAAACTACAAACAAACATAATGCTAAATGATTTGAATGGCTATATATACAATTACCTAGACCCAACAGAATGCCGAACGATTCAAATATATACGAACGACCTAATCGATGAAGCTTAATTAATCGATTACATATTAAGACTGATAAGTAAACGATCAGTAATAGATACACAAGCAAATAGGAATTCGAGTGGAATTTGACAGAAATAGGAAGCTATCAAGAAACTAATTAATTGATGAATCTATTCATATTGGATATATAATATACAACATATATTTAACAACAAACAAAAGAAACCAAATTCGACCAAATAAAAGGTCTGGGGGAGAAGAAATAGAACAGTGGACAAAATTGAAAAGAAAAATCAAAATAACAAAACTAAACGAATAACAGATATTAATAAATCAAAAATTGAACAAAAGGAAGGAAAAATACCTCAAACAAAAAATTCAGGAATCGGACGGACTTGACCAATTCGGAGTCGAACTTTTTGAGGTCAAACGGACCTTAATGGAGTGTTCTCGATTGAGGACACTGGACTAAGATTCGTTAGAAACCCCAAATTCCTCCTAATTTTGGACGAAGCTAGTGCTTTGGTTTTCTAGGGTTCTACAGCTCGATTTGGGATTCGAATGGTTCCCACAAGATTCAAAGGGAAGCATTAGTGGCTTAGGGTGAGGGAAGCCTGGGGGGTGCCATGGTGTGAATTTGGGGGGTATTGGGGTAGATTTAGGTTTTGCTCGAATCTTCAATCGAAGATTCGAGAAGCTGGGGTATGATTTGAAGGTGATGGAGTGGAGATTGGGAATGGGGACGTCGAGGGGATGCTATGGTGTAAAGATGGGGGCATTTGGACCACCCGAACCGCTGTGAGGCAATTTTCGGTGGGTGGAATAGGGCGGTGTAGGGCGGCGTTACAAGGTCATCTCTGAGAGAGACAATGACTAAGGGGGGTATGGCTTAGGGGGTGTGGGGTGCATTTGGGTATTATATATGAGCTGGGGGATTTGATCCAGGCCATTGGATCAATTAAGATCGACGACTTGGATCAATCTACTTATCAAAACAGGGTCGTTTGGGTAGGCCTAAGAACGGATCGGTCGCTGATGAAATGGGTCAGGGCTAGGCAATGGTTTATGTGGGATAGTATTGACCGTTCGATCAAGGAGAATTAATGAATGAGATATTAGACGACCAAACGACATAGTTTCAACATCATACTACGTCGTTTTGCCCATCTCTAAGGCTGATTGGTCTGGACCGGGTTTGGCAAATATTTTGGTCCTGGAATTGGTTAAATCTGGTTGGCCCAGTCCGATTTTCTTACTATTTTTGCTCATTTGTACATTTTCAATATATAAATTTTAAAACAAATCCTACATATTAGTTGTTCCTAATAATAATCAACACATACAAAATAAAATCCCACAATTTGACATTAAATGCTAAAAAATGCAAAGTACAGATTTTTGTGATTTTTTATTTTGTAAAACAAGTAATTTACTTAATTAATCCCGAATGTAAAAATTAAATCCTAAATGCAACATATTTTTGTATATATATATTTTTTAATTAATTTGAACAACAAACAAGCGCACACACATGATAACAATTACTAAAATATCACGAAAAATTCACAAAATTGCACACAATAAAACAAATATTTTTGTTTTGATTTTATGGGAGTAATTCATATGAGGCAAAAATGACGTGCTCACAGCTGCCCCTCTTTGCCCGGAAACACGAAGAGTTTTCGTGCAAAGACAAGTGAGCGGATATGAGCGATTTTTGCCTGTTTGAATACTCCATGTGAAGCATTTTTTGAAAGATTTGACCGAACCTTTGCTTCAATAGGTCTCTTACATATCCCTGGCTAAAAGGGAATCAGGTCAATGTAGTTCGGGAAGTTTTGGTAGCTGGGACTACCATGATGATGTGATCTTGCTGTTACTATTGTTGTTGATACTACTTACTGACCTCCTTATTACACCGTGTTAAAAGAAAATAAAAAGCTAGACTAAACTATGAATTACAAAATCTTATCTATCTTCAATTTGTTTTTGACGCCTTGATTTCTTATCGGCTTGCTTCATCTGATGTTTCTTTATTTATGTTTTGCTATTGTCGGCCTTTCTTGATTGC
Organism: Nicotiana noctiflora; assembly: GCA_032618575.1. Taxonomy (NCBI): domain Eukaryota; kingdom Viridiplantae; phylum Streptophyta; class Magnoliopsida; order Solanales; family Solanaceae; genus Nicotiana; species Nicotiana noctiflora. The sequence goes on along the minus strand of JASVEL010002065.1, from coordinate 114,432 downwards.
CGAACTTGTACTTATGCTGTGGATCTTGTTGTAATCCTCCATTTTACTGACTTCAACATGAAATGTATTCCTTGTTATACAGTCGGGGTTCCAAACCTCAATCTTCAAACTTGAAAAGTAACACCTTCGTTCTACGGGCGGGTTCCCAAATTCTTCAACTAAAATAAATAACACCTTCGTTCTACGGGCGGGCTCCGTAATTCTTCAACTAAAAAGTAACACCTCCGTTCTACGGGCGGGCTCACGAATTCTTCAACTGAAAGTAACAGCTCCGTTCTACGGGCGGGCTCCCGAATTCTTCAACTGAAAAGTAACACCTCCGTTCTGCGGGCGGGCTCCCGAATTCGTCAACTAAAAGTAACACCTCTGTTCTACGGGTGGGCTCCCGAATTCTTCAACTGGAAAGTAACACCTCCGTTCTACGAGCGGGCTCCCGAATTCTTCAACTAAAAAAATAACACTTGAACCATGCTGTGGGCGGTTTACTCTATATTTTACAATTAATTTAAACACTACAAATTACGACGTATAGTCAGATCTCTTTATAACAGTTTTGTGTTTTCGAAATCTTTTAGCTAATATAGTGAAATGTTGTTATAGAGAACAAATGCTATAAGTTAAGACTGACCGTTATAATTAAGTATTATTATAAAGAATAGATTTTATAAAAAAACATGAGTTGTGACTGTATATATTATATTATATGTGAGCCCAAGAGGACCAACTAGGCAACTATGGTATTGTTTTCTGTGTTAGAGAACATTATTGTTTTAATTAAAATATATTAGCACTTTGTTCAAAATCAAAACTTTAGAGTGTCTTGTGTTGTTAGACCTGAACATAGGACGGTTTGGACGGTTTCATTTTTAGTCACTTTTTTCGGTTGATATTAACTTCTTATACATTGACAATACAGTTAAATAATGTTGGTTAACCTTTTAGAATTTGTACTTGAGATATTTGATTAAAAGGCTCACCGTCCGTGACGACCCAAAGGGTCATCACCTGTTTTCTCGTTGTTCTGTGCTTTCGAGGCCTTGAAAACCTCATTTCTACTTGTCTCGATTTGCATGCACAGTCTGGGCACGTAACCGAAAATTTCTTTACGTCGAAATATGTGAATTTTGTGAAAAATTTATAGAATTTTGATACTAATATGATTACAGTTGACTTTGGTCATATTTTTGGTAAACAGACCCGGACCCGAGATTGGACAGTCCCGGAAGGTCCGTATAAAAATATGGACTCGGACATATGCCCGGAGTTGAAATCTGAGGTCTAGAACCCGAGTAAAAGAATTTTTCTGTTAAATTATTTTTCTGAAATTGTTAAGGAAAATGGAAATGTAAATTGATTAAAAGACTGTGGTAATGGGTTCGTATTTTGGTTCCGACGCCTGGTACAAGTCTTATTTATGTTTAAGTGCTTCCTGTAAAGTTATATCGAAATCGGACGTCGTTTGACGTGTTTCAGACCTAAATATCTAAAGTTGGAAGTTTATGAATTTTGAATTGAAAATGATGATCTTGAGGCTTGATTCAATGATTTTGATGTTATTTTGGTGATTTGATCGCTCGAGTAAGTTCGTAGGATGTTATTGAGTTAGCGTGTGTGATTGGTTAGGAGCCCAGAGGGCTCGAGAGTGTTTCGGAGGTATCCCAGTGTGTTTTACACTTAAGAAATTGCCGAAAATCTGATGTGTGCTGGTGTCCAATCATTTACTCTATGCGATCGCATAGGTAGACCTGCGATCGCATAGGTAGACATGCGATCGCATAGTGTTAATCTGAGGAGGGTCAGTTTGTTGTACGTGATCGCATACACGTTCGCATAGTGTTAGCCCGAAGCCATTTAATTTTTCTCTCTATGCGAACGTATAGGCTGTCCGCGATCGCAATAGCCCATCTGACACTTCTATGCGATCGCAATATTCACTCCGCGATCGCAGTGGACATTTCCCCCTTCCTCTATGCGATCGCATTACTTCTTTCGTGATCGCATAGGGTAATTTCGCCCAATTAAATTTTATTAAAAATCACAAAAACAATAGCTATGGGTTATATCACAAAAATACACGAGCTCTTCTTCTCCACAACCCCTAGGCGACTTGTAGAGCGATTCTTCACCAAATATTCTAGGTTAAATGATTTCCCACTTATTCCTTCATTTTTATTCATCACTTAGTGAATTCATAGGCATAAAAACATGAATCAAAGTAGAAATTATGGGTTTTTGGTAGAGTTAAGGTTTTGAAAATTTGGGTGATTCAACCTCAATTTGGGGTCGAATCTTAAAACAAATTATATATTTGGACTCGTGGGAGAATAGGTAACCGGATTTTAGTTCAAATCTCAAGTTTTGACCATGTGGGGCCTGGGGGCATTTTGAGAACTTTGAGTAAAACTTTGGGGAAATCGTCTTATGCATTCAAACTAATTCATATAGTGTTTATTAAAGTAATTGAATAATTTGTGTTTAGATTCGAGCGAATCAGAGGTGGAACCGCGAGGTAAAGCGTTGAGGATTAAGTGGATTTCAAGGCTCTGAGGTAGGTGTTTGGTTTAACCCTAGCTTGAGGTAGTAGGAGTTGAGTTTTGTTGCTAATTGCTATATGATCGAGTACGAGGTATAGGCATGGTGACGAGTATCTATACATCAGTGTTTAGCATGACTGTGAGTCCTTATTATGTGATTATCATGACTTGGTTGTGAACTCCGTGTTTATCGGAGGATTCCCATATGTTGTGAATAACATGTGAACGATAAAATCATTATTGATTCTTGGGAGCAGTGGCTCGAATTGTGACATGAATATTGAAAGTACACTAAACGACTTGATTCATTGGAGCGAAGGTTCAAAATAGTAAAGTGAATTATATGATAAGAGAAGTAAGAAAGAGAAAGTGTTGTTGATTATTCCCTTGCCAGGACGTTTTATTGAACTTGTTGAATTCTTTTCCTTGCCGGGATGTTTGTTAATTAGATTATTTTTTGCCCCATTATTGTGACGGTTGTTTGGGGAGTCAGGCTGTTAGATGACATTGAGGATCGGGTTGCGCACCGCAATAACGATATTGAGGATCGGGTTGCATGCCGCAACAGTAATATGTGAGGATCGGGTTGCGCGCCACAACAATGATACATGATAAATGATATGGGCCGGGTTGCATGCCGCAACAGTGGTATTTGTGGAACGGGTTGCACGCTGCAACAAAAGATAATTATGGAGCGGGTTGCATGCCGCAACAGTTATTAAGGCTATGTGTTTATATTTGAGTATTGATTTCCTTGTTCATTGTGGACCTAAGCTGTTTTAGTTGCTATTCTGGATTGCTGTTAATATTGTTTCTCACCATAGCATGTTTTCCCTCCCATGTGTTAATTACTTGGTATTCGATTTTTGCTATATATTTATAACTGCACTGGTTTATGTAGTGTCCAGTCTAGGCTCGTCACTACTTCGCTTGGGTTAGGCTAGACACTTACCAGCACATTGGGTCGGTTGTGCTGATGCTACACTTCTGTGCATTTTTGCACAGGTCCAGGTTAACGACGGGCCGGGTCGTTACACTTTCCTATTCACGAGACTAAGGTAGCCTTGTAGGCATCCGTAGGCCCGGCGTCTCTTCTTTATATTTTCTTTAGACTGTTGCCTCATTAATACGAGACAAACAACTTATATATTCTTTCAGACCTTTGTATAGTATATTTTTAGTAGTTCGTGAGTATGTGACACCACATCTTGGGTAGAGGTTATTGTTGATTACTCCATATTTGCTTCAGACTTATAAATTAGACTCCAGCAGTTGTTGTTGTTATTATTATTGATGCTATAAGTATTCAACATGATGGTTTTACTAATGAGAAAGGTAATTAAGTTGGCTTCCTAGCTACCACGAGTAGGCGCCATCATGACTCTGATGGTGAGAAATCTGGGTCGTGACAAGTTGGTATCAGAGAACTAGGTTATATAGGTCTCACAACTCACGGACAAACTTAGTAGAGTCTGAGGGGTAGGTATGGAGACGTCTGTACTTGTTCCCCAGAGTCTATTGAGTTAGGAAATATCTCTCATTTGTTCTTTATTATCATGCGATTTGGTTTCTCAAATGTTGATTGAATTTCTACTCTGTTCTTTCATGGATGGCGAGAAAACGCGCTTCTTTATCCACCAATCAGCAGCCTGAGCCCCGGCAGCTCCGCTAGGGGCTTAGTACGTGGCCATGCAAGGGGTCAAGGTAGGGGCAGGGTCCAGCCACCAACAACAACACCAGTGGCAAACCCTCAGGTTGGCCTTGACGAGGAGGTTCCTGCCCCAGCCCAGACAGTTCCGGTGGGCCCAGCTTAGGTCCTAGAAGGGTTTATTGCTACCCTAGTTCTTCAGGAAGCGTTGGTCCGATTAGTTGGCCTCATGAAGAGTGTCACCCGAGCAGGATTGCTTCCTGCAGCACCAACCACTTCCCAGGCTGGAGGAGGAGCCCAGACTCTTGCTGCACGTACTTCGGAGCAGGTAGCTCCCCTAACTCAGGTTCCACTGGTTCATACTGTTGCGGTAGTTTAGCCGGGGGTAGTTGCACAGACCAGTGATGGATCGGCTATGTCCGCAGATGCTTTTTGGAGGTTGGACAGATTCACCAAGCTCTTCACTACTGCATTCAGCGGAGCTTCTTTTGAGGACCCCCAGGATTTTTTATATAAATGGCACGAGGTTCTTCGGAACATGGGCATTGTGGAGTCCAATTGAGTTGATATTGCGGCTTTTCGTTTTTCTGGATCTGGCAAGACTAGGTGGAGGGATTATTGTTCAACCAGAGCAGTAGGGTCGCCACCTTTGACTTGGGATTAGTTTTCAGAGTTGTTTCTGGAAAAGTTTCTTCCTGTTACTCAGAGGGATGCTTACCGGAGGCATTTTGAGCGCCTCCAGCAGGGGTCTATTATGGTCACCCAATATGAGACCCAGTTTATCGATCTAGCTCGTCATGCCGTCATCATACTCCCCATTGTGAGAGAAAGGGTGAGGAAATTTATTGATGGTTTGATACAACCTATCCGTCTTCAGATGGCCATAGAGGCGGGTAGTGACATTACTTTTCTGGAGGCAGCCAATGTGGCCTGGAGGATCGAGATGGTTCTGTCGCAGGGAGGTGGGGCTGAGCACCGATTTTATGCTTTGCCATCCAAACCAGAGGCGGATGCGTCAGATGCTGTTATTACAGGTACTATTCTGGTTTTTGATAGAGATGCATCAGTGCTATTTGACCCTCGTTGTACATATTCATATGTGTCTTCCTATTTTGCCCCCTTCCTGACTATGTCTAGTTATGCTTTGGACATTCCTATTTATGTATCTACATCGGTGGGTGACTCTATAGTAGTCGACTAGGTCATCATCCCTGTGTGGTTGTGTTTGAAGGTCTTGAGACCTGTGTTGATCTATTGCTATTAGATATGGTAGATTTTGACGTTATATTGGGGATGGCTTGGTTGTCCCCGTATCATGCCATTTGGATTGCCACGCCAAGACGGTGACCTTGGCCTTGCCATAATTTCCCCTACTAGAGTGGAGAAGGACCTCAAGTCATGCCACTTGCAGTGTTATTTCATATGTTAAGGCTCGATGTATGGTCGAGAAGGGGTGTTTAGCCTATCTGGCATATGTCAGTGACTCCAGCACAGAGGTTCCTTCTATTGACTCTATTCCTGTTGTTCAAGAGTTCCCCGAGGTTTTCCCTTTAGACCTGCCGGGTATGCTGCCCGACAAGGATATTGACTTCTATATTGATCTGGCTCCGTACACGCAGTCCGTTTCTATTCTGCCATATCGCATGGCCCCGCCAGAGTTAAAGGAGTTAAAGGACCACTTACAGGATTTATTAGAGAAGGGTTTTATTAGGCCCAGTGTTTTTCCTTGGGGTGCGCCGTCGTTATTTGTGAAGAAGAAGGATGGTTCGATGCGGAGGTGTATTGATTACCGGCAGTTGAACAAGGTGATGATAAAGAACAAGTATCCACTGCCGAGGATAGATGATTTTTTCGACTAGCTTCAAGGAGCAAGGGTGTTCTCAACGATAGACTTGAGATCTAGCTACCATCAGCTGAGGATTAGGGCGTCTGAGGTCCCTAAGATAGCATTCCGCACTCGGTACAGGTACTACGAGTTTTTAGTCATGTCATTTGGGTTGACCAATGCCCCAACAGAATTTATGGAGTTGATGAACCGAGTTTTCAGGCCTTATCTAGACTTATTTGTTATAGTCTTTATTGATTATATTCTGGTGTACTCCCGTAGAAAGGAGGAGCACGAGCAGCACCCCAGAGTGGTTCTTTAGGCTCTGAAGGATAGCCAGTTATATGTTAAGTTTTTGAAGTACGAGTTTTGGTTGAGTTCGGTTGCATTTCTAAGTCATATTGTATCAGTAGAGGCTATTCAGGTGGACCCAAAGAAGATTGAGATAGTCAAGAATTGGCCTCCACCAGCTTCAATAACTGAGATTCAAAGTTTTTTGGGGTTAGCAGGTTATTACCGTCGGTTTGTGGAGGGATTTTCGTCTATTGCAGCCCCAATGACCAGATTGACCCAGAAGCGTACCCAGTTCAGATGGTCAGATGAGTGTGAGGCAAGCTTTCAGGAGCTCAAGACAGTTCTGACTACGGCGCCCGTGTTGGTTTTGCCCACGGGTTCAAGGCCTTACACAGTCTATTATGATGCTTCCCATATTCGGCTTGGAGCAGTATTGATGCAGGATGGCAAAGTTATTGCCTATGCTTCGAGACAGTTGAAGATTCACGAGAAGAATTATCCGGTTCATGATCTAGAGTTGGCAGCGGTTGTTCATGCTTTAAAGATTTGGAGGCATTATCTATATGGTGTGACGTGTGAGGTGTACACGGATCACAAGAGCCTTCAGTACCTGTTCAAGCAGAAGGAGTTGAATGTGAGGCAGAGGATATGGCTGGAGTTGTTGAAAGATTATGATGTTACTCTCTTATATCACCCGGGTAAGGCCAATGTGGTGGCCTATGCATTGAGTTGAAAGTCTGCGAGCATGGGTAGTCTTGCTTATATACCGGTCAGCTAGAGACCTCTTACTTTAGATATTCAAGCCTTGGCCAATCTATTTGTGAGGTTAGATATTTTTTAGCCTAGCAGAGTATTGGCTTTCACGGTCGCTCATTCATCTTTATTGGAGCGTATCCGTGATCGACAGTTTGATGATCCCCATTTGTGTGTCCTGAGAGACACGGTGCAGCGTGGAGGTGCCATGAAGGTGACCTTAGGTGATGATGTTGTTTTAAGATTGCAGGAGCGAGTTTGTGTGCCCAATGTTGATGGGATTTGAGAGTTGATCTTAGCAGAGGCCCATAGTTCTCGGTATTCTATTCACCGGGGCGTCGCGAAATGTATCAGGACTTGCGGCAGCATTATTGGTAGCGTAGGATGAAGAAGGATATTGTTGTATATGTCGCTCAATGTTTGAACTTTCAGTAGGTCAAGTATGAGCATCAGAGACTCGGATGCTTGTTTCAGAGGATTGAGCTTCTCGAGTGGAAGTGGGAGAAGATCACCACGGATTTCATTACTGGACTTCTATTGACCCGGAAGAAGTTTGATGCTATTTGTGTCATTGTAGACAGGCTGACCAAGTCAGCGCATTTCATTCCAGTAGCAGTCTCCTATTCATTCGAGAGGTTAGCTGAGATTTATATTAGGAAGATTGTCCGCTTTCATGGTGTGCCAGTATCCATCATTTTGAATCGAGGTACGCAGTTTACCTCCCACTTTTGGAGAGAAGTTCACCAGGAGCTAGGTACCCAGGTTCAGTTGAGCACAGCTTTCCATACTCAGACGGACGATCAGTCCGAGCGGACTATTCAGATTTTGGAGGATATGCTCTGAGCTTGTGTCATTGATATCGAAGGCTCATAGGACTAGTTTTTGCCTGCAGAGTTCGCCTGTGAGCACGTGATTTTTGTCACATATGAATTACTCCAGAAAATCAAAACAAAAATGTTTGTTTTATTGTGTGTAATTTTTGTGAATCTTTCATGATATTTTAGTAATTGTTATCATGTGTGTGTGCTTGTTTATTGTTTAAATTAATTAAAAATATATATATATATACAAAAATATGTTGCATTTAGGATTTAATTTTTACATTTAGGATTAATTAAGTAAATTACTTGTTTTACAAAACAAAAAATTACAAAAATATGTACTTTGCATTTTTTAGCATTTAATGTCAAATTGTGGGATTTTATTTTGTATGTGTTGATTATTATTAGGAATTAACTAATATGTAGGATTTGTTTTATAATTTATATGTTGAAAATGAACAAATGAGCAAAGATAGTAAGAAAATCGGACTGGGCCAACCTGATTTAACCAATTCCAGGCCCAAAATATTTGCCAAACCCGGTCCAGACCAATCGGCCTTAGAGATGGGCGAAACGACGTAGTATGATGTTGAAACTACGTCGTTTGGTCGTCTAATATCTTAGTCATTAATTCTCCTTGATCGAACGGTCAAGACTATCCCACATAACCTATTGCCCAGCCTTGACCCATTTCATCAGAGACCGATACGGTCTCAGGCCTACCCAAACGACCCCGTTTTGTTAAGTAGATTGATCCAAGCCGTCAATCTTAATTGATCCAACGGCCAGGATCAAATCCCCCAGCTCATATATAATTCACAAATTCACCCCACACCCACCCCCTAAGCCATACCCCCTTAGTCATTGTCTCTCTCAGTGACAACCCTGTAACGCCGCCCTACACCGCCCTATTCCGCCCATCAGAAATCGCCTCACAGCGGTTCCGGTGGTCCAAATGCCCCCCATCTTTACACCACAGCATCCCCTCGACGTCCCCATTCTCAATCTCTACTCCATCACCTTAAAATCATACCCCAGCTTCTCGAATCTTCGATTGAAGATTCAAGCAAAACCTAAATCTACCCCAATCCCCCCCAAATCCACACCATGGCACCCCCCAGGCTTCCCTCACCCCTAAGCCACTAATGGTTCCCTTCGAATCATGTAGGAACCATTCGAATCCCAAATCGAGCCGTAGAACCCTAGAAACCCAAAGCACGAGCTTCATCCGAAATTAGGAGGAATTTGGGGTTTCTAACGAACCTTAGTCCAGTGTCCTCAATCGAGAACGCTCGATTAAGGTCCGTTTGACATCAAAAAGTTCAAGTCCGAATTGGTCAAGTCCGTCCGATTCCTAAATTTTTTGTTTGAGGTATTTTTCCTTCCTTTTGTTCTATTTTTGATTTATTAATATCTGTTATTTGTTTAGTTTTGTTGTTTTAATTTTTCTTTTCAATTTTGTCGACTGTTCTGTTTCTTCTCCCTCAGACCTTTTATTTGGTCGAATTTGGTTTCTTTTGTTTGTGGTTAAATATATATTGTATATTATATAACCAATATGAATAGATTCGTCAATTAATTAGTTTCGTGATAGCTTCCTGTTTCTGTCAAATGCCACTCGAATTCCTGTTTGCTTGTGTATCTATTACTGATCGTTTGCTTATCAGTAGTAATATGTAATCGATTAATTAAGCTTCGTCGATTTGGTTGTTCGTATATATTTGAATCGTTAGGCATTATGTTGGGTCTAGGTAATTGTATTTATCGCCATTCAAATCATTAAGCATTATGTTTGTTTGTAGTTCATTGTTTTTTTTCCAGTTGTCTGATTAATAAAGTTTTTGGAGGATTACAAGTTTTGAATCACTGAAAACTCTTGTTTTAATGTATTTTTCCTGCTTTAGATTACTGTTTTATTCGCTGGAATTGGTTATAGCTGTAGTTAATAGGAATAATAATAAGATAATTCTGTTTAGTTGTTAGGAATAAATAGATTTTAAAGAATTAGTTAGTTTTAAGGCTGATTGACAGTTTAGGGTAATGCAATAATAACAGTTGGTTTACATGGGCAATTTGGGAATGAAAAGATTAAGGAAATTGTTTAATAATAGTAACCTGATAGTGGAGTATTATTTGTCTTTAAATTAATGAGTTAATGGAGAACAAGAGGGAATTGGGGCTGAAAAGAAGGAAAAAGCAGTCTTTAGTGGGTAATTGAGTGGATAATTGAATGGACAATTAAAAAAAATTGAAAAGGTAAGGTGATAATGAAAAAGGCACTCAGAAAAATGCCTATTTAACAGGCTGAAACGAACAACATTTAAGGGAGCATAAAAAAAGAGTTAAGAAAAAAGAGTGAAGTTCTGGAGAGTTTCTTTTCTTAGAGAGTTAAAGAACAAAAAATCAGAAAGCATACTATTTCATTGCATCTTTTGGGTCGAGTCTGTTTGTTTGGTGTTGCTATTGGTATTTGAGTTGGTTGCTGGGGTATATTGTTGCTGCTACTGTCGCATCGGTTATTTTAAGGACTAGTATATGTTGCTGTTACATCTGCTGTGTTGTTACTACAACTGATCTTCCTATTTGTTTCTTCGTCATTGCATTTCAAGGTACACATTCTAATCAAGTGTGATGAAGTTGTGAAGTGAAGTAATAAATGAAGTTTTTCATCCATATGAATGCCGGTAGTTTAGTCCATAATACTTTAATCATAGTTTTGTTAAAACTGTATTGCGATTGAGCTATTCTGGACTGTTTTGAGTTGATGAACTGTTGTTTACGAGTATTTGTCCATTCAGTTTACTAGTTAAGTTCACTATTATTAGCATAGTGTAATGTAACTTAATCTATTTTCAACAATCCATTTTTTAGTAGTTACAGGATCTTTTCAAGTCGTTTCATTTGTTAAAAAGGTGCTCGAATGGTTCAAAGAGAAATCAATGTTTAGTTATGCAAATATTAGGCAGAGTCAAGAAATGGCCAGTAATTCGTAGGATCTACAGGTCTGATATATTCGAAGTTTGGTTTGGTGTAATAAAACTAAAGTCCTTAAGCTAGTAGGCATGAGTTGAGTTCTAATGAGACCTGGTAACACTCTTTGATGATAATAGATTTTTCAAGTGTGATTAAGCTTAACAAACCTTCGAGTGAGCATTAGTGATTAAGGTTAGTTTTAATTTCAAATAACTGTAAAAGAAGGAATTCCAAATGGTTTTGAATTTCATGAAGTTAATTCCAATAGTTCAATTCATTTAATAATGTTAGTCTAAATTAGTTAGAGAACAGTTAGTTTGTTTTGATAATACTGTTGTCAATCTCATGTTCTATTTGCAATCTCAACTACAGTATATTCACCAATAGAATAAAAAACGAAACAAGTTCCCTTTTGTAAGAATTTGAGTGCAATTTTCCATTTGTATTTATTTTAATCTAATAACTAAAAATTTAGGGCTTTTTCAAGCATGTTAATTAATTAGGCCTTCTTCTTTTTAGAGTCAAATAATTTAGAATATCATAGTTTACTTTAGGATGGATGTTTAAATAAAATAAATGAGAAGAGCCTCGCCAAATAAAATGCACAAACTGTGGCGCCCTCATAAATGTATATAGAAAAATACTTAGACTTCGAGATGTTCCGTTTAGTGAAGTTCATGGCCTTTCTAAAAGATAATAGCACGATAGCCTTTTTAGGCACGCCGTTAATAATTTTACCTTCCTAATATGGGTGTGTATTTCATACAACCCAAATTAAAATCCTAAAAATGTCTAATAAAGATGTGTCGAGGATCCGGGTGCATTTCATGTGATGTGATCCAAGAACATGCTTTTAGGCGACGTTCATTGTCGTAAAAATAATTAAAAGCGGTTAAACAATTATAAAATTGCACTATAGGTTGGAGCATGTATAAAAATTAGTATTTTAGCCATTTATAATAGTTTAAGCGATCGTGCTAGAACCACGGGATCCGGGGGTGCCTAAGACCTTCCCTCGGGTCAACAGAATTCCTTACCCAGAATTTTTGGTTCGCAGACTTCACTTGGAAAGTCGAAAATTTTCTCGATTTGGGATTCAAGATAAACCGGTGACTTGAGACACCAAAAGCCAATCCTTTCGCAAGTGGCAACTCTGAAAAGAATAAATAATCTCATTTCGAATAATGTCACTTAAAAATGGAAAAACTCCATTGTACATTTTACCCTTCGGGGCGAGGTATGTAAAAAATGAGGTGTGACAGCTCTGGCGACTCCGCTGGGGATAACGAACCCAGAATTTCGGTTCAGGATTCAAAGAATTCAAGCTTAGTTTAATTATTATATTTGGCTTTTATCTGATTTTTCTACATGCATTCCTGCTTAATATGCTAAATGTTACCGCTTGATATTATCTGGATTGTACAATCAATTGTTCCGAAACCAATCTCCTCTCCGAGTCTTCTAAATCATGAAGAAGGGTGCACTTCGTGTGACTTCTTTTCTGTATAGTGTCTAGCTCCCACTTTAGAACGAGGTTTGGATAAGTTGCAAAACCGGTGAAGATTCTATATTCCCGGGCTGCTGCCTCCTCCTCGGCTCGAGCTGTCCGCTAGGGTAAACCAATCTAGACCAATAAACCTATGGTTTAAACCTAGACGAACAATGAATTCATGCCGGATCCCTAGTAGGACGTTTGTTTGCATCACGTGCATTTGGCTTAGGGGACTCAACACAGGGGTTGGGTCCGTCTAGGACAGGTGACCTAAAATGAATTGACCATCCTGATGCATCTTGCGTGCTACTTGCGCATTTATTCGCTTGGCTTTGCATGTTGACCGACTTATCTAAATAAGTGAAAATGGAGAAAACAAGTAGTATTGGTAACCATTTGTGAAAAATCCAGTGCCCAATTAGTACCGAAATGCTGCCAAATTTTTTTTAAAAAAAATAAAATAAAAAATATTTTGAAAAATAAAAAGAACATTGTTGGTCAAAAACAGTTTTGAATCTGGCCAATCGGCCCGAACTACGCTGGTTTGATTCTCACAGGGTGTGGGATACGTAGGCAGCCCCCATCGGGTCCAAATTCCCCTTTTGAAAAATAGCCGAATGTCCCCAAACGGGATGCCGGAAGGCTAACCTTGCCAAAATGGCCACCTTTGGTCTCATTCTTAGTTTGACCCTCACAGCCTTAAGTTTCGTACTCGAGGCGCTGAAAGTCTGTGTTTGAATACTGAGTCCTTCATTTTCAAAATTGAAAAATGGAATATAAATAAATTTTTTTTTGAGTCGAATAAAGTTTTTCTTTCTTTAATCACCATAATAAATGTGCAAGATGAGCACAAATCAAAATGAACCATTCTTAGTCTTTAGCGAGGTCCCTCTACAGCTCCATATGTGGTGGAATGATATGAAAGACGATAGTAAGGGTGTTCAAGCCAAGGACAGATATCATCGAGGCTCTGATATCATTTTGAAATCCAACCCGCAATGTATTCTGTTTTGTTGACTTTGAACTTACACCTACACTAGAGGAGATCGCAGGCTATGTAGGGTTGAATGGAGAATTAAGAGGACTACATTTGATTTCACCAAGACCGGTATCTCCGCACGGGTTTTTGGATTTGCTAAACATTAGTCGGAAGGTGCAAAATGATGATTTGTCGAGAGGATGCTGCGCTCTCCAATTCTTATATCAACGGTATGGTGCTCTCGGGGTTTTGAAGAGCCAAATCTTGGACTAACTCATACTGGGAATAGAACCAAGTGGGAGACGAGACGTACTTTAGCATTCATAACGGCGTTCCTGGGGATCGTGGTTTGTCCACACAAAGATAAGAAAATAGAGATAAGTCTTGTAGGAATGGCCGATGTTGCAATGAAAAAGCTACCAGTATTGTAGTCCCTTAGATTTTGTCCGAAATCTACCGAGCCTTAACTATATGCCGAGAAGGAGGCGATTTCTTCCAAGGATGGATTCTATTACTCTAGTTGTGGATGCAAGAACACCTCTCTCACCGGGCACGATACATGAACCTGGAAAAAGTTGTATTAGTGGTTTTGAGAAACGGATGACAGTCATTGTATTCCTCAAAGGTGTCGAAGCATGGCTTGCACGATTGAGGCCAATAAAGGCCGACCAAATTGAATGGGCGTTTGGGTGGTTGCATATACTGAGGCAATATACATGGAGGCTGAGGAATGTCATATTCTTTTGATGGGGGTTCGCGATATCCAACCATATGCTCCTCATCGGGTACTGTGTCAGCTAGGAAGATTTCAGGTAATTCCCACTGATGAGGATCTAACAAGCACGCCATTGAATTGAGCCCAAGAGTCGTATTCCCCGAAGAAAAAATTAGAAAGCTATGGCACGAATGTAGATTCCTTGAGCCCAAGACTATGGTTCAAGAACTGGCTAAGGGTGAAGTAGACCCAAAATACAATGCTTGGTTCGGAAAAAGGTTCCAGATTTGTTAGAGACTTGCTAAAAGAGCCCATGTCCCACAATTCACGGATAATTCGCAAGAACAATAGGGTTGGTTGGCAAGAGAAGAAGGTTATCGGGTAGAAATTGGCAAGCTAAAACAGCAAGTTGCAGACTTGAAGTATAGAAATGTCTTGAAGTCTGATGTTGATAAAGGGAAAAGGAACAAGTTGGCCTAAGAGAATGAAATGCTAAAAGCCCAAGTCCAACAATTAAGAGAAGATGCTGAAAACTAGCCAAGAAGTCAATCGGATAATAGATTGATAGAAATGTTGGAAAATCAAGTCTTTGACTTCCAAAGGGATTTGGAAATATCTGAAGAAAAGATAGCAAGGATTAGATCCAGGTGGACAAAAGGCATAGAGGCATGAGCAAATCAGTTGCGACAGCTAAAAAGGGACTATGAAGGGAGCATCTATACATTGAGAGAAACAATATCCACCCTAGAAGAATGTCATTCCAGACAAACCAGAAGCTTTCAGGCCGATAGAAAACACTGTCATAACTTAATGGCGCAAATGGAGAAGTAGATGCAGGAGCTTCGAGATCAACTCTTCCACAACGCTCAAGTGCTGGGAGTGAAACGTTAGTGACTAGAGCGAATGCTTATCGAAAGGGACAGGGTTAGAAAAAGAATTGAAGAGATTGGGCATTACATCACAATGAGGTGCCTGACATGTGAGCAAATGCCTTGACATAACCTCTTTACTTCAGTCATGGGCTACGTCCATAAAATCATGGATGAATTGAGAAGCTTGCAAAGGAACCTTGCGCCAAAACCCGCGGAAATGCCGAATGACGCCTCGCGGACACCAAAACCCAAATCCTTAATGTACCCTAGTCCAAGTTTTTAAAGAGCATGTTGTCTTCCATCTTTCTTTCTCTCATAATAAGTCATGTTGGTGTTGTGAATTCTGTATTTTTTTTCATAGTTGGTTTGTAATCACAATATTGTAAATAAATAAAAAGATTCCCAAAATTTTGTGTTTTTATTTTATAACAGAATTACGCTCGGGCTGATTCATGCGGGGACATGATACGTAGGCAATCTATATAAGATTCGATCACCACCTTTAAAATAAACAAAAATAAAATAAGCTGGAATGATGCATATAATTGAAGCAAATGGCATGATAGAAATGGTTAAAATGCCTAGGTGCATATGCATCCCAATATGCAATAACATATCTGTCAAACTCTGAAAGCTAACAAGTTTCCAATTCCAGTTTTCAAACAGTTAGTTAAGGCATTCTGGCAGACTACCGATACCACCCAGATCAAAAGGTCATATTCCCAAAAGCATGTTTGGTTCAGACAAAAGTATGGAAGAAGAAAAAACGGAAGTATAGGCAATGAAAGAAGAGGTAGACATGTTAAGAAGACAAATAGCAGAGATGCATTTGGCATGGGCCAAAGGACAACCATTACCAATGCTTTCTAATGCTCCTCCTCTCTCATCGGCCCAGACTCCGGAACATCCTTCCCTTGATCCGTCAACAAGTTACCCAGCACACCAGTACTATCAAGGGGAAACTGTTTCCAACCCCCAAATTCTACCACCAAAGCAGATCCCACCACCACCACCAGTTGCTCCTGTGTATGTGGCTCCCCCACCGGCCACATTACACAAATCTTCTAGTGAGCCTTTGTTCCATATCCAAGACAGTCATTACTATCCACCAGAACCTACCTTTAGACATCATGATTCTTACCCCTACACTCCTCTCATTGACATGTCCGGTAAGGAGAAACCACCCAAGAACCCTAAACAAGAAGAAATGATTTGTAAAGTGAAGAGTCTTGAACATTCTTTCAGGAATATGCAGGGCCTTGGGGGGGCAAGCAAGTGTGGCATATAAAGATCTATGCCTATTTCCAGAGGTTCAGTTGCCGACAGGTTTTAAATTACCAAAATTCGATCTCTATGGCGGTCATGGTGACCTTGTGGCACACTTGAGAGGATTCTGTAGTAAAATGAGGGGCGCCGATGGGAAATATGAATTGTTATTGGCCTATTTTAGCAGTGGACCAGCCTTGGAGTGGTACACGAGGCAAGACCACACTCGTTGGTTTACCTGGGATGATCTAGCCCAGGCGTTTGCTAATCATTTTCAATACAATTTGGAGAATGTTCCTGACAGACTTTCGTTGACAAAGATAGAGAAGAAGCCAGTAGAGAGTTTCCAAGAATATGGGTTCAAATGGAGAGCAGGCGGCAAGGGTTGACTCACCTATGAAAGAGGGTGCAATGGTGGATTATTTTTTGCAAGCTTTAGAGCCCACTTATTACGACCATTTGGTGTCAGCTGTCGGCAAGACATTCAATGAAGTTGTTAAGATGGGGAGCATGGTAGAAGAAGGTTTGAAGACCAATAAGATTATGAGCTATTAGGCGATAAAAGCCACTACTCAAGCCATTCAGAGTGGCACAGGTGGCGCACTTGGGAAGAAAAGGAGAGAAGAAGTTGTGGCAGTTAAAGCCAACAATTGGTCCAGGTCGAGAGGTCCTTACCCTAGCCACCAATCCAGACCTTATCACCCAAATTACCCATACACTCCAAATTACTCTCCACATCCAGACTACCCGCCACAAGAATCGCATTTCTCTGTTCATCAAGCCCAAACATATAACCGGCCTCCAGCTCACCCACAATGGCGAGCGCAAGCTCTACAAAACACGTACCCACTACCGCAAAATGCATAGCCACCACCAAGGGCTTATAGGAACCCTTCAGGGCCAGGTTTCCAGGGGAATCAAGCTTTCAGAAATGAAAGAATGCAGAAACCAAGAACCTTTACCGAGTTGGGAGAAACCTATACTGCTTTGTTCCACAAATTAAGGCAGTTAGGTTATTGAGTCCTATTGAGCCCAGATTTCCAAATCCCTTTCCCCAAAATATGGACCACTCGGTATACTGTGAATATCGTTCGGGAGCTCCCGGGCTTGATACCGAAAAATGTTGGAAGTTGAAATGGGCGGTGCAAGATCTTATTAACACTAATAAGATTGAAGTTCAAACACTAGAGGTACCCAATATCAACAAGAATCCGCTGCCGACTCACCATGAGGCCCATATGATTGAGTTGATACACAAAGAAGGTGAACTGAAGAAACCGTCCCAGATCGTAATGATGATTCGGTCTAGTGAACCCGTTGTAAAAAAGAGGGTAACCAATGGGAAGACAATGGTCCAAATCAAGCCGGATGTGTTAATGCAGAAGGAAGCATCAAGCAGTAGTGCAGTGAAACCAGAACCAAAAAAAGGGGTAGTACTGGGGGTTGCAAGTAAACCTATCTTGGTTGTGAAGGGGGCTCGCACAGAGCCGGTCATCATAAAGAAGGTAACTCAATTACCATTGATTGATACTCAAGCTATCCCTTGGAACTATGAATGAGTGGTGGTAACATATAAAGGAAAGGAAGTTAGAGAAGAAGTGTGTGAAACCCATGGGTTGACTCGTTCGCGAAGGTGTTTTGTTCCCGCAGAGATAAGAAAAGCCAATCCAGCAGCGGCGAAGAAACCTGTAACTATAGAAGAAGCAGAAGAGTTCCTGAAGCAAATGAAGATGCAAGACTACTCCATAGTAGAGTAGTTAAGAAAAACGCCAGCCCAAACCTCATTGTTGTCATTATTAATCCACTCGGATGAGCATCGCCAAACATTGATGAAGATATTAAATGAGGCTCATGTCCATGACAAGATCATTGTGAATCACTATGAGAAGATTGCAAATAAGATTTTTGAAGTTAACAGGGTAACATTCTCCGATGACGAGTGACCGTTAGAAGGAACCGAACATAGCATGGCACTTTACCTCACAATAAAGTGCGAAGATTCGGTTGTAACCCCGTTATTAATTGATAATAGGTCTAGTGCAAACATTTTCCCTTTGTCCACTTTGGAAAAGCTCAAGATTGATAATGAAAGAATCCATAAGAACAACTTTTGTGTGTGTGGATTCAACGGGGGTGGGAAGAATACTGTTGGAGACATTGTGCTAGAACTTACCATTGGGCCAGTAGAGTTCACGATGGAATTCCAAGTGATGTATGTTGTTGTATCTATAATCTTCTATTGGGCCGACCATGGATCCATGCTGCGAAGGCGTGCCGTCTTCACTTCATCAGATGGTAAAGTTCAAATGGGACCGTCAAGAAATTGTGGTCCATGATAATGCTTGCAATACTATTACTACATTTGAAGAGGTTGAGGATGATAGGGGCCCATTAGTTTACCAAGTGGTAGATACAATATCAGTTGCTAAGGTTTCGGAGGGTGAGCATGTACCTGTGCCAAAGGTGGCAACTGCGTCTATTATGGTGGACACAGAAACGTTGAGAAATCGGTTTCTACCTGGAAAGGGATTAGGTGCTTCACTCCAAGGTATTATACAACCAGTATTTCTTCCTGGTAACATTGATACTTTCGGGATAGGCTTCAAACCCACTGTGGCTGACATAAGAAAAGCCAGAAAGATGAAGAAGAAGGTTTGGTATCTTCCCAAGCTAATCCCGCGACTCTCCAGATCATTTGTCAAAGCAAAGTGGCAGAAAATTGTCAGCTCCAATTATTCTCGGACCATTGATTGGGTCGAATGGAGATCTGGATCAAGGTCTTGAAAGGCTGTTTGCCGATGTCAATATCAAAGAAGAAGGGGAAGGTTCTAGTAGGGCAGACGTGTAATTTGTGGGGCCTAGGGTCAATGTCAACATTGGACAACTACTCCTCTTCCTACTAAGAGGGGATCTTGGTAGTAGGCTTTGGATTTTCTTTCTTTGTTTTCTGGATTATCCCAGAGTTTTAATCCAATTCATGTTTTACTTTGCTTTAATAAAAGTGTGAAACTCTATTATCCAGTATTTTTACAAAGAGTGAACGTTTCTTTTCTTATATTCTATTTTAATTTTGTTTTTTTCTTTTTTCTTTCTGAACAGTTCTCTTTTTTACTGGTTCTAATGACATGGCATGCTCAACGGATCTTCAACCTGGTCTAAAAGATCAATCTGATTCCAAAATAATTATGCAAGAAATTGATTATAATGATAAATCGGAATACGATGAAGATGAGGCCTTTGAAGAGATAAGTAAAGAATTAAGCCAGTTCGAAGAGAAACCCAAGCCCAATTTGAACGACACAGAAGCTGTCAATTTAGGGGATGCTGACAATATTAGAGAAACTAAGATAAGCATCCACATTGAATCAAACATAAGGGATGAGCTAATTAAAACACTCAAAGAATTCAAAGACGTTTTTGCATGGTCGTATGATGACATGCCAGGATTAAGTACCGATTTAGTGGTTCACAAATTGCCCACTGACCCGACATGTCCTCCCGTCAAGCAGAAATTGGGGAAATTCAAAACAGATATGAGTGTGAAGATTAAAGAAGAAATAACCAAACAACTGCAAGTAAAGGTTATTCGCGTCACCAGATATCCCGATTGGTTAGCTAATGTGGTGCCAGTACCGAAAAAAGATGGGAAGATTCGGGTATGTGTCGACTACCGCAATCTTAATAGGGCAAGTCCAAAAGATAACTTTCCATTGCCCAACATCCATATTTTGATTGACAATTGTGCTGGGCGTGATATTGGGTCTTTCGTGGATTGTTTTGCTGGGTACCATCAGATCTTGATGGATGAAGAAGATGCTGAAAAAACAGCTTTCATCACTCTATGGGGAACTTATTGCTATTGGGAAATGCCGTTCAGTTTGAAGAACGCTGAGGCGACATACATGAGAGCAATTACTACTGTGTTTCATGGCATGATACACAAAGAGATTGAGGTGTATGTAGATGATGCGATCATAAAATCCAAGCGTCAAGAGGACCACATGGCGGACTTAAGGAAGTTTTTTCAAAGACTTCGGAGATATGACATTAAGCTCGACCCGGCCAAATGTGCATTTGGGGTTCCCTCGGGAAAAATGTTAGGATTCATTGTCAGTCAGCGAGGCATTGAGTTGGACCCATCAAAGATCAAATCCATCCAAGAATTGCCAGCACCGAAGAACAAGACTGAAGTAATGAGTCTTCTGGGTAGATTGAACTATATCAGCCGATTCATTGCTCAGCTCACATAGGCATATGAACCTATTTTCAGGTTGTTAAAGAAGGATGTTGCAGTCAAATGGACTGAAGAATGCCAAGAGGCTTATGATAAGATAAATGAGTATTTGTCAAACCCACCAGTGTTGGTTCCACCTGAACCCGGGAGGCCTCTGATTCTTTATCTAACAGTCTTGGATAATTCGTTTGGCTGCGTATTGGGGCAACATGACATCACTGGCAGTAAGGAACAAGCCATCTATTATCTCAATAAGAAGTTTAGAGCCTATGAAGTTAAGTACACTCATCTTGAGAAGACGTGTTGTGCCCTAACTTGGGTAGCACAAAAGCTAAAGCATTATCTGTCTTCCTACACTACTTATCTCATTTCATGATTAGATCCATTAAAGTATATTTTCCAGAAAACTATGCCCACATGGAGGTTAGGAAAATGGCAAATATTACTTACGGAGTTCGATATCATCTTTGTGACGAGGACGGCTATGAAAGCTCAAGCCTTAGCCGATCACTTGGCTGAGAATCCTGTTGATAATGAATATGAACCTTTAAGGACGTATTTTCCCGATGAAGAAGTGATGCATATAGATGAACTAGAATTGACTGAGGAGCCAGGATGGAAACTTTTCTTTGACGGAGCTGCGAATGCAAAAGGAGTTGGAATAGGAGCAGTACTTATTTCTGAAACAGGACATCATTATCCTGTTACAGCTCAACTACGCTTCTATATTCCAACAACATGGCTGAGTATGAAGCATGCATTTTGGGGTTAATATTAGCTGTAGACATGGATGTCCAGGATGTCTTGGTCTTAGGAGACTCGGACTTTCTGGTACATCAGATTCAAGATGAATGGGAAACAATAGATTTGAAGCTTATACCCTATCATCAATGTTTTCATGATTTGATTAAGCGATTCAGATCAATGGAGTTCAAACATATCCCAAGAATGCATAATGAGGTTGCCGATGCTTTGGCTACTCTAGCATCAATGTTGCATCACCTGGACAAGATTCATGTTGACCCGTTACATATTCAGATTCGAGATCAACATGTTTATTGCAATATGGTAGAGGAAGAAATGGATGGAGAGCCATGGTTTTATGATGTCAAAGAATACCTCAGGAGGGGAATATACCCAGAGCAGGCAACTTGAGATCAAAAGAGAGCCATTCAACAATTATCAAATGGATGTTTCCTCAGTGGAGGAGTGCTATACAAAAGAACGCCAGATTTGGGTTTGTTGAGATGTATAAATGTTGGTCAAGCCATGACAGTAATGACAGAGGTACATGCTGGAGTAAGTGGACTCCATATGAGTGGATACATATTTGCTAAGAAGATTCTTCGGGCAAGATATTATTGGCTCACTATGGAGTGTGATTGCATCAATTTCGTACGAAAATTCCATCAGTGTCAGATACATGGGGATCTGATTCATTCTCTACTGACAGAATTGCATACAATGTCAGTGCCATGGCCATTTGTCGCTTGGGGTATGAATGTTATTGGACCCATAGAGCCTGCAGCTTCCAATGGTCATAGGTTCATTATGGTAGCCATTGACTATTTCACCAAATGGGTTGAAGCTAAAACTTTCAAGTCAGTGACCAAGAAGGCAGTGATGGATTTTTTGCATTCCCATATCATTCGTAGATTTGGGATTCCAAAAGTGATCATCACGGATAACGGTGCCAATCTTAACAATAGTTTGATGAAAGAAGTATGTCAAAAGTTTAAGATTACACACCGTAACTCCACACCGTATCGTTCCAAGGCCAATGGAGCAGTTAAGGCAGCCAACAAAAATATAAAGAAGATATTGAGGAAGATGGTAGAAGGATCCAGGCAATGGCATGAAAAACTACTATTTGCATTGTTGGGTTATCGCACTACTGTTCGAATTTCAGTAGGTGCAACTCCTTATTTGTTGGTATACGGAACTGAAGCAGTTATACCAGCAGAACTTGAAATTCCATCACTCCAAATTGTCGCTGAATCTGAAATTGACGACAATGAGTGGGTCAAAGCCCGATTGGAGCAGTTGAGCTTAGTTGATGAAAAGAGATTGGCAGCAATATGTCATGGCCAATTGTATCAAAAGAGAATGGTAAGAGCGTATAATAAAAAAGTGTGTCCTAGGAAGTTTGAAGTGGGATAACAGGTACTGAAGCGAATCTTGCCACATCAGGCCGAAGCAAAGGGCAAGTTCGCCCCGAACTGGCAAGGGCCGTATATTGTGACCAGAGTGTTGTCCAACGGTGATTTATGTCTAACAGATGTCGAAGGAAGATACATTGACATGGATATGAATTCTGATACGGTCAAAATATTACGTGTAATTTCTTTGATTATAACTTTGGTTCATTTGATTGTTTGTACTTGGTGTTTATCGGATAATAAAATGACAGAGGCAATTATTTCTTCTATCCAAACACTTTTAACCTTTTCTATCCCACTTTTGAGCCTTACTTATTCTTTAGTATCCCTCTTTTGGAAACATTAATGAAAAAATAATAACAAAAACAAAAAGAAAAAAAAGATCACAAAATAAACAAAGGAGTTAAGTGAACTACGTCCGAACTGATTCCTCAAAGAGGATACGTAGGCGCCTCACGGCTCGGACATAGTGTAAATAAAACTCAATCCTTCCCCAATGAAGAAAACCGGGGCAGAAGTTATGTTATTTTTTTAAAAAGTTATGGAAAGAATTTTGATTCCAAGAGTTGTAATAGTTTACCCGTCAAAGTTATTTTGAATTTTCATATCTATTTCAAAGCCCCACATAAAACCCATATTGATATCCAAAAAAGACCTCCCGATTAGTGTTCGAGAAGTGTCAAGACATGCAAATGAAAGATGAGAATAACACGTTGGTCCCTGAATGAATAAGGATCATGAGCTGAAAGAATTGATAATCATAAGAATTATTGGTAGGGAGAATCTTATCGACAACACTCCAATCCCCATCTAAGAAGATAAAATGAGAGAGTCTTATCGGTGAAAGCCTTCACAAGCATCACAAGGCGACGTAAGCTGAGAAAAGCAAAATGAGAGACTCTTATCGGTGAAAACCTTCACAGGCACCATAAGGCGTCAGGAGTTGAGAGAAATGAGAGAGTCCTATTAGTGAAAACCCCTCTAAGGGCATTATAAGGTTACAAGGTAGGATGGGCGAAAAAGGGTCTTCATTTTTGCGAAGAATTGGGCACATGTTTACCCCCCGCCAGTGAAGACATCAGAAAGATTGATCGATAAATAGACTGGGTTGGTCAAATTCGGAATGCGCGACATGATCGTTTGGATTAGTTATATCATTCAGATAAGTTCTTTTTCTTTTCGTATTTGTTCAGAAAAACTTCTTTTCTTTTCCCATCTTTTGAAGTCATCACTTTTCATTCCTTTGTTTAAAGAATTTTTCCAGCAGTTTATTTTATGTATAAAGATTTTTCAGAGCCTACTATCAGTTGACAAATGATGCAAAGCAAAATGCGAATAAGACATGCCAACGATAAGGCGATGAAATAAAAAGAAGTTTTTTGTAATACCAAGTGGTGAAAAACAAGTTGAGAAAATTGGGGACCGGATTCCAAGAGGATCCCCGACAGACCATCTGGATGCAGGAGCATCCCTAACAGATTTTCGACCAAGCTCTAAGAGGGTCGGACAACAAAAGGGGGAAGGAAAGAAAAACCCCCCAGCAAATAATATCATTCCTCAACAAGTTTTGAGAATGCAGACCAGAAAAACCATCCCTAGCAGGAGTGGCAAGACCACTCACCATGTGTTAAAAACTAATAAATTTTGTTTGATTTAAAGCATGAAATGGAAATGTTATTTGCGGCAGAAAGGCATGCCACAAAGAAGATCACCAAAACTGTGGCAGAAAATTTTCTGCTATTGTTGAAAATTTTCTTGAGGGAACGAGAACATCAATTCAAGCGTTACTTTTAGTTCAAGAATTTGGGAGCCCGCCTGTAGAACGGAGGTGTTACTTTCAGTTGACTAATTCGGGAGCTCGCCCGGTGTTACTTTCAGTTGACTAATTCGGGAGCTCGCCCGTAGAACGAAGGTGTTACTTTTTAGTTGAAGAGTTCGGGAGCCCGTCCGTAGAACAGAGGTGTTACTTTCAGTTGAAGAATTCGGGAGCCCGCCTGTAGAACGGAGGTGTTAGTTTTTGGTTGAAGAATTCAGAAGCCCGCCCGTAGAATGGAGGTGTTACTTTTCAGTTGAAGAATTCGGGAGCCCACTCGTAGAACAGCGTAGAACGGAGGTGTTATTTTTTAGTTGAAGAATTCGGGAGCCCGCCCATAAAATGAAGGTGTTACTTTTTAGGTTGAAGAATTCGGGAGCCCCCCGTAGAATGAAGGTGTTACTTTTCAGATTGAAGAATTCGGGAGCCCACCCGTAGAACGGAGGTGTTACTTTTCAGTTGAAGAATTCGGGAGCTCGCCCGTAGAACGAAGGTCTTACTTTCAGTTGAAGAGTTCGGGAACCCGCCCGTAGAACGGAACTGTCACTTTTCAGATTGAATAATTCGGGAGCCCACCCGTAGAATGGAGGTGCAAGTCACCTCAACACAGCACTAAGATGTGCAAGTCCGGGGTTAACTAACCCTCAGAACATCATTTACAAGTATTACCCACCTCGAACCGACGAAAACTCATGCCCACGATGCCTTAGCTCCTCGAACCGGCATCCACGCACGTCCAAACTAGCCAAAATCAGTACAAATATATCAAAATAGGCTAATGGAACATAACCCAATCGAAAGAACTCGAAAAATATCAAAAATCACGAAATTTGCAAAACCCGAGCCCCGGGCCCACATCTCGAAAAATTTCGAAACTCATATTCCCAGAACCCTCGTCTCGCCACGAGTCCGTACATATAAAATTTACCAAAATCGGAGTTCGATTGGCCTTTCAAAAACCCAATTTTCGTTTTCAATATCTAGGCCACAATCCTTCACAATTTCTACCCAAATTCATGAAGATTGATGTTAATTCTACCATAAAATGATGTTTTTGAGTCAAGAAACTTACCTCCGATGAATACCCGATGATTTCCCAGGCGTTTTCCCGTGATTTCTTCTCTCTAGGGCTCAAAAATTGTGTTTTGGGTTAATGAACCCGTGAGCCTTCTGTTCTGTGATTTAATTCACTGCCAGACCCGTTTGCTCTACGCGTTCGCGTGAGCTTCCACGCGTTCGCGATGCCCAGTTCCCTTTTACTCTTCGCGAACGCGATGCCTACCACGCGTTCGCGATGCTCAACTTTGGCTTACCCTACGCGAACGCGAACTCCACCACGCGTTCGCGATGAACAAAATTCCCAGCGCCTATTCTCCTTCTACGAGTTCGCGATACTCCTCCCGCGAACGCGAAGCCTCACCCTCACGCACCTACGCGAACGCGACCACTGGAACGCGATCGCGAAGCTTAAAACCCCTGGCCTACGCGAACGCGACACCCCTGCTCGCGACCGCGATGCTTTGATCCGCCTGGCCTTCGCGAACGCGGCCCATGCCACGCGAACGCGAAGGCTTAATGCCTGGGCAGTAACCTGCAATTTCCAGCAGACCTTTCCAAGTTCAAAATGCCCGATTGATGGTCCGAAATCCTCCCGAGGCCCCCGGGACCCCAACGAAAACCACCAACATACTCCAAAACACGATACGAACTTGTTCCAATCATAAAAACACCATCCTAAACATCAAAATCACCAATTCCACACGGATTCAAGCCTAAGTTTCTTCAAAACTTTCAAAACTAACATTCAATCCAAAACCCGATCAAACGACGTCCGAATGTCCTGAAATTTTTCGGACATATCCAAAATCACATAACGAAGCTACAGGAATTGTCGGAATTCCATTCCGACCCCCGGATCAAAATCTCACCTCCCATCCGGTTTTTGCCAAAATTCAACCTTCGCCAATTCAAGCCTAAAACTACACCGGACCTCCAAATTCAATTCCGATTGCTTTCCTAAGTCATAAATGATCCCCCAAAACTAGTCGAATCATCAGAATCTAATTCTGAGCACTCTAACTCGATAGTCAACTCTAGGTTGACTTTCCATATTCAAACTTCCTTCAAACATGCTATTTGCTTCATTTTCAGTTCAATTCCCTCCTAACTCACCCGATATGTTCTAACACCGATATAGAAGCATAAAACATATAATTGCAACATGACGGGGTGGTAAATTCTCGTAACGACGGGCCGGGTCGTTACAACTATATTGTCAACTAAGGGTGTATTCCACTATAGGATAAAACAAAGATAATGTGCATAATGGAAGAGATCAGATTTTATCATTGTATTATTGTGGATTTACACTATTCATCCTAGAGAGAACATTTTCAAGAGAAGCCATTGAAGTCCTCTTGGAGCTAAGCAAGGAATTGAAGATCAAAGCTTTGAAGTGCATCAAATTAAAGAGTTCATCTAAACTTTCATCTTGTATTCTTTTTTGTAGTATTTTAGACATCAATATTATTGATTTTAGTATGAACATGAGTAGCTAAACTCTCTAGTATTCTAGGGTCATGGATGTTAGTTAATCTTGTTATTTGAAGCTTGGATTGATTTTATTGAAGTTATTGATATGGGTTGTTTATTTGATTTTGATCTTAATTATTTTACTGCGTAGCTAACAGTGAAATATTATCTACGAACTTTGAATTATACTTGACAAAGGAAATTCTTGGTTGCATATAAAATCAAATAGAACAAGTTTTGAATCCCGGGCATCGGGTGAAGGATTTGCAATTAAGATAGACATATACTTAATTGCCTTGTTTGATTAAATAATAAGAGTTTGAAATGCATTCTTGTTAATATTAATATCATAGAAATATAGATATTAATTTAACTTGGATAGATTCATAAGAACTCGAAAGATTCTTATGAATATTATTAACCTTATAATCAACAACCCGGATAATTAAATAAATCAATTCTAGGTAGAAAAATAGCATGATTACTAGCAAGTCCATGGCCCTGGAATATATTTGTCCAAATTGTTATAAACATAATTTGTAATTGGTGTAGTAATTTTGCCTTGATTTATTGTTCTATTATTAAGAAGATTTATATATCTCTTGTGATAATTTAGTTTGAGTTAATAACTAGTTTAGTCTAAATCAGTCAATAAGTTAATTACAATTCCTCGTGGGAACGATACTCTACTTACTATTATATTACTTGTCGATCGCGTACACTTGCGTGAGTGTTTTGGTCGCAACACATGACATTCAGTGTAATTGAAATGTTAAGATTATTTTTAAATATTAAAAAATATTATTAAGAATAAATTCTAGTAAGGGGTTATCTGATTGATGCTGGTGGTAGTGGAGTACAAACTTAAATAAGAATAAACTTCGCATAATATAATACAATATTTTGTTTGCCGCGTTAGAAAAAAATAGACGCACATAACTAATGTTGTTAGGCCACGTGTATTATCAAAATCAACATTGTTAAGGAAAAACAAGAGGAAGAAGAAATAGAATATATAATTCCGAGTTCACAATTTGCTTGTGTGTCCTTAAGGAATTTTAACCCCCTCACGGTTGCCAAGATAATGGATTAAATCCTCCCAGGATAAAACGGAATAACCTTCCTGCGACAGTGCCAATACAAGAAGCAGGATACCAACGAATTCAAAGAGCGGAGCGAATCACACTTACAATTTTCAAGGAACAAGAAAATTCAAGAATTTTTGGATTAATGAACTTGCAGAGAGAGGGAAAGAATTTCTGAATTTCTGAATATCTAGAATGGAAGCCATGCTTGAATTTATAGGCAATTGTTGGCTTTGTAAAAAGGTATGGTGCCTCTTCATGGTGTCTGTTCATTGTGAATAGACACCTGATAGGAAGATACGTTCTTTCAACGTTATTTATTAAACTGGGTCAACTAGTTTAACCAAATAAACCGGGCCAAATTTTGAAGCCCAATCCAGTCCATTTAATTTTCCACCATTACCCAATTCACACTACCCATCTTTAAAGCCCAATGGCTTAAAAGTCCAACAATCCCCCACATGAATGGGGAATGGCTATATAGAAAAAAAACATGAAAATTGTGTGATTCGCAAGAAAAGATCGATCGCATCTGGATAAGTAGGTTTCCCTTTGAACTTTCCATAGTGAACATATGTCGGATATACTTGGTCAATCGGTAGATTTGATATCTTTGAACCGTCGAACTTTGGTGTATACCTAGACAACCATATGTCACACAATCGACCCTTAACCGTCTTTTGGTTCTCATTATTGTGTTCGTTTCAGCCATGAACACCGCCTGGTCTCATAAGTGCGTAGAGAATTGTCCTTAAAGAATTCTCCTTGAAGCGGCTTACACTTCACACTTACATAGGTGATTCCTAAACATGTAATCCTTTAGATTGACACTATTTGATAGATACCTCATCAAACTTAGGTAATCATTAAAGAATGTGTAAAGTTCTATCCTTGTTACTGAACATTGTCTTTATCACGAGAATGGACCAAAGATTTTATTTTGACAACGTTGAACCGGTCAATCACAACTTTGTTTGAGCTCCTTGAACCTAGATCTCGGAAACATCCAAAATTCTAGGTAGAGTTACCGCCATGTTGACTTGTCCTCGGCCATAGTCCCATTCCCTTAGATGATTTCTCAACTCCCTTTCTAGTTAAGCCTTTTGTAAGCGGATCCGCAACATTATCCTTTGATCTTACATAATCAATAGTGATAATTCCACTAGAAAGTAGTTGTCTAACGGTATTATGTCTTTGCCATATATGACGAGACTTTCCGTTATACATAACGCTCCCCGCTCGTCCTATTGCAGCCTCACTATCGCAATGTATGCAAATAGGAGCCAAAGGTTTTGGCCAGAACGGAATGTCTTCTAAAAAATTTTGAAGCCATTCAGCTTCTTCACCAGCTTTATCCAATGCTATAAACTCTAATTCCATTGTAGAGCGAGCAATACACGTCTGTTTAGAAGACTTCCAAGATACTTGCTCCTCCACCAACAGTAAACACATATCCACTTGTGGACTTTGTTTCTATTGAGCCGGTTATCCAATTTGCATCACTATATCCTTCGATAACTACAGGATATTTATTGTAGTGCAAAGCGTAGTCTTGAGTATACTCCAAGTATCCCAGAACTTGTTTCATTGCCACCCAGTGATGTTTGATGGGATTACTCGTGAATCGACTAAGTTTACTTATCGCACAAGCTATATCAGGTCGTGTACAGTTCATGATGTACAATTCGCTACCCAACACACGAGCATACTCCAATTGAGATGTACTTTCACCTTTATTAATTCTTCATAAGATGATGGTTTAAGTCAATTGGAGTCCTTGCACTTCTAAATTCCAAATGTTTGAATTTTTCAAGTACCATTTTCACGTAATGTGATTGAGACAAAGCTAGACCTTGAGGAGTCCTTTGGATTTTAATTCCTAGAATTATATCGGCAACGCCTAAGTCTTTCATATCAAACTTACTAGCAAGCATGCGCTTAGTAGTTTGAATGTCGGCAACGTCTTTGCTCATTATTAGCATATCATCAACATATAAGCAAACAATGACTATATGATTTGGAACATTTTGAATGTAAAACATTTATCACATTCATTAATCTTAAATCTATTTGACAACATCGTTTGGTCAAATTTCGCATGCCATTGCTTGGGTGCTTGTTTTAGTCCATAAAGGGACTTAACAAGTCGACACACCTTCTTTTCTTTTCCGGAACCACAAACCCCTCGGGTTGGTCCATGTAGATTTCTTCCTCTAAATCACCATTTAAGAAGGCTGTTTTCACATCCATTTGATGGATTTGAAGATCATACAAGGCGGCTAACGCGATTAGCATCCGAATGGATGTAATTCTTGTTACCGGTGAGTATGTGTCAAAATAGTCAAGACCTTCTCGTTGTCTAAATCCTTTGACGAAAAGTCTTGCCTTTTATTTGTCAATAGTACCATCGTCTTTCATTTTCTTCTTGAAAATCCATTTAGAACCCAACGTTTTGTTACCTGGAGGAAGATCAACCAATTCCCAAGTATGGTTGCTCAATATGGATTCTATTTCACTATTGACGGCTTCTTTCCAATATTGTGCCTCTGAGGAAGACATTGCTTCCTTGAAGATACGAGGCTCATTTTCTAACAGAAAAGTCAAAAAATCTGGACCGAATGAAATAGATGTCCTTTGACGTTTACTTCTTCTCGGATTTTCTTCATTAGGCGTACCATCTGTTATTTCCTCCCGGGGTCATTTTGACTTTTGGCAGGTCACTTCACTTTCCTTTTTATACGGATAAATAGTTTCAAAGAATTCAGCATTATCTGATTCTATTATCGTATTAATGTGAGTCTTAGGATTTTCTGATTTATGAACCAGAAAACGATATGCCTTGCTATTGGTTACATATCCAATAAATACACAATCAACCGTTTTTGGACCTATCTTAACCCTTTTAGGTTTAGGAACTTGTACCTTAGCTAAACGCTCCCACACTTTGAAGTATTTCAAGCTAGGCTTCCTTCCTTTCCACTTTTCATAAGGAATGGATTGTGTTTTACTATGAGGTACACGGTTGATTATCCGGTTAGCTGTAAGTATAGCTTCCCCCCACAAGTTCTGTGGTAAGCCAGAACTTATTAGAAATGCATTCATCATCTCCTTCAACGTTCGATTTTTCCTCTCCGCAATTCCATTAGATTGTGGAGAGTAAGGGGCAGTTGTTTGGTGAATAATGCCATTTTTCAAACATATTTCTTCAAAAGGAGATTCATATTCACCACCCCGATCACTTCTTATCATTTTGATCTTTTTGTTTAGTTGCGTTTCAACTTCACTCTTGTATTGCTTGAAAGCATCAATTGCCTCATCTTTACTATTAAGTAAATAAACATAGCAGTATCTCGTGCTATCATCAATAAAAGTAATAAAATACTTTTTTCCACCGCGTGATGGTGTTGACTTCATGTCGCAAATATCTGTGTGAATTAAGTCTAAAGGACTTGAATTCCTTTTAACGGACTTATAAGGATGCTTAGCATACTTTGATTCCACACATATTTGACATTTGGAATTAATGCAATCAAATTTTGGCAATACTTCTAGATTTATCATATTTCGCAATGTTTTAAAGTTTACGTGACCTAAACGCGAATGCCATAAAGTGTTTGACTCAAGCAAGTAAGAAGAAGCATTCACTTTATTGATTGGAACTGCTATTACATTTAGCTTGAAAAGGCCCTCACTTAGGTAACCTTTTCCAACATACAAATCGTTCTTACTAATTACAACACTATTAGAAACAAAAATACATTTGAATCCATTCTTGACAAGAAGTGAGGTAGACACAAGATTCTTGCGAATTTCTGGAACATGGAGGACTTGGTTTCGAGTCACTATTTTTTCAGACGTTATCTTCAATGCAATCTTGCCAACTCCTTCAATTTTGGCCGTAGATGAATTTCCCATGAAGATAGTCTCGTCGGGACCTGCGGGGACATAAGAAGAAAATAATTCCTTGTTAGCACAAACATGGCGGGTGGCTCCAGAATCTATCCACCATTTTTTCGGATTTCCTACCAAGTTGCATTCAGACAACATGGCACACAAGTCTTCCATTTCATCTTCAACCATGTTGGCTTGATTCTTTTTCTTCTTATCATTCTTTGGCGCACGACAATCTGCCGTCTTATGCCCAATTTTTCCACAGTTGTGGCAATTACCCTTGAACTTCTTCTTGCTTGGGTAATTCTTTGGTCCAGAAGCTTTCTTCCTCTTCTTATTTTGTGGTGCCTCATCAACAATGTTTGCCCCCACAATTGTCGAGTTTCCACGTGACTTCTTTTCAGCATTTTTGTTGTCCTCTTCTATCCTCAAACGAACAATCAAGTCTTCTAGAGTCATCTCCTTCCGTAAGTGTTTAAGATAATTCTTAAACTCCTTCCACAACGGAGGTAGCTTCTCAATGAAAGCAGCAACTTGAAAGGCCTCATTAATGACCATACCTTCAATAACAAATTCGGAGTTAATAATAAGATAAATCTTATTAATAGAATTATTGATTTGGGTCATACCTTCAGCAAGGAGGTCATGTACAATGACTTGTAGTTCTTGGACTTGTGTTATGACCGACCTAGTGTCAATCATCTTGAAATCCAGGAACCTTGCAGCCACGAACTTTTTAAGTCCTGCATCCTCGTTCTTGTACTTTTTCTCAAGCGCATTCCATAACGCTTTTGAAGTTTCCATGACACTATAGACATTGTACAAACCATCTTCCAAACAACTCAAAATGTAATTTTTGCATAAGAAATCAGAATGTTTCCATGCTTCAGTTACAACAAGTCGTTCATTGTCCGGAGTATCCTCAGCCATGACCAAAGGATCCTCCTTGATAAAACGTTGCAAACTTAACGTAGTAAGATAGAAGAGCATCTTCATTTGCCAGCGTTTGAAGTCAATACCGGAAAACTTTCCGGGTTTTTCTGCCGGTGCCATAGCATGGGCTGGAGTAGAACGGCTTGACGATGCAGCCACACTCGTCATAGTAGCACCCGTTCCCGCAACATTTCCATTAGTTTTGTTTTCATTCGTCATATTTCTGTAAAGTCAAAAACAATACAGAACTTTATTAAATCAGTGAAGTTTTTATATCTTCAAACTGAATACCAAACCAAACATACAACACGTAACAATGGTGAAGTTTTTATATACTTCAAACCCGAACGTTTATTATTCCGGCAAAGTTTTTATGTACTTTAAACCGGAGAGAAACAATTAATGGAGTAGAAAGCAACAAGGCTTTAGTCTCCAAATTAATGCAAAACAATGCCGGAAAAAAAAAATTAACTTGCGGTAGAAATTAATACTGTAAAATTAAATTAAATTGCTACTGCTTTCAACACCAAACGTTGCTTCAATAATTTTAAAATTGTAACCAATCAGAAACAAGAACTACTAAAACCAAAGTAGTTACTCTTTTCTTTTATTTTTAAACAAATTACAAATTTAAGCGGCAGTACTTGTTTCTTTATCAATCGACGTTATTCTATTTGCGTCTCTTAAGAAGTTAGGCAACGATCAGCCAAACTTTTGTTTATTGATTTGTTCTCAATTTCTAGCAAATACACGTTATAATAAACAGTAAAATTCCTTAAGATGTTAGGCCACGTGTATTATCAAAATCAACACTGTCAAGGAAAAACAAGAGGAAGAAGAAATATAATATATAATTCCGAGTTCACAATTTTCTTGTGTGTCCTTAAGGAATTTTAACCCCCTCACAGTTGCCAAGGTAATGGATTAAATCCTCCTAGGATAAAACGGAATAACCTTCCTGCGACAGTGGCAATACAAGAAGCACGATACCAACGAACTCAAAGAGCGGAGCGAATCACACTTATAATTTTCAAGGAACAAGAAAATTCAAGAATTTTTGGATTAATGAACTTGCAGAGAGAGGGAAAGAATTTCTGAATATCTAGAATGGAAGCCATGCCTGAATTTATAGGAAATTGTTGGCTTTGTGAAAAGGTATGGTGCCTCTTCATGGTGTCTGTTCATTGTGAATAGACACCTGATAGGAAGATACGTTCTTTCAACGTTATTTATCAAGCTGGGTCAACTAGTTTAACCAAATAAACCGGGCCAAATTTTGAAGCTCAATCCAGTCCATTTAATTTCCCACCATTACCCAATTCACACTACTCATCTATAAAGCCCAATGGCTTAAAAGTCCAACAAATGCTACATTTGGTTAATAATATTAAATAATACCCTCATTAAGTTATGCAATAATTTATAGTATAATATTTTATGCAGTAACTGAATGTGAAATAAAAACATGTGCATTAACAATAGGAGATTAAAATAAAGACAAAATGCCTTTTTGAAATATCTGATTTATGTATAATAATCTCCTCATTATTAATCACCACAAAACATTCAATATTAGTCCTTGTTTGGATAGTTGTTGCATATTATTTTACAATGTATCGTATTATATTATATTGATGAACACACGTTGGATTAGATTATATATCGTTTGTCGTCGTTTTATGACGTCACGTACCATCATTACAAAGAATGAACTTGTACAAAGAAAAAATAGGATACATGATATAATTATTACTATGTAAAAAAGAAAGGATAAAGGATAAAAATAAAATTATTTAATAATAAAGAAGAGCAATATGAGAGAAAAAAAATAAGATAATGACGCGACCAATCAAATTAATATCCATATACAATGACACTTTTTATCCTTATATAACGATATAATGCAATAAAATATAAATAATAATCAAAATAAATATTATATTTCAACTGTGAATGGAATATAATATGTAAGAATCACCCATACAACTCATGGAAGAAGCTAATTTTGAATAAAAAGACCCAAATTTTGTTTCATTAACAATTTGTTTACATGGTTGTCATTCATTGTATTGTATGGTATAATTATCCCAAAATAATATTTATTTTGATTGCTTCGTTAAAATTGGTTGTATTGTATTGTTAAATTCATTGTTACGGAACAATGAAAAGTCCCATTTTTTAAACAACCGATTTAATATTGCGGGATTGTTTCCTATTTTTCTTTCCAATTATACCGTAAGTTATAACTTTATAATTCTATTTTACCTTTCATCCCTTTTTATTTTTATTTTTTTATTGTAACTCTAAATCTGCCACCTATAACATACATTGTCTTCATTCCTTTTTTTCTCCGGAACTTCTGTCAATTCCAACTCCAACGTAAAATTGCTAATTTTATCAAAATTTGCATGAATTCAGTTGATCATACTATTTACAAGATATATTTTGGTGATAAATTAGTAGAAAGAGTTTTTGTTAAATTATTTTTATGCATAATTCTTAATATATATTAATATTTAAATAATTAAAGATATTTTAATAAACTTATCAAACACAATATAATATGATATACTCAAACCAAGCACTAAAATGTTAGCAAACAATATAATGTATCTAAATAGTATATTTATAAATGCATAGAATAATAAAATAAATTACAATAGTATATTTAGCTATTTAGTTTGAATCCATGGGACATGCTTCCCCATCTTCACTCTTTCACCACCTCAATATTTTCAGGCAACTTCTGCTGTAAACCAGTCAACAACTTCGATCTCTATCATCTATAGCCTTTTTACAGACATTAAATGATAAAATGTTTTCAGGTAATCAAGCTTCACTGTGATTTTTTTTTTTTTTTTTGTAAATATATTTATGCTAAAGTCTGTCCATAAGCCTATTATCTTTTGTTACTTTGCTTAGTTATTTTCTGCACAAATTGAGGATTAACAGTGCTTGTATTATGTTTTGGAGAGTTTGACTTTTGAATTTCCACTCTCAGTTTTTTTTTTTTTTGGCAGCAATTGTTTGTTCGAGCAATTGAGTTGAATCTAAATAAAGAAAAAAGTTACTTTTTTTATTGAAGGTTTTCAAATTTTACTAAGAAGAAACTTAAAAATCTTTTGAAGAGGGTTTTTCTTCCCTCCCCAGACCCCATGACATGGGATATTACTATGTATATTGTTGTTATTTTTCTTCCAAATCTTTCTAAATAATGGAGTTTTTGGATGAAGAAAAGTTTATTTTATTATAAATCTCCACACTTCTCTACATATCTTGGCACATTAAAATAAGCTGCCAACATCCCTATTTATAACAGTATGAAACCTATTTTTAATTAAAAATAGAAAAATTTATTCCTAAATTAATTCTGAGTACAAATTCTATTTTGACTTAAATTAGATAAAGTAAATACTAGTAAACAATTAAGGTTTCCTATTACAACTTTGAATTAGTTTTCCAACATTGGAGCTAAATTATTTGTTTGAATACAAAAGTGGAATATGAAGTTATTCAATTTCATGATAGAGAATGTGTTGATGTCCCACGTCGGTTGCGGGAGAGAAAATTAATGGTTTTGGGCAATTCTCCCCTCTTGAGCAAGCTTTTGGATGCTCCACATTGTTTGTATTTCCATGATATTTGTCATGTTAACTTCAACTGTGATTTTGGCATATTTTTATGTTATCTCCAAATGTAATTGTGAGAGAATAATGATCCTATTGTTTTCCAGGCATGCTCGAACGAGGAAAGATGGTATTGAAACTACCAAATATTGTCCAAAATAAACGACTGCCTATTGTGATTGCATTTTTTCTCTTCATTTCTGTTTTATACTTGGTTTTGTATCGAGAAAATGGAGAAAAACCCGGTTCATCACCTGAGATATTAAACCAGAATTGGGATAACTTTAGCTCTGTGGTTAAGTTAGACCCCACAGTAGAGTTCAGGAATGACACAGATATAGTATGGCAAATCCCTGACTCACCTAAAGCAATTCTTTTTCTTGCACATGGTTGTGATGGTAAAGCAGCTAACTTTTGGGATAGATCATCTAAGTGCCCGAATTGTGTCGGTCTACCTGAAGAGAGGCTTCTTACACTTAATGCTTTAGCTAAGAAATTTGCAGTTATCGCGGTATCAAGTGCTGAGGCGTGCTGGTCGTTCAAAGAGGAAAGATTCGTCGTCAAAGATATTATTGAGTGGTGGATTGCTAAACAAAAACTTCAACATTTGCCTCTTGTAGCTTTGGGTGCTTCCTCTGGAGGATACTTTGTCTCAATTCTCGCGACTGATTTAAGATTTAGCAGCATCACAGTAATGATTATTGAAGGATTGTATGACCAAATGGAGATTCCAGAGAGTTATCCGCCCACCCTTTTTGTGCACATGCCAAAAGATAAGAGTAGGATGCAGAAACTAAAACGATTCGCGATACTCCTGAAGGGAAAAGGCATTGATGTTGCAGAAGTTAAATGCTTGGAGTTTCCTTTGTCGCCTAATCTGTTTGCTGATAGAATCCCTGGTATTGATGTTGTTACCTCGGCGAAGTTGTTTAGTCTATTCCAGGAAAAAGGTTTCGTTGATAAGAATGGTTTCATGACAAATGATGGGCGTGATATACATTGGAACGAGACTCTCCAAGAGAGAGGGATTGTTCTCCCCGATAAGTCCTTAGCGAAGCACATTGAAGAGGAAATGAATCTTGCATTTGCTTTTCATGAAATGACCAGCTTGCAATCCGAGCAAATATTCAACTGGTTTGAGACTCATTTGAGCTAATCAGGTCTTCTGTCCTGCGTAATGTCCTCTAACAGCACCGGAAGAATGTCACCCACTCTGCTTTGGACTGCTGACAATACCAGAATAATGTCGTTTGGTGCTAATAATATTTTGACCAGGTCCATTCCACTTGCTGTGCTTGCATTTTAATGGAAATTACTATGTAGAAATTCATATGTTTAGCTGCTGAGTCCATTAAGTATAGATGGACCATGATGCATCTAATCTAGGTTGTAGAGTTGTATTGTTGGTTGATTTCAGTTATAGATATGTTGTATGAGAAGGGGAGCAAGAAGCCACTAATACTTGCATTAGGGTAGGCTGTCTACATCGCACCCCTTGAGTGCGGCCCTTCCACAGACCTGCGTGAACGCGAGATGCCTTATACGCCGGGCTGCCCTTTAGATATGTTGCACGAATAGTCCTGCACTTCTTAAAAGCTTATAATGTGGTGAACCAAAGGTGTAATGTTGTACGATTGCTTCTTTTTTATATTGTGGGGTTGCTTTTTGCCAACCCTGCTGCTCATAATCAAAACTATTCATCACGATGTCTCATTGAGCAATCTTTACAAGATCTCATTAAGACTACTGAATCTTTAGTTTGCTTTATTACCTTTAGACATTGATTATTTATTTATTTTAAGCCATTGGTGTGCTTTAAAATCCAGAATCAAACTGGTATGATGAAGTTTAAAACTGAAATCTGAACCTTTTTGGCTCTAACTGTTGTGTCATCTACTTGTGCAAGTTAAACATGAATGAAACTTTTGGGAAAAATGACTGATTAGGTGATGCAAACCAATGACATGGAGCTTGGGTAATTATCTTAATGAGAATGTCATTGAAATGAGAAATGTATCTTATGTTACCCTTTTCGCAGAGTTCTCTTACATTGACTTGCGGTTGCACCTGCAAGTTTTAACTTTTAACAGCTTATTTGCTAAGGTAAGAGTCTTGGATTATCATCCGGACACAAATAATGCACATGCAATTATGGATAACTGTTTTGGAGTTTGGTCTCTGAACGAACTCTACAATGAGAGAAAACACTACGTTTGTTTTCATGTGCTCCTTTATTGTGACAGGGGGAGTTTTCGGAGGCTACAGGTTCAAGCTACAGAAACAGCCTTTTGCAGAAATACAAGGTAAAGCCGCATATGATAGACAAAATGTGGTCAATTCTTACCCTGGAGTCCATATATAGCAGAAGCCGCGTACAATAGACACAATATTGTCAATTCTACTGCTTAATTATTTTTCTCCTATCGGTAAACTTTGTTGAAGAAAGATCATCTAACGACAATAAGTTCTTTTCCAATTTATATAGGTGGTTGTATGACATGTGCCTGTCTCTCTTTTCAGCTTTTAAGGTTTATTTGTGGAGATTCTGGAACACAGCACGCTGATCTAATACAATACTACATTGTTTTTTATTTGGAAATATGATTTCTTTACAAAGAAGACATTCAAATGTTTCTGAAATCTGCATAAGGCAATCTAACACATAGCACATCAAAGTAATAATTTACATATACCTGGTTATAAGTTGGTATCCTCTTGAGACATTAAGATTCAACCCTAAAGCGAACTCACAGGAAATCACAATGAAACTGGACATAGCAAGATACGCAGGGACTATGGAAATATGAGTTTTTCAGGCTTTGGGCTTGAGTCGACCATCGTTGGCTAACTTGAATATCCGCGCTTGAGCTGCTGCAGCCTTGTCTGAACTGAGTGCTGCAACAAAACTATCCCTAACTTGTTTGGTACTGTAAGGGAAATTCTTGCTCACCATGGAGTTCAGCAAAGAAGCTGTTCCTTCCCTGTAGAGCTCCCCAACGCCATCGGCACGAGGGTTTGAAAGTGCTTGCAGCAGGTTCAAGTTTCCCTCGAACCCTGGAGCACCAGCCACACCAAATGCACTACCAACAGTTGCCCACCAGCCAAACAAACCCCATATTAGAGACGGGTTAGTGCTCCAGTAACTGCTATTCATAACATGTTAGTATATGTTGCATACTGCAATTGACTATGTAAAGCTAATGACACAATTCACTTACTCGAGTGGGAAAGGTGGTGAGTTGGGATCAAATAGAGGTGGAGGTATGTAAATACCAGGAGTGCTTGGAATGCCTGGGTCGATGATTGGAGTAGTTGGTGGAGTTAGAATTGTGGGAAAACCGGGGGTACTAGGTGTAGGAAAACTTGGAGGGCCTCCACCAAAAGTTGGAGGCAAGGGATAGTTGTAACCGCATGGAGGTGGTGAATAGGGGTCAAATGGAGCTGAAGGCGTGGATATCCCAGGGGTGCTTGGGGTGTCTGGGCCAATTATAGGAGTAGTTGGTGGGGTTACAATGGTTGGTGTGGACGGGGTGCTAGGTTTAGGAATACTTGGAGGAGTTCCAGCGTAAGTTGGAGGGGAGGGATAGTAACCACCTCGAGAAGGTGGTGAATTGGGGTCAAATGGAGGTGAAGGTACAGAGATGCCAGGAGTGCTTTGGGTGTCTGGGCGAATTATAGGAGTAGTTGGTGGGGTTACAATGGTTGGTATGGACGGGGTGCTCGGTGTAGGAATACTTGGAGGAGTTCCACCGTAAGTTGGAGGGGAGGGATAGTAGCCACCTCGAGAAGGTGGTGAATTGGGGTCAAATGGAGGTGAAGGTACGGAGACGCCAGGAGTAGTTGGTGGGGTGGGAGTGGAGGGAGTACTTGGTGTAGGAGTACTTGGAGGAGTTCCAGCAGAAGTTGGAGGGGATGGATAGTAACCACCTCCACGTCCTCCAGAAGGAGGAGATGGAGTGGGAGTACGACGCCCCCCTCCACTTGGTGGATTACCACAATTAGCAGGTGGTGTCCGGGCACCGCCTCCTTGAGAGGGTGGTGTTCCTAAGCCGCCTCCTGAACCATGCGATGGAGTTGTTCGCGAAGCTGTCATAAAATTTATAAAATTGTGAGATTGAAGGAGATTTGCATGAACCTGTCTACAAGCAAAAATCTAGTCCGAATTTGGAAAAAGAATCATATTATCCTAGATATCTTGACTCAGCAAACATTGAGTAACATTTCTTATTTGTCTTTTTTAGTCAAGTACCTAAGCAAATATTAAGCTTATAACAGAAAGACTGAAGCAAAAGGCAAAACAGCATGACATAGAGAGGTAAGGGCAGACATCTTGGAGGACTTCTGATATTTGGGTCGGGAGAGTGATAGGTTTTCTTTTCTTGCAACACCGCAGTAGACATGACAGGAATGAGCACATTCTGTGAGAGCAAAGCGGCAACTGCAGCCCACAGGATTAGAGAAGTTTGCATGTTTTTCTCCTTTACCATCTTGGTTTGCTCGAAAAGAGAATGAATAATAGGGAGTTTTTATTGGTGGGGTAGTAAAGACTTAACTGATGTTTAGTGATACAAGAGAAAAGCTGTATATAATGAGTAACGAGGACAGAAGTTAATATAAGCAGGTTGAAAGAGTTTGAGATTAGCTGTATATGTTGCAGGTTGCATTTAAGTTGTCATTTAAATCTCACATTGCAGAATATGGACAAAGGTCTTTCATAACTTTAAACATATCCAAGTATGTCACTGTCACATACGCCTTTATAATTATCACTAATCGATGCTCCATATAATATACCAAGTAGCTGAGTCATAGCTCTCCGATATATATATATATATATATATATATATATATATATATATATATATATATATATATATATAAAATTACATATTAACCTTCCTCCTCCCCCTTGACTCGCGGAGGGGGGAGGAGGTCTCTTTCTTAATTTCCTGACAAAGTGACAACATTTTGTATCATGCACTTCATTCCATTTTGTGTTCTTTCTTTGTGAAAAGAGATGAAAGATAAAAGATTTCTTTTCTTTTGACAGACATGATTAATATGAGACTTGATGTCTTCTCAGACAGGTAGGTGAAGGAATACTGCATTGAATTGCTGTACTAAATGAGACAGCAAAATTGTTGTCTCTCCCCCTGGGAATTTGAGCTTTTAAATTCTCTCTGTGTCAAAGCCACCTGTGACTGTTGTGGATGAACAAGAGCTGAATTTGGTAATGAACCCCTTCACAGCTTTTGATTTTTTATCTACTGTTTAATATTTGCTTTCTTGACCCGAGGATTTATTGGTAACAGTCTCTCTATCCTCACAAGATAGGGGTAAAGTCTATATACATACTACCTTCCCTTCCCAAACCCCACAGTGTGGGATAATACTAGGTATGTTGTAGTTGTTGCTGTTGATGAGTATGCAAGGCAAGAATTTAGTCCAAGATTTCATGTCGATGAGTTCAGAATGAGTGTGATCTTTTATATTCATATATTTAATCATATACGTACAAAACTAGTTTTAGGTCCGCCTCTAAATGCAGCTAGATGTGCCTAAAGGCAAGGGCGGAGCTATATTTGTCCAATAGGCCAAGAGGATGACATTTTTATGATATATACTATACGTATAATATTCTTGACATTTTCATGTATTTACTCTTGATATTTTAATTTCCTTAATAAAATTCCTGACTCCGTCACTATTTAGATGACAGTCAACTGAGTTGTAATAAATGCATAGAGATGAGACCATCATTAAGATGAGGAGACCCCATTTCCATTGGCACTATCTGCCGCTACAAAATAACCCAATGATGCCCTTGTCGTATATTAGTCAGGGGCGTATAAAGAAAATCGATAAATTGCATTAAATCGTTGATCCGAGTCAAATCGAGAAAAAAAAATCCGATCATGGGTTGGTTTGATTTGGTTTGGTGTTGAAAAAAATAACCCGACCATAATTGGTTTGATTTGGTTTTAACTAAAAAAAGTCAAACCGTAACCAAACCAACCAGATATTACACTTGTTCAATTTTTACAAATATCTTATACAAATAAATATTTTAAAAAATACAATTCATAAATATTTCTTAAACTTTTTCATAGTTTTATCTTTAAACATATTATTTCAAGTTTGGAATTAACATTCTTGAATGGTCCAATAAATTTTATAGTTCATAAAGGTAGTAATTCAAATAAACTTCACATCAATACTAATGCTGACAAAGAAAATTTAATTCAATACTAGAAATGACAATAGTGTTGGATATCTATTTTTTAGTTTTGCATTGTTATATTGAAAATGCATAACTTAGTTTATCTTTTTCTTTAGTGCTTAGTTGTGTAACCAATATACTTATAGTTGTAGTTATTTTAGCATGACTTAGTTGTGTAACTAATATACTTATAGTTGTACTTATTTAAGCATGACTTATATAGTACTTTTAGATTATTTTAATATTTATTATGGTTTATTACTTAGTAATATTTTCTTTATGGATTTTAGTATTTTTGTTATTGAATATTTTAGTACAATGCTATGACTCATCTTATATTATTGTATTATTTTCTTGAAATATATATTATATAGTTGTATCCTTGTAGGACTAGAGAAATATGTGGAGCACAAGTTATATATTTGTGACTTATCGAAAAAAAAAAACCGAAAACCCGAAAAACTTGAGAAAATCCGAGATTGAAAAATCCGACTTCGTTGGTTTGGTTTGGTTTGGTTTATAGATTTAAAAATCCGACACAATTGGTTTGGTAATTAAAAATTCGAACCAACCCGACCTACGTACACCCCTAATATTAGTAATTACATTCATCTTATTACTTATTTAGTCACTTACAACTTGTTTGGACGGTTGTTATCTATTGTATTGTGCCGTACTATTGTTTTAAATATAACGTTTGTTTTGATTGTTATTCTAATTATATTGTATCGTATTGTTAAATTCGTCATTACGTAACGATGAAAAATGTTACTTTATGAAACGACGAATTTGGCA
The DNA here is from genome assembly GCA_032618575.1 of Nicotiana noctiflora. Taxonomy (NCBI): domain Eukaryota; kingdom Viridiplantae; phylum Streptophyta; class Magnoliopsida; order Solanales; family Solanaceae; genus Nicotiana; species Nicotiana noctiflora. The sequence continues at coordinate 70,972 of JASVEL010002065.1, read as the reverse complement.
TAGTGGCATCGTTATCTTACTTTTTCTCTCATCTTGCGCTTCTTTATTATTAAATAATTATATTTTATTCTTTATCCTGCTTATTCATACAGTGATTCCACTTTGTATACTTTGTTTTGTTGGTAATGTTGCAAGTTGATTCTTCTTACTGTTGGTGGACGGTTAATAATACAATCCATTCAAACAATGGATTCATTGTACGTTACATTATGAAAGGACATGTAACAACCATCCGTGTACGATACATTATAAAACAATATGTAACAACCATCCGAACAAGCCGTTAGTAGCGTTTTATTTATGAATCTAAAACAAACAAAAATTTTGTAAAAACAATGTCATTGATCGGCATAGAAATAGGAAGCATTATTCTCCATTACAAATCCTAATTAATGATAAATAATTTAGGATTTTTTTTTAAAATAATGAACAATCTGGAGACTCTATTCTTGTCTTTTTCTTTTAATATGTTTTTATCTAATTAATAATTTAATTAAACATTATTCCTTTTATTTCTACTTTTTATGAGTTCTAAGTTTCTTGTCTGGTGTTATTAGATCACGATATGAAAAGAGCTATGGAGAATCAATTTATGATTTGTAAGAGAATAGAAAAATAAATAAATGTAATAATTACATTTAACAAATGATAAAAGCAAATTAAAAGAAATAAAGCAAGAAAATGACTTTGTCAGATCGTTTTATTTATTTACCTGCAGCATGCCTATTTTAAGTTGTTTGAGATGATCAATGACGTGAGTCACGTGACTATGCGAACGCTTGAAGTTAAAAATAAAAATGAAACATTGAGAATCAAAAAGGAAAAATTAACCTTAATTTATTATAGTATCAAAATAAGTCATTAATATTAAATTCAGATTTTGCCATGTATTAATGTATTGAAGCGGTATATGCCTTGCTTCCGCCGAAGGGCGGACCCGCTCTGAATCCGAGAGAGAAGGAGGTGTGTCCCCGTGTCGGCCTAGTTGACTCAATCATGATATTGGAAGAAGAAAGAAAAATCTTGCAACTATCAAAATCACAACACAAACACCCATTTTCTGTTTACTCTATTTAGGAGTAACAAACGGGCAAGGTGGGTCGGATATGGTTCGGGTCGAAAAAGGATAATAAAAAAATGGATAAATTATCCGGCCCGACCCATATTTAATGCTGATAAAAAACAGTTTAACTAGTGAGTAATAAGGTAATTATATTATTCATGACTTTTTTGCAGATGAAGAGGCTTCACAAATGTAAAAGTTAGACACATTGGTTACTCATCATTTGTTATCCATTTTCTGAATGGATAATATGATTCTTATCCATATTTGACTGTTTTCAAAAAGTTCATTATCTAATCTATATTTAAGTGAATAATATGGGTAGTTAACTGTTTTCTTTTAATTATTTTGTCACACCTAATTCTATCTTAGAAAAATAATGTGTAAATGTACTTTAAGATAGGAAAAATAGTGTAAGTAAGTAAATAAGTCAAAGAATATTAAAGGAATGAATAGTGATTGTAACAAACGCGAAATAACCAATTCACACACAAGAAAACTCACTTGTAGTATTGTACTTACTAAACAGAATTACAAGGAATAATAATTGAAATGACATAGAAGAAATGATAATAAGAAAGAGGTGAGAAACAGAGACATGTACAGAAGGGGATGAGGAATCAGAGGTACAAAGCAAAGATGAGAGAGAACACATTCAATATCACAATTCACATAATTCCTAAAATACCGATAACACACTTTTGTCCCCTTTGTCACATACTCCCTACTCAACCTGGATCCCATGCAAATGTATCGTTGGACGGTTTAATTCCTTTGCCATATCGTGGTTTAGCCCCAGGTCCAATAGCTTGGTGTCACGACCCCAATCCCGATCGTGATGGCGCCCAACACAACTGCTAGGCAAGCCCGACCATTCTACTCTCTCATCCCGAGCATGAAGCTCAAATCAATTACCTGAACATTTATGTCAACAATATAGCACAACTGTATAACCACCCCAAAGATCTAGGGTCACGAGTCTAGAGCCTCTAAACAAGATCGGATAACAGTATCTAAACCAAATACTAAAGTCTAAATAATTTATATACAAAGGAAAATGGAATAAGAAGAGAAGCCAGGTCCTGCGAACGCCAGCAGCTACCTCAGCAACTCGGATAAATACTCATAAAAGCTGGAGTGCTCGTCTATCCCTCCTGTGTACCTGAATCTGCACACAAAGGTGCAGGGAGTAGGGGTGAGTACTAAGTACTCAGGTGAGTAATAAATATATACAAGTAGCTGAAAGCAAGAAATCCACAGAATACCACAAAATGAAGCTAAACTACAGTCCGATTCTCCAACGAACTAACATAAACAGTACAATACATCTACCACAGAATAATTCAACAGATAAGTATGCAATGCAATACACATAATCGCTACGGCGTGTAGCCCGATCCATTTAACGTTGACGGCGCTCACTGGGGGTGTGTACAGACTCCGGAGGGGCTCCTACAGCCCAAGCGCAAATACCGCTGCGGCGTGCAGCCCGATCCTCATATCATAATAACCGCCGCGGCGTGCAGCCCGATCCATCCTCAGTCCACAATAATCAGATAAGTCACAAAACAGTTCATTTTTCTTAATTCCAGTTTCGAGTTCATAATTTATGAAAAATACTTTAACTTTATTAAATTTTCAAAAGCCGGTGACTTAGCATATCAATACTGTGATTTCAATTTCCAGGACCGAGATTAGTGATTAAGCAAATATAGCTATCACATAAATATTATCCTCTAAGGACGCTACAGGTCGGCACAAGGCCCCAAACAAGGCTTACCGCCCACAAATATATCAAATACAATGTATTTCCAACACTAATAGCATATTATACACATCCGGGATGGACCAAGTCTAAATCTCCAGCCACAATCAATCCCGCACCTGCCACGGTGTGCGAGCCACGCCCTACTAGCATCACAATGTGCTAAGCCGGGGTTTCGGACCCTCAGGCTACTATATACACAAACTACTCACCTCAATTCGGTCGAAGACTCGTCCGCGATGCCTTCTCCTTTGAATTTCGCCTCCGCGTGCGTGGAATCTAGTCAAACCACAACAATTATATCAAATACGGGTCAAAGAAACATAACCCAATTTAATTTATGCGAAATACGCGATAATACACCAAGTTGGTAAAATCCCGACCCCGGGCCTACTGCTCAGAAAATTCCGAAATTAGTACCAACGCGATCCTCGTCGCGCCACGAGTCCGTGCATATAAAATTTATCGAAATCGGAGTTCGATTGGCCTTTCAAAACCCAAATTTTCGTTTTCAATTTCTAGGCCACAATCCTTCAAAATTTCTACCCAAATTCATGAAGATTGATGTTAATCCTACCATAAAATTATGTTTTTGAGTCAAGAATCTTACCTCCGATGAATACCCGATGATTTCTCGGTGTTTTCCTCGTGTTTTCTTCTCTCTAGGGCTCAAAATTATGTTTTGGGTGAATGAACCCGTGAGCCCTCTGTTCTCCAATTTAATTTCACTGCCAGACCAATTTGTTCTACGCGTTCGCGTGAGCTCCCACGCGTTCGCGATGCCCAGCTCCCTTTTACTCTTCGTGAACGCGACGCCTCCCACGCGTTTTCGATGCTCAACTCTGACTTACCCTACGCGAACGCGAACTCTACCATGCGTTCGCGATGAACAAAATTCCCAGCCGCCTATTTTCCTTCTACGCGTTCGCGATACCCCTCACGCGAACGCGAAGCTTCACCCTCACGCACCTATGCGAACCCGACCCCTGGAACGCGATCGCGAAGCTCAAGACTCCTGACCTACGCGAACGCGACACCCCTGCTCGCGAACGCGATGCTTTGATCCATCTGGCCTTCGCGAACGCGGCCCATGCCACGCGAATGCGAAGGCTTAAATGCCTGAACAGAAACCTGCAATTTTCTGCTGATTTTGCCAAGTCCAAATTGCCCGGTTGATGGTCCAAAATCATCCTGAGGCCCCCGGGACCCCAACGAAAACTACCAACATACTCCAAAACATGATACGGACTTGTTCCAACCATAAAAACACCATCCTAAACATCAAAATCACCATTTTCACACGGTTTCAAGCCTAAGTTTCTTCAAAACTTCCAAAGCTAACATTCAATCCAAAACCCGATCAAACGATGTCCGAATGACCTGAAAATTTGCAGGACATATCCAAAATCACATAACGAAGCTACAGAAATTGTCGGAATTCCATTCCGACCCCGGATCAAAATCTCACCTACCATCCGGTTTTCGCCAAAATTCAACCTTCGCCAATTCAAGCCTAAAACTACACCGGACCTCCGAATTCAATTCCGATTGCTCTCTTAAGTCATAAATGATCCCCCAAAACTAGTCGAATCATTGGAATCCGATTCCGAGCACTCTAACACAATAGTCAACTCTAGGTTGACTTCCCATATTCAAGCTTCCTTCAAACATGTTATTTGCTTCATTTTCAACCCGAATTACTCCTAACTCACCCGATATACTCTAATACTGATATAAAAGCATAAAATATATAAATTAAAGGTAACGGGGTGGTAATTCCCGTAACGACGGGCCGGGTCATTACATTCTCCCCAACTTAAACAATCGCTCGTCCTCGAGCGTACCCAGAATTGTACTAGAGGCAACCCAATAGCTGAATGACCTTGCCAAGCATATATTCGGGGTGGTACCACGTCACCCTATCTGTCATAAGTCCAATAACACAATATAGCTGAACTTCCGCAGTCCATCTGAACCATAGACCACATTGCACTTTCCGAAATCATATACCAAATCCGACTCCCACGTCTATACTCAGAATACACCTGAACCAACTGTAATAGCCCATACTCGCCACTCCGGGTGAGATCTTATGGTGTACCAAACAACCAAATCACTCGAGACGATGGCCTCTAATCGCAACAATTTCCCACGATAACCAAATATTACTGAAAAACCTTTCTCGTTAGCTAAAGTCTTATTCCAACACCATCATATATTGCCCACGGTAACCGAACACGCGATATATCGAATCCATCTCTCAGGTTATCCATTCATGAATCCATTTCCCTTTTTAACTGATACCACAATAGATTTCGGAGCCAAACCTCGATGTTACCTTTCTAATAAGCTTAAACCATATATGTCAGTACTCATTAACGGCCCCAACGATCATTTCAGTTATAACACACCACACTGGTGATATGACACCTCCACACCGGCCTAAGCCACGACGAGCACAACACACGCTCCAATAAGAAACGTCTGAACATACTCAAATCATGACAACTAACTCAAACAAAAGAGCTGTAATTCAATTCCTCTATACCATCACCACACGTAACTGAGATCTTGTCTCACATCATAGAATTAGAGTACCTGAATTCTCCTCGAAAGGTCATAACTTCACGTGGCCTTGCCACGGCTCATGATTCCATCCAAACACTATTACTCCTGAAGCACCTCAAGTCACCATGCTCAAAACAGTCAGCCACGCACAGATTTAGGTCTGAACTCAAGCAATCAATCTCACCCACGGTGAAACAATTAATATACGCCATGAAATCTTGTAAGGACACAACCGATGCGCCATTTGCCGAGCGACACCCAACACTGACTTTCCTCAGAGACTAGGAAGTATAGTACACAAGGTAACCTATAGAAAAGCTATGCTCCATATTACACGGTTGCGACGTGCAACCTGCTCAAAATAACATACCCGTGGCGGCGTGCCACCTGATCCAGATACCATACCTGTGGCGGCGTACCACTCGATCCAAATAACCCGTGGCGGCGTGCCACCCGATCCACGCAAAACTCTCACAAAAGAAATGCACACCGAGTCAAATTGCTCATTACAATAAACATATATATAGCCTCAAGCTCGGCCACAAGAAACACATCCTACAAAGTTCCCCAATACCGGAACTGAATCAATAGTAGCAACCTCTGCACTGATATCCGCCACGAAGGCCCAACTGACAAAGAATACCTACCAGCCGTCCGCTGGTCCTGGGTACAACTACCCTACTGGAGCATACTCTGATGCACTCTGCTAAGCAATTTGTGCCATTTCCGACATAGTCCATATCACATTAGTCTAGGCGACCTAACTTATGAAACCCAGTCTGAAAATCAAGTTTCATAACCCAAACTCATCATATCAAGCAAAGAGAGAGCCACTAGGGCTTCCAATTTCCAATGATCGCCAAACGGTGCTGATACACACGATATACAACTATTGCATAGGCGAATTACGAGAGCTTATAGTCTCCTTCACCTATATAACACATGAATCACCATGCCTGATTCCACACTTCACTGTACGAATACATACACACATCAAGCATCCATTCATACTACAAAAATCATTCAGAAATTTCCCTATACCATTAACAACTCAATCATCACTGTCAACCCAACAAGAGGATACCACAATACCACTGGACATTATCAGTTTACATTACCTTGCCCTTTTTGATCATATACCCTGCCATATCACTAGAATAGCAGTACCATTTTTCCTTAATCACTAGAAAGGTCGATTCTTAAATCGCCTGCAGCTGCCCGCGCTGCTCAATAATTTTTAATGACTTCCCATATATTATGAATTGGTCTCAAAACCGTAAACATGCATATACCATACTACTCCAATATAACATGGCAACTTCTATCCCTTTTCTGCGCCGCAACCATCGACGCACTCAACTAGTCAAGGACTTCCATGATTCCATATAGAGGAAAACTCATTACACATTCCCAGTTTCGCATACCAACATGAAATACACTCATTTTCAAACCACGGTAGAACACACCACAAACTCCTTCTTCCAATTCATTGCATAAGTTTAACTGCCAGGACTGAGTCCTTTTACCCACATCAAGCTACGCAACTGCCAGCACTCAAGAGCTTGGTTGCACCATAGCTGCAAGACTCATTACTCCGTACACATACCAGGAGTTAATTGTATCCTTATCATACCGTTTCAGTTTATTAACAAGTTGCTCCATTTACTCAATTTCCTTTCTGAATCCTCTTTAACTTAGTATCCTCCTTTACTGAAGGATCACAATACCTCAACTCATGTTACCACACGAGATTCATACACAAGACCACACGGTCTAAGGCTCACGGGCCGCTGAATACTCTCTCAAATGTTTCCCAGAGTACCACCTTTTACAATACTTTATTTTGACGAACTTCCCGCGATTTTATGAATTCGTTATCATTACTCCTCAATACAGATACATAGAATCCCATCATTCACATAACATTACACAAGTCTTGATCCCTTCTAACGAAACCACCGTCTTTAGCCACATACCCAATCTTAAGACACCTTACCGTTACAAGCAAAGTCTTGAACACCGCAAAATCATTCTCGGGCGTCATTAACGCTTATTCAGTTATAATTCAACTGTCTTATTGGACAGGACCACTCGTGCCCTGTTAGAACTCTGGCACCGCAGAACATGATTACATACGGATGCATTTAGCTATCTTTCTTTCCTATACACCGAACATTCTTTACCAGAAGCAGTTCAAACCATCTTATTGTTTCTTAATATCTACGAAGCACCATAACCTTTATCAGAATTTCCCAACATACTCAGAGATATAACCAACATAGCACACAACATTGCAATCAGTTAATCAATAACAACCTCCCCAACTTGGCTCGGAGCCATACATCAAAGCACTTTTAGCCACTCATAGCATTCTTACTCAAATGATGCCACAATATTGTAGTGAGATTAAACTCAAGTCATTTACAAGCCTTGACAGAGACTCGAATCATTAGAGACCTTAGCTCTTCTGCAATTCTTGTATTTATACACACACCACAGTTAAGCCTACTCTCTTTAGGTGACAGAAATCTTTTCTAAGTCCCGAATTTTTCAAAAATTTCGGCAGAGTTTCCTTTGTAAATTGGCCTATCCACCTGCCAGAGAATCACCAAACCATTCTAACGATACATCCACAACTCAACAAGATATCACAATATATTTCAACAACATTAAATCTCAATACTATACGAATCATATTATCACAATTTATACCTGAACCTGCGCACACCTGCTCGCATCATAACACATATCAAATACCCTTTAATTTCGCATCCGAATCCACCCACCTACTTTGCATCAATCTAGTATTTCAGTACAACACCTTCCACCAGGATATACATAGCATAATCACTTTAGTCTTCCCGAGTCTAAACTCGTTTTACTACACGTAAGGCACTTTACCTTCCAACTAAGAGATATGATAAATATTCACCACACCCATAGCTCGGGGCTACTCAACAGATTACAATAAGGATCTAACACCTGACAACTCGTACATTATTAAGCTGCCATTTCCACAGTTAGGGACAATACCGGTCATATAAGTTTCATAATACTAGCTCACAAAATCAGCACCTTGGTGCTCATGTCATAGACAAAGATCTGGCCTCAAGTCCTCCCGATTGGCCCAACATGAACTCACGAAAATTATATCTCGTCCTCGATCAAGAAATCACAAGCCATCAAGGCAATCATATTACTAAGCGCTCGATGCGTACACAGGCGTGTGGAAGGAATTTCAAAGATTATATCTCAAGCTGAATCAAGTACGCACGATAAGAATTCCAAGAAATGTGAAGAGTTTCCTAAAGGTTTGCAGCCTCCCGAGGATAAGTACAGGCGTCCCCGTACCGATCCACAAGACTCTACCAACCGGCTCAAGACTCATGAGGCCTAGTAACCTAGGCTGTGATACAAACTTGTCACGACCCCAATCCCGGTCGTGATGGCGCCCAACACAACTGCTAGGCAAGCCCGACCATTTACCCTCTCATCCCGAGCATGAAGCTCAAATCAATTACCTAAACATTTATGTCAACAATATAGCACAACTGTATAACCACCCCAAAGATCTAGGGTCATGAGTCTAGAGCCTCTAAACAAGATCGGATAACAGTATCTAAACCAAATAATAAAGTCTAAATAATTTATATACAAAGGAAAATGGAATAAGAAGAGAAGCCAGGTCATGCGAACGCCAGCAGCTACCTCAGCAACTCGGATAAATACTGATAAAATCTAGAGTGCTTGTCTATCCCTCCTGTGTACCCGAATCTGCACACAAAGGTGCAGGGAGTAGGGGTGAGTACTAAGTACTCAGTAAGTAATAAATATATACAAGTAGCTGAAAGCAATAACTTCGCAGAATACCACAAAATGAAGCTAAACTACAGTCCGATTCTCCTACGAACTAACATCAACAGTACAATACAGCTACCACAGAATAATTCAACAGATAAGTATGCAATGCAATACACATAATCGCTACGGCGTGTAGCCCGATCCATTTAACGTCGACGGCGCTCACTGGGGGTGTGTACAGACTCCGGAGGGGCTCCTACAGCCCAAGCGCAAATACCGCTGCGGCGTGCAGCCCGATCCTCATATCATAATAACCGCTGCGGCGTGCAGCCCGATCCATCCTCAGTCCACAATAATCAGATAAGTCACAAAACAGTTCATTTTTCTTAATTCCAGTTTCTAGTTCATAATTTATGAAAAATACTTTAACTTTATTAAATTTGCAAAAGCCGGTGACTTAGCATATCAATACTGTGATTTCAATTTCCAGGACTGAGATCAGTGAATAAGCAAATATAGCTATCACATAAATATTATCCTCTAAGGACGCTACAGGTCGGCACAAGGCCCCAAACAAGGCTTACCGCCCACAAATATATCAAATACAATGTATTTCCAACACTAATAGCATATTATACATATCCGGGATGGACCAAGTCTAAATACCCAAGCCACAATCATTCCCGCACCTGCCACGGTATGCGAGCCACGTCCTACTAGCGTCACAATGTGCTAAGCCGGGGTTTCAGACCCTCAGGCTACTATATACACAAACTACTCACCTCAATCCGGTCGAAGACTCGTCCGCGATGCCTTCTCCTTTGAATTTCGCCTCCGCGTGTGTGGAATCTAGTCAAACCACAACAATTATATCAAATACGGGTCAAAGAAACATAACCCAATTCAATTTATGCGAAATACGCGATAATACACCAAGTTGGTAAAAACCCGACCCCGGGCCCACTGCTCGGAAAATTCCGAAATTAGTACCAACGCGATCCTCGTCTCGCCACGAGTCCGTGCATACAAAATTTATCGAAATCGGAGTTCGATTGGCCTTTCATAACCCAAATTTTCGTTTTCAATTTCTAGGCCACAATCCTTCACAATTTCTACCCAAATTCATGAAGATTGATGTTAATCCTACCATAAAATTATGTTTTTGAGTCAAGAATCTTATCTCCGATGAATACCCGATGATTTCTCAGTGTTTTCCTCATGTTTTCTTCTCTCTAGGGCTCAAAATTATGTTTTGGGTGACTGAACCCGTGAGCCCTCTGTTCTGCAATTTAATTTCACTGCGAGACCAATTTGTTCTACGCGTTCGCGTGAGCCCCCACGCGTTCGCGATGCCCAGCTCCCTTTTACTCTTCACAAACGCGACGCCTCCCACGCGTTCGCGATGCTCAACTCTGACTTACCCTACGCGAACGCGAACTCTACCACACGTTCGCGATGAACAAAATTCCCAGCCGCCTATTTTCCTTCTACGCGTTCCTGATACCCCTCACGCGAACGCGAAGCTTCACCCTCACGCACCTACGCGAACACGACCCCTGGAACGCGATCGCGAAGCTCAAGACTCCTGGCCTACGCAAATGTGACACCCCTGCTCGCGAACGCGATGCTTTGATCCGTCTGGCCTTCGCGAACGCGGCCCATGCCACGCGAACGCGAAGGCTTAAATGCCTGAACAGAAACCTGCAATTTTCTGCAGATTTTGCCAAGTCCAAATTGCCCGGTTGATGGTCCGAAATCATCCCGAGGCCCTCGGGACCCCAACAAAAACCACCAACATACTCCAAAATATGATACGGACTTGTTCCAACCATAAAATCACCATCCTAAACATCAAAATCACCATTTTCACACGGATCCAAGCCTAAGTTTCTTCAAAACTTTCAAAACTAACATTCAATCCAAAACCCGATCAAACGATGTCCGAATGACCTGAAAATTTGCAGGACATATCCAAAATCACATAACAAAGCTACAGAAATTGTCGGAATTCCATTCCGACCCCCGGATCAAAATCTCACCTACCATCCGGTTTTCGCCAAAATTCAACCTTCGCCAATTCAAGCCTAAAACTACACCGGACCTATGAATTCGATTCCGATTGCTCTCCTAAGTCAAAAATGATCCCCCAAAACTAGTCGAATCATCGGAATCTGAAACCGAGCACTCTAACTCAATTGTCAACTATAGGTTGACTTCCCATATTCAAGCTTCCTTCAAACATGTTATTTGCTTTATTTTCAACCCGAATTACTCCTAACTCACCCGATATACTTTAATACTGATATAAAAGCATAAAATATGTAAATTCAAGGTAACGGGGTGGTAATTCCCGTAACGACGGGCCGGGTCGTTACACTTGGCCAACTTTTGTCCAAATAACTGGCCCATAAGCATTATCTAATTTATCCATGTTCACAACAGTGATTCTCGACGTTTCCATGATAAACCATAGTCTTTTTCCTTATTCAAATAAGATTAAAGTAAATAATTATTACTAGACCTTCTAATATTTCAGATGAAATTTTATACAAAATTTAATTTAGTATTAGAGCAAATAGGTCTTGAAATTTGAGTTTTACCTATATAAATAAATAAATTTTCAAGCACCAGCTACTCCAGCTCTTGCGAAAAGGTGTCTTCGTGATAGACCACCATGCGCACTAATAAGTTCTTGTCACGACCCAAACCCTGGTCGTGATGGCGCCCAACACAATGCTAGGCAAGCCCGACCATATTATCCCTTAAACCAGCCGGTTATTAATCAAATTAAACTTAAACAGTAAATGATCATATCAGGTGATAACCGAAACGTAAAACATACAAAATACGGTCCCAAACATATCGTGGTGTCACGAGACTGAGCCTCTACAGGATAGCATCCTAATACAATCAAGTCTAGGCAAGTAGGAAATCAACAAGGTGATAAAGAAGGAGAAAACAAGCTCTGCGGACGCTGGCAGCTACCTCGTAATCTCCGCAATAGTAGACAAGGATCGGCAGCTACAATGTCTCAACTGCTCTCGGGCACCTGTGGATCTGCACAGAAAGTGCAGGGGAGTGGGGTGAGTATATTTCAACTCGGTGAGTAACAATAATAAATAATAACTGAAGGTAAGAACTCCTGTGCTATCACTTAGCAGTTCTAAGGCAACCCTCACAGGTACGTCATCACTATAGTAGTACTCTAACCTCCAATCTACGTTTATCTCTACAAGATTCCACACCGAACCAACCCTCACTCGTACCCCTACGGTGTACGGCCATCTCAACATATAAAGACACATACCTATGTCTATAATGTATAAGTAATTAGGTAGATAGTAGGATATGATTAAGTATAATGCTGTGGCGTGCAGCCCGCTCCAATACATATACCGCTGCGGCGCGCAGCCCGCTCCATTTAATGTCGACGGCGCTAACTGGGGGTGTATACAGACTTCGGAGGGGCTCCCTAGGCCCAAGCACTATTATACTGCGGCGTGCGGCACGATCCACACAAATATTACTGCGGCGTGCGGTCCGATCCAATATATATATGTATATATCTCTATACTGCTGCGGCGTGCGGCCCGATCCCATCATATACACCAGTGCTCACTGAGAATGTGTGCAGACTCAGACTCCGAAGGGGCTCCTACAGCCCAAGCGCAATAATACTGCGGCGTGCAGTCCGTCCCACGTGTATGTTACATGTATATCACATGTATATTACTGCGGCGTGCAGTCCGATCCAATATATATACTGCTGCGGCGTGCAGCCCGATCCAATATAGGTATATATATATAATACCTCATAATGGGTCCTCGACCCTATCCCAGTCAATATATGCTTGGCCTCTCAGGCCCAATATAATATATCACAGTGGGTCCTAGACCCTGTCTCGGTCAATATAGACTTGGCCTTTCAGGCCCACTCAGCTAGAACAGGGAATTCCACCCTAGATAATCTCTCTCAATGTACATATCTAGTGCGGGCTCATATTATGCTATACGGCTAGAGCTATGGCTGAGTGTATGTTTCCAACATGATATAAGGGTCACCTAGCTATATAGGTTCCCTAATGCTCTACAGATCGGCACAAGGCCCCAAACATGGCTATTAGCCTAATTGTACAGTTATAATCTCAGTAACAGTCATACAACACAGTATTCTATTAGCCGGGAAGGACTAAGTCCGAACCCCCAATCACAATGTCACCACGCCCGTCATAGAACGTGTGTCTCGTCTCAATATAGCACTGTGAAGTGCTAGTACGGGGTTTCAAACCCTCAGTACATTGTTTACTACTGCCACTCACCTCGAACCGGTAGAAGCTTCAATCCGCCTTGCGCTTGCTTCGCAAATCAATCTCCTCGGGTGCCAAATCTGCTCAAAATCATAGAGAATGCATCAATATACGCTAATTTCATGAAATTCATTCGAAATAACCCAATTTATATCAAAACCCACAAGTTGTCAAAACCCGACTTTTGGTACACTTGTCGAAAAATTACAAAAATCACATATTCTGAATCCTCGTCTCGATACGAGTCTAGGCATATAAAATTTACCAAAATCGGACTCCATTTGCCCACTCAAATCGGTGTTTTTCTTTAATTTAGGCCTAGGGCTCAAACCCACCTTTAATCTTCCATTTACAAGGATTTAACCAAGGATTTCATGTTAAAATGATGTAATTAAGCCACAAAACTTACCTCCAACGATAACCCGATGTTCTCCCAGCAATAACTCGCCCAAATCGCCCAATTCGCCTTCAAGAACCGAGCCCCAAATGTTTTGCAACTTATGAAATTTTAACCTTTCTGTTATTTTTAACACAGGCGCGATTTCCGCTTCTGCGGACCAAAAATCCGCCTCTGCGAGGCCGCCTCTGCGACCAAATGGTCGCTTCTGAGGAAATACTCCTAGCCGCCCAGCTTCGCTTCTGCGGCCCAGGTCTCGCTCCTGCGAAACCCCCTTCCGCTCCTGCGAGCCTTACCGTTTCTGCGCATCAGAGTCCGCTCCTGCGGACTCGCTTAGGCGACAAGTCTTCCGCTTCTGCGGATTCTCCCCTAACGAGCCCAGACCGCTTCTGCGGTCTTTCCTTCCGCACCTGCGGTGCCGCCCATGCGGATCAGGATCCGCCTCAGCGAACCCCAGCGCTTCTGCGCTCGTTTTCCGCTCCTACGGGCTCGCTCCTGCGCCCCCATTTCCGCAGGAGCGAAAACAACAGAACCAGAACTCTTCAAACCTGCAATTTCCATGTTTTTCTCCCGATTTACCATCCGAAAACACCCCGAGGCCCCCGGGACCTCATCCAAACACACCAACACATCTTAATACCTTATTCGAACTTGTTCCAATCCTCCAAACACGTCTAATAACATCAAGGGCCATAATTCACATCGAATTCAAGCCTAAATTCCTTAAAACATTCCGAGTTACACAATCAATCAAAAACCCGACTAAACGACGACCGAATGATCTGAAATTTTGCAGACACATCCAAAATCACATAACGAAGCTACAGAAATTGTCGGAATTACATTCCGACCCCCGGATCAAAATATCACCTGCCATCCGGTTTTCGCCAAAATTCAACCTTCGCCAATTCAAGCCTAAAACTACACCGGACCTCCGAATTCAATTCCGATTGTTCTCCTAAGTCATAAATGATCCCCCGGAACTAGTCGAATCATCAGAATCCGGTTTCGAGCTCCCTAACTACATAGTCAACTCCGGGTTGACTTTCCTTATTCAAGTTTCCTTCGAAAAGGTTATATGCCTCATTTTCATTTCAATTCACTCCTAACTTACCCGATAGACTCTAACACTGATATAAAAGCATGAATTATGTAATTACAACATAACGGGGTGGTAATTCCCGTGACGACGGGCCGGGTCGTCACATTCTCCCCAACTTAAACAAATGCTCGTCCTCGAGCGGGTCAAGAAACATACCTGAAGTCTCAAATAGCTGAGGGTATCTGCTCCGCATCTCCTGCTCAACCTCCCAAGTAGCCTCCTCTACGGGTCGACCTCTCCACTGAACCTTAACCGATGCAATCTCCTTCGACCTCAACTTCCTTACTTGGCGACCCAAAATAGCAATAGGCTCCACATTATAGGATAGATCACCATCAAGCTGAATGGTACTGAAGTCTAATACACGGGACGGATCTCCGATGTACTTCCGGAGCATAGACACATGGAATACTGGATGAACGCTGGATAAGCTGGGTGGCAAGGCTAACTCATATGCCACCTCTCCAACTCTCGTGAGTATCTCAAAAGGACCAATGTACCTGGGACTCAACTTCCCTTTCTTCCCGAACCTCATGACACCCTTCATGGGTGAAACCTTCAGCAATACTCTATCACCAACCATGAAAGACAACTCTCGAACCCTACGGTCCGCATAACTCTTCTGGCGAGACTGTGCTGTGCGAAGCCTCTCCTGGATCAACTTTGCTCTATCCAGAGCATCCTGAACTAACTCAGTCCCTATCAATCTATCCTCACCAGGCTCAAACCATCCCACGGGAGATCTACACCGTCTGCCATACAATGCCTCGTACGGGGCCATCTGAATACTCGACTGGTAGCTGTTGTTGTAGGCAAACTCAGCAAGTGGTAAGAATTCATCCCACAAACCACCAAAGTCAATCACACATGCTCGCAACATATCCTCCAGGATCTGAATAGTACGCTCAGACTGCCCGTCTGTCTGGGGGTGAAATGCTGTACTCAACTCAACCCTCGTACCCATCTCTCGCTGAAATGCTCTCCAAAATTGAGAAGTGAACTGAGTGCCTCTGTCAGATATAATAGACACTGGGACCCCATGCAACTTGACAATCTCCCGAATAAAGATCGCTGCCAACCGCTCCGATGAGTAAGTAGTACTAACTGGGATGAAATGTGCGGACTTAGTCAGCCGATCAACAATCACCCATACTGAATCAAACTTCCTCGCTGTCCGAGGAAGCCCAGATAACAAAATCCATGGTGATCCTCTCCCATTTCCACTCGGGAATAACCATACGTTGAAGAACACCGCCCGGTCTCTGATGCTCATATTTGACCTGCTGGCGATTGAGGCACTTAGCTACATGCCTAACAATATCCATCTTCATTCTCCTCCACCGGTAGTGTTGTCTCAAGTCTTGGTACATCTTTGCGGCACCTGGGTGAATAGAGTACCGCGAACTGTGTGCCTCTTCAAGTATCAACTCCCGCAAACCATCAACACTGGGCACACATATACGGCCCTGCATCCTCAAAACACCATCACTGTCGATAGTCACATCTCTAACATCATTATGCTGCACTCTGTCCTTAAGGACAAGCAAATGTGGGTCATCATATTGTCGCTCCCTGATGCGATCATATAAGGAAGATCGAGAAACAACACAAGCCAACACCCGACTCGGCTCCGAAATATCTAATCTCACTAGCCGATTGGCTAGAGCCTGAACATCATAAGCAAAGGCCTCTCCCCAACTGGGATGAAAGCTAAGCTGCCCATGCTAACCGCCTTCCGACTCAAGGCATCGGCCACCACATTGGCCTTCCCCGGATGATACAAAATAGTGATATCATAGTCCTTAAGCAACTCCAACCACCTCCGCTGTCTCAAATTAAGGTCCTTCGGTCTGAATAAGTGCTGAAGGCTGCGATGATCCGTGAACACCTCACAGGAGACACCATACAGGTAATGCCTCCAAATCTTCAAAGCATGAACTATGGCTGCTAGCTCCAAATCATGAACAGGGTAGTTCTTCTCGTGGGGCTTCAATCGACGAGAAGCATAAGCAATGACCCTACCCTCCTGCATCAACACACAACCAATGCCCACTCCTGAGGCATCACAATATACGGTATAAGAATCTGAAGCTGTCGGTAGAATCAAGACTGGTGCTGTGGTCAGTGCTGTCTTGAGCTTCTGAAAGCTCTCCTCGCACTCCTCGGACCATAAGAAAGGAACACCCTTCTGAGTCAATCTAGTCAAGGGTGAAGCAATAGAAGAGAACCCCTGAACGAATCGGCGATAATACCCTGCCAATCCCAGAAAGCTACGGATCTCAATAACTGAGGTCGGTCTGGGCCAACTCTGCACTGCCTCGACCTTCCTCGGATCTACCTGAATACCATCACGGGACACCACGTGCCCTAAGAATGCCACGGACTCAAGCCAGAACTCACATTTGGAGAACTTGGCATACAGTTTCTCCTCTCTCAATCTCCGCAACACAATACTCAAGTGCCGAGCATGCTCCTCCCGGCTACGAGAGTAGACTAGTATGTCATCAATGAATACGATCACAAATGAATCAAGATACGGCCTGAATACACTGTTCATCAGATGCATAAATGCTGCTGGGGCGTTGGTCAACCCAAAAGACATCACAAGGAACTCATAGTGACCATATCTGGTCCTGAATGCAGTCTTCATAATGTCGGACTCTCTAATCTTCAGCTGATGGTAGCCTGAACGAAGATCAATCTTCGCGAACACCCTAGCTCCCTGGAGCTGATCAAATAAATCATCAATACGAGGAAGAGGATACTTATTCTTCACTGTTACTTTGTTTAGCTGCCTATAGTCAATACACATCCTCATAGATCCGTCCTTCTTCTTAACAAACAGGACCAGTGCACCCCACGGCGACACACTCGGCCGAATGAACCCCTTATCTAGGAGTTCCTGGAGCTGCTCCTTCAATTCCTTCAACTCAGTCGGTGCCATCCGATACGGAGGAATAGAAATAGGCTGAGTACCTGGCACCAAATCGATACCAAAATCAATATCCCTGTCCGGCGGCATGCCCGGCAGGTCTGAGGGAAACACATCAGGAAAGTCTCGCACAATGGGAACAGAATCAATACTGGGAGTCTGGGCCTCGACCTCCCGCACAAATGCTAAATAAGAGAGACATCCCTTCCCAACCATTCGTTGGGCCTTGAGGAAAGATATTACCCTGCTGGGTACATATCAGTCGTGCCTCGCCACTCGATCCTCCGAATGCCCGGCATAGCCAAAGTGACTGTCTTGGCATGACAGTCCAGAATAGCATGACATGGAGATAGCCGGTCCATGCCCAATATAACATCAAAATCAATCATGCTGAGAAGCAACAGGTCTACTCGGGTCTCCAGACCTCCAATAGTGACCAAACAGGACCGGTATACGTGGTCCACAACAATAGTATCCCCTACCGGGGTAGATACATGCACTGGCAACTCAAGACTCCCTCGGGTCGTGCCCAAATGAGGAGCAAAATATGTAGACATATAAGAATAAGTAGAACCGGGATCAAACAATACTGAGGCATCTCTGTGGCAGACTGAAATAATACCTGTAATGACAGCATCAGAAGCAACGACCTCAGATCGGCCCTGAAAAGCATAGCATCTAGCCTGTCCGCCTGATCGGCCTCCCCCTCGAGAGCGACCCCTAGCTGTCTGACCCTCACCCCTAGCTGGCGGGGCGGGTGCTGAAGTAGAAGGACCAGATGACGAGGGCTGCCCCCTCTGCTGATAAGATCCGGAAACAAGACGGGGACACTCCCTACGGTGATGCCCAAACTCTCCGCACTCGTAGCAACTCCCCGGTGCTGGGTACTGAGACTGATAAGGACCTCTGGCGCTGGAATGGCCAGCTGATGAACTAGGCCGAGATGAACCCTGAGCGGATGGGGCCTGTGAAGAACTCTGAGCTGGCATGGCACTGAGAGATGGCTGGCTCTGGTGCGAACCACGATAACCCTGTCTAGGTGACCATCCGCGACGATCTGAGCGACCCGACTGCGAAGACCTGAAAGAGCGACCTCGGCTCTGCTGACTCTGGCCTCTGGTCTGAGTGCCACTGGAACTAGCTGCTCCTCGAGGCCTCTTGGCCTCCCTCTCATCCCGCTCCCTGCGACGATCAGTCTCTATGTCGCGAGCAATATCCACAGCATCCTCAAATGTACGACTCAAAACCCTCTCCCGAGTCATCAGAATACGAATGGGGTAAATGAGGCCGTCCACGAAGCGCCCAATCCTCTCTCTGTCGGAATGAACTAACCACGGTGCATATCTGGACAACTCTGTAAACCTGATCTCATACTCTGACACTGACATGTCCCCCTGACGGAGACCCTCAAACTGCCTACGCATCTCCTCTCTCTGAGATCGAGGCACCCGTTTCTCCAAAAACATAGTGGAGAACTCCGGCCATGATAGTGGTGCTGCTCCGGCTGGCCTGCGGCGCTCGTAAGCCTCCCACCAAGCGAAGGCTGGTCCCTGAAACTGAAAGGTAGTGAAAGATACCCCACCGGACTCCAATATCCCTGCCATACGAAGCATCCGATGGCACTTATCCAAAAAACCTTGGGCGTCCTCACCGGAGCACTAGTGAACACCGGAGGAGATAACCCGGTGAACCTCTCGAGACAACGCCGCTCGTCGTCCGTCATGCGTCGGGACCCCGTCCCCCGAATCCGATCCGCTCGGCTGAACCGGTACCCCGAGGCTGAACTGGAGGAGTCTCTGGTGTCTGTAAGCCCTGCACTGCTGGCTCTGGAGTGCGTACTGCGGGGGTCTGATGACCACCCCCGATCCCCGATGCAGCTGCTGCAGTAGTAACTGAAATCGCCTGTGCTAGGCCAGTGCAGACTGCTAGTATCTGAGCCAGGGTCTCCTGTAGACCCGGATTAACAATGGGCACAGCTGGTGCCTGATCTGGTGCTGCTGGCACCTCTGCAACTGGGGGCTGTGGGTCAGCTGGCACTGCCTCAGCTGCCCTAACTCCGCCACGACCACGACCGCATCCACGCCCTCTAGCAGGTGGTAATGGTGGTCGTCCTCCACGTCCGGATGATCGAGTTCTCGCCATCTGCGAGAGAATAGAATGTCAAAGTTCAGTTCAAGTCAAAAGTAATCGCACGACAAGAATTCCAAGAATTGAAACTTTTCCTAAAAAGGTTTGCAGCCTCCCGAGGATAAGTACAGGCGTCCCCGCACCGATCCACGAGACTCTACCAACCGGCTCATGACTCGCGAGACCTGTTAACCTAGGCTCTGATACCAACTTGTCACGACCCAAACCCTGGTCGTGATGGCGCCCAACACAATGCTAGGCAAGCCCGACCATATTATCCCTTAAACCAGCCAGTTATTAATCAAATTAAACTTAAACAGTAAATGATCATATCAGGTGATAACCGAAACGTAAAACATACAAAATACGGTCCCAAACATATCGTGGTGTCACGAGACTAAGCCTCTACAGGATAGCATCCTAATACAATCAAGTCTAGGCAAGTAGGAAATCAACAAGATGATAAAGAAGGAGAAAACAAGCTCTGCGGACGCTGGCAACTACCTCGTAATCTCCACAGAATTGGGATAATAAAGCAGTTGCGATAGCTCAACTGCCCTCCTGAACCTGTATATCTGCACAAAAAGTGCGAGGGAGTGGGGTGAGTATATTTCAACTCAGTGAGTAACAATAATAAACAATAACTGAAAATAAGAACTCCTGTACTATCACTTAGCAGTTCTAAGGCAACCCTCACAGGTACGTCATCACTATAGTAGTACTCTAACCTCCAATCTACGTTTATCTCTACAAGATTCCACACTGAACCAACCCTCACTCGTACCCCTATGGTGTACGGCCATCTCAACATATAAAGACACATACTTATGTCTATAATGTATAAGTATTTAAGTAGATAGTAGGGTATGATTAAGTATAATGTTGCGGCGTGCAGCCCGCTCCAATACATATACCGCTGCGGCGCGCAGCCCGCTCCATTTTTACGTCGACGGCGCTCACTGGGGGTGTATACAGACTTCGGAGGGGCTCCCTAGGCCCAAGCACTATAATACGGCGGCGTGCAGCACGATCCACACAAATATTACTGCGGCGTGCAGTCCGATCCAATATATATATGTATATATAACTATACTGCTGCGGCGTGTAGCCCGATCCCATGATATACACCAGCGCTCACTGAGAATGTGTGCGGACTCGGACTCCGAAGGGGCTCCTACAGCCCAAGCGCAATAATACTGCGGCGTGCAGTCCGTTCCACATGTATATCACTGCGGCGTGTAGTCCAATCCACATATACATTACTGCGACGTGCAGTCTGATCCAATACATATAGTGCTGCGGCGCGCAGCCCGATCCAATATAGGTACATATATAATAACTCATAGTGGGTCCTCGACCCTATCCCTGTCAGTATAGACTTGGCCTCTCAGGCCCAATATAATATCTCATAGTGGGTCCTCGACCCTATCTCAGTCGGTATGGACTTGTCCTTTCAGGCCCACTCAGCTAGAACAGGGAATTCCACCCTAGATAATCTCTCCCAATGTACATATCTAATGCGGGCTCATATTATGCTATACAGCTAGAGCTATCGCCGAGTGTATGTTTCCAACATGATATAAGGGTCACCTAGCTTTATAGGTTCCCTAATGCTTTACAGATCGGCACAAGGCCCCAAACATGGCTATTAGCCCAATCGTACAGTTATAATCTCAGTAACAGTCATACAACACAGTATTCTATTAGCCGGGAAGGACTAAGTCCGAACCCCCAATCACAATGTCACCACGCCCGTCATAGAACGTGTGTCTCATCTCAATATAGCACTGTGAAGTGCTAGTACGGGGTTTCAAACCCTCAGTACATTGTTTACTACTACCACTCACCTCGAACCGGTAGAAGCTTCAATCCGCCTTGCGCTTGCCTCGCAAATCAATCTCCTCGGGTGCCAAATCTGCTCAAAATCATAGAGAATGCATCAATATACGCTAATTTCACGAAATTCATTCGAAATAACCCAATTTATATCAAAACCCACAAGTTGTCAAAACCCGACTTTTGGTACACTTGTCGAAAAATTACGAAAATCACATATTCGGAATCCTCGTCTCGATACGAGTCTAGGCATATAAAATTTACCAAAATCGGACTCCGTTTGCCCACTCAAATCGGTGTTTTTCTTCAATTTAGGCCTAGGGCTCAAACCCACCTTTAATCTTCCATTTACGGGGATTTAACCAAGGATTTCATGTTAAAATGATGTAATTAAGCCACAAAACTTACCTCCAACGATAACCCGATGTTCTCCCATCAATAACTCGCCCAAATCGCCCAATTCGCCTTCAAGAACCGAGCCGCAAATGTTTTGCAACTTATGAAATTTTAACCCTTCGTTATTTTTAACACGGGCGCGATTTCCGACTCGCGGACCAAAATCCGCCTCGCGAGGCCGCCTCGCGACCAAATGGTCGCTTCCGCGGAAATACTCCTAGCCGCCCAGCTTCGCTTCTGCGGCCCAGGTCTCGCACCTGCGAGACCGCTCCTGCGAAACCCCCTTCCGCTCCTGCGAGCCTTACCGCTTCTGCGCATCAGAGTCCGCTCCTGCGGACTCGCTTAGGCGACAAGTCTTCCGCTTCTGCGGATTCTCCCCTAACGAGCCCAGACCGCTTCTGCGGTCTTTCCTTCCGCACCTGCGGTGCCGCCCATGCGGACCAGGATCCGCCTCAGCGAACCCCAGCGCTTCTGCGCTCGTTTTCCGCTCCTGCGGGCTCGCTCCTGCGCCCCCATTTCCGCAGGAGCGAAAACAACAGAACCAGAACTCTTCAAACCTGCAATTTCCATGTTTTTCTCCCGATTTACCATCCGAAAACACCCCGAGGCCCCCGGGACCTCATCCAAACACACCAACACATCTTAATACCTTATTCGAACTTGTTCCAATCCTCCCAACACATCTGATAACATCAAGACCCATAATTCACATCGAATTCAAGCCTAAATTCCTTAAAACATTCCGAGTTACACAATCAATCAAAAACCCGACTAAACGACGTCCGAATGATCTGAAATTTTGCAGACATATCCAAAATCACATAACGAAGCTACAAAAATTGTCGGAATTCCATTCCGACCCCGGATCAAAATATCACCTACCATCCGGTTTTCGCCAAAATTCAACCTTCGCCAATTCAAGCCTAAAACTACACCGGACCTCCGAATTCAATTCCGATTGTTCTCCTAAGTCATAAATGATCCTCCGGAACTAGTCGAATCATCAGAATCCGGTTCCGAGCTCCCTAACTACATAGTCAACTCCGGGTTGACTTTCCTTATTCAAGTTTCCTTCAAAAAGGTTATATGCCTCATTTTCATTTCAATTCACTCCTAACTTCCCCGATAGACTCTAACACTGATATAAAAGCATGAATTATGTAATTACAACATAACAGGGTGGTAATTCCCGTGACGACGGGCCGAGTCGTCACAGTTCTCCTTTTCAATGTAGGTTCAATCAGGGTGGAGCTAGCGTAGGACTTGCAGGTTCGGCTGAACCGAATAACTTTGGTTCAAACCTTGTATTTATCTTTAAAAAAATTATAAATATGTATAAATTGCTAACTTAGAACCTAATAACATAAACGAACTAGAATCCCGATATATAATTAGGTAACAAAGTTATGCTTTTATAAAGACTTGGGAGAAATTTTAATAGGCGTTCCTTTAAAAGGGAAAGGGATTGGTTCTGCTATAATTTGTTCATCTGGATTTAACAGTGACCAGTTGTAATGAGTCACAACATAATGTACAAAAATGAGAATGTTTAGCTTTGCCAATTGATAGCCAGCACATAATCTTGGCCCTCCACCAAATGGCACAAATGCATATGGTTGAATTGGCTTGTCAAATCTACTTGGATCAAATTTTTAAGGATCTTCAAAATACTCTGGACTATAATGTATTCCATATGTTGTCCACAATACCTACACAGAAACAGAAAAAATTATATTCATTTTAGATTACAGCAATGAATGAAGAATGAAAGAATGTTTTTGTTTGATGGTTTATGTACTGACGGTTTAAAATGTATTTACACATTACTGAAAAGGTAATCGCAGGTAGGTAACCTGCTATAACACGTTAAATGTTTATAGGAAAGGGCAACAGGTGTACGAAGCATTCCACTTTCACGTAGGCTTCAGGGAAGGGTCGCACCTCCAAGGTACGTAATGTAGTCAGGCTATCCTAATGAAAACGTCAGTGGTTGATTCCACAGCTCAAACTCGTGACCATGTATCGGATCTACCTTTGGAAGGATTTGACCAAATTGTGCAATATATTCATAGATAATAGTATCTAAAATTTTGAATTAGACCATAAACACCCACTATGATTATGTTTGACCATTTAGAATTTACACTAAAACCATTGAACAATCCACCTATAAATCCTGGATCCGCTACTGTCGTAACCTATAGGTCAAACGGAGACAATTTTATCATTATTCTAACGCTTCCCATCTAAATGCTTATAGAATAAAGATATTTTATAATGTTAGTGTATTACTATTAGTCAAATAAGATGCTTAATTCTTACCTTCCACCCTTTTGGAATTGTAAATCCTTCATATTCACTGTCAACAGTTGCTTTTCTGAATGAACCAAAGATTGGAGGGAACAACCTCATGCTTTCCTGAACAACTTGCCATGTATATTTCATCTTTTTGGTGTCATCCAATGACATGATTTCACCTGGTCTTTTCTTGCACATAATATCGAGTTGTTCTGAGACATACAACATAATTAAGTAACTAAAAGTATTCTCTCTCTAATAATCAGATAAGATGTCACACGAATTTAGCATAACATCAGAACAAAAATCTAAGGGAATCTAGGGTTCAAATGTCACGGTTAACCAAGAAGCAAAAGTATTTCCACGTGTTTACTAATATAATTAAGCAATTAAAAGTATGCTTTCTCTAACGTTACGTACCTTGAAGGAGAAGCGCGTAGCAGCTTGGATGGTTAGCCTAACATCTTGAATGTCACGGCAATGGCAAACGACGTCGTATCATGTGCTGCAAATACTAGCAAAACAACATTATCAACAACCTCTTCTTCTCTTATCTCACCATGAATCATTGCTATCACTAATTTAGAAAGTAATGTCTCTTCTAATTTTCCTTCTTTTCCTTGTTCTTCTATTTCTGTTTTCTTTTTTCTCACAATTTCAAGAATCATTTTTTGTATTTCCAATCTTGCACTTATTGCTCTTGAATATTTTGACCCCGGAAACTTAAATGGTGGACAAAAAACACCCCCCAAGACTCTCTCAAACGTGTCAATTAGTCCTTGTTTGACATCAAACACTCAAACACAATATTGAATGCCAAAGATTTGGTAAAGGAATAAAGCTTAATTTGGTTTTGGCCATGCAAATTTTTTTCAAGTTGAAATTGGATTGTGTTACATATTTTAGGAACCATAGTCTCTAGGCTTAAAAAACCAAGACTTGAGGATATAATCCCACGAAGGAATTTATGCATATTTCCTTGCTTTTCCATTATGGAATTTTTTCCCCATAAGTTGCACTGTAGAAATAGGCCATGAACTTACAAACAACTTGAATTCATTAGACAATAAGAACTTATTTGCTTTAGCTCCATTGACAACAATCATATTTGATCCCATCATTCTTGTTTTGAATATTTTTCCATATTTTTCGATTCGGGGTTGAACAAATTCTTCATATATTTTGTTCTTTTTTTGTGATTTGTAGAATTGTAGAGTTTGTCCAATCCAGGGAAGTCCCATTTCTCCTGGTGGAAGCTTATTTTTCTTGCTATTGAAATTGTGGCTAATTTTGTAATGTCTCAATAGAAGAAAAAAGGCTAGTATGAAAATGACTAAGGACAAAAAAAGAGGAAAGTTTATTTCAATAGCCATTGAAAAAATAGAGATTATAGGGAAAAATATGTGATTTTTGTAGATTTCAGTGTGTTAATTAGACGAAGAGCTAATGCTATTTATATGGTTTGCATGGGGGAATAACTTAATTAGAACAACAAAAATCACTTAAAGTCAAAGTCATTTTGCCGCCCCAGAAAAAGTCAACCAATTATATAACTATATGTAGCTGGTCATATTCACTAATAATAATACGGTTATAGACCAGCTCACATGCACTTTAATTACCTTATTTGATATTTAATACTACCTTTTATCAACAAAGATATGCGCTCATTAATCGAGACCTCGAAATCCAAAAATATGGAAAAAAAATCACCTAACGTTCATTCTCTAAAACAGTTGTCATGTATAATCTATTATCCTTCATGATTATATTTTTCCAAATTTAATTTGGAGGAAGAAAAAAAAAAAGGAAGAAGTTAGTCGAGTTTAAATTTAGTGGATTCAGAGTGAGTGTAATTTTATTATATTCATATAAAAATGGCAGTCTGACGATGCACGAGGCTAGCAGAAGCTCCGAAGCACAAGGTCTATAGCATACAACCTTACCCTGCATACAATAGATTCTTATTGTCCGGCCCTTCCCCGAATCCTACGAATAACGGAAACTTAGTGCACCAGGCCAGACTACCATATTCACTATATACATTAATATTGAAGCATTATCCTGTGAAATCTATGATTCTTCGTAATCATATCATTTCAAAATTTAATTCAGAGAAAGAAGAAAAGGGTCGGTTTGAATCGCCAACTTAATATATGTGCTGAAAAGATTCATAAGAGAAAAGACTTATATCTAAATAAGTCAACTGGTATTTAATTAAATATTTAATTGCAGGAGTATCCCTAAAGATCTGCTGTGTTTATTAGAAAAATACATTTTTTGGCCTTCAGTGGACGTATTAAATGTGTTACTCATATATAGAAGCCGCTTGGAAGCAGGTAAGGGTCGTCATGCATGCTTCCCAAGGGCTATTTTAGTCTTTTTGTTAAGCACCTCACCGTCGATATCCCTGTATAGACACAGGGGTATTTAAGTATTTTCCCATATCTGTGCTTTCCTACGCTTACACGTGCGCTGAAATTTGCCGAATAAGCTACATATGAGATGAGAATGCATCTACACATACTTCTTCTTTTCCATGAAATTTCATCGGACTTTACTCTACTCCATCATCTGTTCCCTGACCTTATGCTATCTCAGATACTCAGATACCTATTGACTTCTGTCTGTGGTTTTTATTTGGTCAACATCAGTATTTTTATAGAGGTCTGTATTCTCCCTCAATTATCGATTCTTTTCGCAAGTTATTTTTTGCTCAATAACAATACTTCTGCTGAGATTTTCACTGTACTTCTTTTTCTTTTTGTTTGCTTTGCTTCTTCCTTTGTTAGTGGAATGTAGTTTAAATTTTGATTACAAAGGGTAATTAAAAATTGCTTGAACTCGGAAATAGCACACGAGGGAAAAATTCATTGGAACAACCCTCTATCTTTGTTTTATATTTTACTGTACCGGTTATTTATTCCGAAAAAGATTTAAAATTGCTGGAATTTATGGATCTTAATTGATCGATTTTGCTGCTACTATGGGTCTTAATTGACCGATTTCGCTACTACTTAAAAATTATCGGTTAATCTAAAGTCAGTGACTTTCCTCCCAAGGTTTTATCACCAAGAGATCTGTAAAATCTCAATGTTAAATCGTGTTTTAGGGATGCTTCTTCTACTAATTGTGTGTGGAAATCTAAGCTGCCTTTGAATTTTCTTGAACGATAGAATTTGTTTGATAGGAAAATAAGAAAAGAGGTGAAATGAGTTTGTCTATTTTAAAGAAAATACCTATGGCATATGCATTTTCTGATTAAAATTTTTGTATAATTGTTGAGATAGAACAGATAATGTGAAGTTTTATATTTTGTTTTAAAGATGATTTTTGATCATCTTTTATTTTTCTGTTTCACTTTGCTCTAAACTAGGTATTTGTAAAATTGCCTTCTGAACTTTAGTTTTGCACACAAAGAGGGTGAGATGAGAATCAAACACCTAAATTGTACCACTGTAGAAAAACTATTTGTGAAGACCTCTTTGGATTAAATCCAGATATGATTCGCGTACAAGTAATTGCAATTGCCTCTTGGTTATTGGTATATTTAAATATGTCCATACTTCAAATACGAGATTGATTGAGGAAGCATAATTTGTGCTAATAACGCTCTTCATTTTCTCCCTGTACTCAAGTGAGTTCAACCTGTGGAGTACTATCCAGATTTTTTACGAACAAATGGTTTTCAAATTTATTAGTTTTCTATATATCTTTTTTTGAAGAACGTGTATTTCTTGAAATTATGAGGATTTAAATTCAACCATTGCGTTTGCGAGAGAAGAATTGCGAACACGAAGAGGAAAAATTATTGGGGTCCAAAAGGTGGCCTACGTGAACGCGTGAGGCCACACGTGAACGCGATGACGAGAGTCAGGTCAGGGTCGTCATGCCTGCTGCCCAAGGGCTATTTTAGTCTTTTCGTTAATTTGCTAACAAGTGTACAATAATTTTGACGTGGTGCGATATAAAATCTCCCACTGCCAGCGCTTAACCCCCTTGTTCATCCTCTTTATTTCTCTGCTTTATCTATCGTTTTCTATCTCTGTTTCAGCGATCGAACGTGGTTCAAATAAAAAAATTGATAGATTAGCAAATTCTATGACCGCTTGGTTTCCACAGCTGAATTGGTTAGTTTGCACTTCCTACTTTTATTTGTCTTTATTTTATATTTTATGTACCAGTTATTTATTCGGAAAAAGGTTTCAAAATTGCTGCAATTTATGGGTGTTGCTGTGTATTATTGTTTTTTTATGCTTTACCTAAGTTTTTACTTGGCAAATCTATATGCTTAACCTAATTTTGAGCTGTAAAATTGGAGTTTAAACCTAATTTCTTTGGGTTGTTTCCATTGCTAAGCTAGAAATTCAACTAATCTTCTAATTAGCGAACGTATTAAAGTAAAGCTAGCCAATCCATGAATAGATGAATGAGTTTCTGTTAAAATTTGATTACGTTCACCATTTTTTCACTATTGCAAAGAGTTCTTTTTCCTTTTTGTTCCAATATTTTTCATCTTCAGACTTTTGAATGCGTGCAAGGAAAACTCAAGTTTCCAGGCTTCAATTACACTAAAAGTTCTGCCTAAAATAAGTTAAAGCTATTACTTTTGCTACTTGATTTCTTATATGTCACATTCGGTGAACTATGAAAGTTTATGAACACAAAGCCTTAATTGCTCTCCATTCATTTATGGTGTAAACTATCATATTTTTAGTGATGTGTAAATATTGTAGCGATAGAACTATTTGGAAATTTGTACTGTGTCTATACTTTCAATTGAACTTTAAATCTCTGTTCAATTTTTATAAATTGCTCGAACTGCAGATGTCGATCGATAAAAAACTTTTGGCATCATCGTGCTGCCCGCAGAAAAGGAAGCAATACTCAGTAGAAACAGTTTCTAAAATTAACGATAGAAGACGTGATCTGTACAAACAGTTGCCAGTTGATAAAAGAGAGTTGCTTTTAGCGCAACGACGATCAAAAAGGCTTGAACTAAAAAAGGATCAAAGTGTGCTGCTTGAATATGCCAAATAATCTGCTGAGTTTGACTTATCTACACCAAAAACTCTAAGAATTGTTGAGCCACCACATCTTATCCCGATAGGTTAGAAGCAAAAAATAATTTGATCCAGAAAAAAACCCATTTACACATACTCCGTATTTGTGGACATAAATATATGCATGTATATATGTGTTATGTTTCGTTACTTAAATATACTTTACTCTTGCTAAACATATTTGAATTCGAATGTTAGCTGGTATATCTTCTGTTGCTGGGCCAGTAGCTGGTTGTGACAAAGAAAAAAATATTGCCAATCACTTCTCCGACTTTGAACATGGTAAGTTAATGAAAATATGTTGTTTTAGTTTAATTGTACTCTCTTTTAGTATATTAATAAGAATTATTTGTATATTAGGCTCGACCTCTGGTGCATCTTATGAACAACACAATACTGAGACATGTATCGTCAGAAATAAAGGTTTGTCTCGATTTAATCTTATCGCAACGTTTATTATTGTTCTCTTCTCAACACTAATAGGATATATTATTACAACTAATATACACAGGTCATAAATCAAAAATAATAGGTTTGAACTGGAACATTAGAGAACTACCCAGTGATGCAACCATTTTAAAAACTGTACCGAACTGTAAATATTGTGGAGCAAAAAGGTTTGAATATGAAACACCAGCATTTTGTTGTAGCAACGGTTCAGTTAAATTGATGTCACATGAAATGCCTAAAGAACTCTTGAATCTATATTTAGGCAATACTGAAGAATCTGAACACTTCCGTACCTACCTTAGACTATACAACAATATGTTTGCATTTATTTCACTTGGAGTGAACTACGACAAAGCACTAGAAAAAAGAAACCAAGGAATTTATACATTTAAAGTACAAGGTCAAATGTATCACTTCATAAATGATTTGATTCCAACAAATCGTCAGCCAAAAAATTTACAGCTGTATTTTTATGATGAGAACACAGAAATATTGAATCGAATGGCTTCTTCTGATATACTTCGACAGTCGGTTGTTGAGAAGCTAATGGATATACTGAAGCTAAATCCTTATTGTATCTTCTTGAAATCTCTGATACATATCCCACAATTATCAAATTTTTATATTGCATTGAGATGCGGCTCTGGCTTAGATCAACGAATATATAACTTGCCAACTGTGTCAGAGGTAGCAGCATTATGGTTAGAACAAGAAATGAACTATAATAGCTCCGCACCCCAAATCCGGTCGTGATGGCGCCCAACAATCAAGCTAGGCCAGCCAGACCAACAATTTAATTATAACACAATACCGGTCCCCAAATGGACAACCCAAGAAGAATATATGAGTTTAAGAACTCCAATAATAATAATACTGAACAAAAGTACTAACACTCCCAAAGATCCGGAGTCACAAGTCTAGAGCCTCTAACAAAACCCAACAGGAAATAGAGAGTACGATATAGAAGTACTCAAGTCTGAATACAAAATATAAAATAACAACTGGTATGAGAGGAGAAGCTAGGTTCTGCGAACGTAGGCAACTACCTCAGGAACTCGATGTGACAATGTAAACGCTGGAGATGCCCGTCTACTGCTCCTGAGTACCTGAGTCTGCACACAAAAGGTGCAGGGAGTAGGGGTGAGTACTAAGTACTCAGTGAGTAACAAATATATACATGTAGCTGACAGTAAGAAATCCACAAAATACCACAATATGAAGCTACACTACAGTCCGAATCTCCTACGAACTAGCAACAACAATACAATACGGCTACCACAGAGTAATTCAACAAATACGGATGCAATGCAATGCACATAACTGCTACGGCGTGTAGCCCGATCCCATTTAACGTCGACGGCGCTCACTGGGGGTGTGTACAGACTCCGGAGGGGCTCCTACAGCCCAAGCGCAATACTGCTGCGGCGTGCAGCCCGATCCTCATATCAACCACTGCGGCGTGCAGCCCGATCCCATGCTCAGTCCACAATAAGCAAATAAGTCACAAAACAGTTCATTTTCCTTAATTCGAGTTCTCAATTCATAATTTATGAAAAATACTTTAACCTTATTAAATTTGTAAAAGCCGGTGAGTTAGCATTTCAAAAGTGTGATTTCAATTTCCAGGACTGAGATCAGTGATTTAAGCAATTATAGCTATCACATAAATATTGTCCTCTAAGGACGCTACAGATCGGCACAAGGCCCCAAACAAGGCTTACAGCCCACAAATATAGCAAATACAGTGTATTTCCAACACTAACAACATATTATTCACTTCCGGGATGGACCAAGTCTCAATCCCCAATCACAATCAATCCCGCACCTGCCACGGTGTGCGAGCCACGCCCTATTAGCGTCACAAATGTGCTAAGCCGGGGTTTCGAACCCTCAGGCTACTATATACACAAACTACTCACCTCTAGCCGGTCGTAGACTCGTCCGCGATGCCTTTTCCTTTGAATTTCGTTGCCTCGTGTGTAGAATCTAGTCAAATAACAATAATTTTATCAAATACGGGTCAAAGAATCATAACCCACTTCAATTTATATGAAATTCGCATAATTACACTAAGTTGGTAAAACCCGACCCGGGCCCCACTGCTCGGAAAATTCCGAAATTAGTACCAACGCGATCCTTATCTCGCCACGAGTCCGTGCATATAAAATTTATCGAAATCGGAGTTCAAATGGCCTCCCAAAACTCAAAATCCCGTTTTCAATATTTGGGTCACATTTCTTCAAGATTTCAACCCAATTTCATGAAGATTGATGTTAATACTACCATAAAATGATGTTTTTGAGTCAAGAATCTTACCTCCGACGAATACCCGATGACTTCTCATTGATTTCCTCGAGTTTTCTTCTCTCTAGGGCTCAAATTTGTGTTTTGGGGGTGTTAACCCGTAACCCCTCTGCTTCTGGATTTTATTCACTGCCAGACACTATTGTTCTTCGCGTTCGCGTGACTTTCTACGCGTTCGCGATGAACAGCTCCGCCTTACTCTTCGCGAACGCGACGCTGACCACGCGTTCGCAATGCTCAATTCCAGTTACCCTTCGCGAACGTGACGACTCCCACGCGTTCGCGATGTTCAAACTCCCAGCCGCCCAGATTTCTTCTACGCGTTCGCGATACACCTCCCGCAAACTGCGAAGCACAACACCCACGACCCTACGCGAACGCGACCCAAGCAACGCGTTCGCGATGCTTAACACCCCTGACCTACGCGAACGCGACTCTCCCTCTCGCGAACGCGTTGCACAAAAAGGCTTGGCCTTTGCGAACGCGACTCTTGTCACGCGAACGCGAAGGCTTAAGGGCCTGGGCAGAACCAGCAGTTTTCTGCAGATTTTTGCCAAGTCCAAATGCCCGGTTGATGGTCCGAAATCATCCCGAGGCCCCGGGACCCCAACGAAAACCACCAACGTACCCCAAAACATGATACGAACTTGTTCCAATCATAAAAACACCATACTAAACATCAAAATCACCAATTATCCACGGATTCAAGCCTAAGTTTCTTCAAAACTTTCAAAACTAACATTCAATCCAAAACCCGGTCAAACGATGTCCGAATGACCTGAAAATTTGCAGACACATCCAAAATCACATAACGAAGCTACAGAAATTGTCGGAATTCCATTCCGACCCCGGATCAAAATATCACCTACCATCCGGTTTTCGCCAAAATTCAACATTCGCCAATTCAAGCTTAAAACTACACCGGACCTCCGAATTCAATTCCGATTGTTCTCCTAAGTCATAAATGATCCCCCGGAACTAGTCGAATCATCGGAATCCGGTTCCGAGCACTCTAACTCAATAGTCAACTCTTGGTTGACTTTTCATTTTCAAGCTTTCTTCAAACATGCTATTTGTTTCATTTTCAATCCAAATCACTCCTAACTCACCCCGATATACTCTAATACTGATTTAAAAGCATAATATATGTAAATGCAAGGTAACGGGGTGGAAATTCCCGTAACGACGGGCTGGGTCTTTACATTCTCCCCAACTTAAACAAACGCTCGTCCGCGAGCGGGTTAAGAAACATACCTGGAGCATCAAACAAGTGTGGATATCTGCTCCGCATTTCCTGCTCGGTCTCCCAAGTTGCTTCCTCCACGGGACGACCTCTCCACTGCACTTTCACTGAAGCTATATCCTTAGATCTCAGCTTACGAACCTGTCGACCCAAAATGGCTACTGGTTCCACATCATAAGTCAAATCCTCATCTAGGTGTATCGTGCTGAAGTCCAACACATGAGACGGGTCTCCGACATACTTCCGGAGCATAGATACATGGAACACCGGGTGAACTCCCGACAAACTGGGTGGCAAAGCAAGCATATAAGCCACCTCCCCAACTTTCCTAAGCACCTCAAAAGATCCAATGAACCTTGGGCTCAACTTTCCTTTCTTTCCAAACCTCATAACACCCTTCATAGGCGAAACTTTCAGCAACACCTTCTCACCTACTGAATAAGACACATCTCGGACCTTCCGGTCTGCATAACTCTTCTGACGCGACTGAGCTGTGCAAAGTCTCTCCTGAATCACCTTCACCTTTTCTAAGGCATCTTGGACTAACTCTGTCCCTAACAACCTAGCCTCGCCGGGCTCGAACCAACCAACTGGAGACCTACACCGCCTCCCATATAAAGCTTCATACGGTGCCATCTGAATGCTGGACTGATAGCTATTATTGTAAGCAAACTCCGCCAAAGGCAAATGATCAGCCCATGAACCACCAAAATCAATGACACAAGCACGCAACATGTCCTCCAATATCTGAATAGTACGCTCGGACTGCCCATCCGTCTGTGGATGAAATGTTGTGCTCAACTCTACCTGTGAACCCAACTCTCGCTGAAATGTCCTCCAGAACTGAGATGTGAACTGGGTACCTCTGTCTGATATAATAGAAATGGGAATTCCATGAAATCTCACTATCTCACGGATGAATATCTCTGCCAACCGCTCTGAGGAATAAGTAGTACACACTGGGATGAAGTGAGCTGACTTGGTCAACCTATCCACCACCACCCAAACTGAATCAAACTTCCTCGCCGTCCGAGGGAGTCCACTAACAAAGTCCATAGTAATCCTTTCCCACTTCCACTCAGGAATATCAATACGCTGGAATACACCACCAGGTCTCTGATGCTCATACTTGACCTGCTGACAGTTTAGACGCCGAGCCACATGGCTCACAATATCTTTCTTCATCTTTCTCCACCAGTAATGCTGCTTCAAATCCTGGTACATCTTCGCGGCTCCTGGATGAATAGAATACCGCGAGCTATGGGCCTCTTCCAATATCAACTCACGAAGACCATCAACATTTGGCACGCATATCCGGCCATGCATCCGCAATACACCATCACTATCAATAGTGACATCTCTAGCATCATCATGCTGAACTCTGTCCTTAAGGACAAGTAAGTGTGGATCATCATACTGGCGCTCTCGAATACGATCATATAAAGAAGAACGAGCTACTACAAAAGCCATCACCCGACTGGGCTCAGAAATATCCAGCCTTACCATCTGATTAGCTAACGCCTGAACATCAACTGCTAGGGGTCTCTCCCAACTGGAATATACGCCAAACTGCCCATACTAATAGCCTTCCGGCTCAATGCATCAGCCACTACATTGGCTTTCCCGGGATGGTACAAGATAGTAATATCATAGTCTTTAAGCAATTCAAGCCATCTCCGCTGCCTCAAATTTAGATCTTTTTGCTTAAACAAATGCTGAAGGCTGCGGTGGTCCGTATATACATCACAAGATACACCATATAGATAATGCCTCCAAATCTTCAAGGCATGAACAATAGCAGCTAACTCCAAATCATGAACAGGGTAGTTTTTCTCGTGGGGCTTTAGCTGACGAGAAGCATATGCAATAACTCTACCCTCCTGCATCAACACACAACCGAGTCCAACTCTGGAAGCATCACAATACACCGTATATGACCCTGAAGCCGATGGTAACACAAGTACTGGAGCGGTAGTCAAAGCCTCCTTGAGCTTCTGAAAGCTCTCTTCACATACATCAGACCACACAAATGGAGCATTCTTCTGTGTCAACTTAGTCAACGGTGAAGCAATAGATGAGAAATCCCGAACAAACCGACGATAATAGCCTGCCAAGCCGAGAAAACTCCGAATCTCTGTAGCTGAGGAAGGTCTGGGCCAATTCTGCACTGCCTCAACCTTCCGTGGATCAACCCGAATACCATCACTAGACACTATATGTCCCAGAAAACCCACAGTATCAAGCCAGAACTCACACTTAGTGAATTTTGCATAAAGCTTCTCTTCTCTCAACCTCTGCAATGCCACTCTCAAATGCTGTGCATGCTCCTCCTGGCTGCGTGAATACACCAGAATATCATCAATAAACACAATCACAAAAGAATCAAGGTACGGCCGAAATACACTATTCATCAAGTGCATGAATGCAGCTGGGGCATTAGTCAACCCGAAAGACATTACCAGGAACTCGTAGTGCCCATATCGCGTCCTGAACTTTGTCTTCATAATGTTTGAGTCTCCGATCTTCAGCTGATGATAGCCCGATCGAAGATCAATCTTAGAAAATACACTAGCTCCCTGGAGCTGATCAAATAGGTCCTCAATACGAGGCAATGGGTATTTATTCTTCACTGTTACCTTGTTCAGCTGCCCGTAATCAATGCACATTCTCATTGTGCCATCTTTCTTCTTCACGAACAACACCGGTGCACCCCAAGGTGACACACTCGGACGAATGAAACCCTTATCTAAGAGTTCCCGAAGTTGTTCTTTCAATTCTTTTAACTCTGCTGGTGCCATGCGATAGGGAGGAATAGAAATGGGCTGAGTGCCGGCACCAAGTCAATACCAAAATCAATATCTCTGTCAGGCGGCATGCCTGGTAGGTCTGTTGGAAATACATCCGGAAACTCCCTCACAATGGGGACCGAATCAAGACTGGGTGTCTCGGCCTCAACATTTCTAATGAAGGCCAAATAAGATAAACAACCCTTGCCAATCATTTGTTGAGCCTTTATATAAGAAATCACCCTGTCGGACACATAATCAGTCAAGCCACGCCACTCGATCCGCGGATAACCTGGAATAGCTAGTGTGACTGTCTTGGCATGACAGTCCAGAATCGCATGATAAGGAGATAGCCAATCCATGCCTAGGATAACATCGAAATCTACCATGCCCGGTAGTAATAGATCAACTCGGGTCTCCAGACCCCCAATAGTAATAATACAGGATCGATATACCTGATCCACAACAACGGTATCCCCCACTGGGGTAGATACATGTACGGGCAAAGCAAGAATACCACGGGTCATACCCAAATGATGTGCAAAATAAGTAGAGACATAAGAATAGGTGGATTCGGGATCAAATAAGACAGAAGCATCCCTGTGACAGACTGAGATAATACCTGAAATAACCGCATACGAAGCACTAGCATCCTTCCTATCCGGAAGAGCATAAAAACGAGCCCGACCTCCACCAAGTACGATCCTCGCCCCCGGGGCGACCTGCGGATACACGGCCACCGATCCTAGCTGGCCGTGTTGGCGCCGAAGAAACGAGGGTAGAAGACGAAGGTTGATCCCTCCGCCGAGACCGCTTACGAAGCCACCGAGGACACTCTCTCCCGATATGGCCCAAATCACCGCACTCAAAACAACGGCCCGAGGATGGAAGAAGGGGCTGTCGAGGACCCCTCGCTACCGATGAATCCGTCGTCGAGGAAACGAGGAGCGAGCTGCGAGCCGGAAGAGCACTCGGTGCGGTGCGACTGCGCTGGCGGCTCGCCGACCACGATTACCCTGCCGGCCTTGACGACCACGATCGGATGAAACCCCGGCTGGACTCTGTGCGTCCAGACTGATGAGACCCGAAAGAGCGACCTCTGCTATGCTGAAATTGGCCCCTAGACGGAGCACCACCGTAACTGCCAGTACCACGAGGCCTCTTAGCCTCTCTCCCCTCCCGCTCTCTGCGGCGATCCGTCTCGATGTGACGGGCAGCATCAACCACCTCCTCAAAGGTAACTGCCGAAGCTCTCTCCCTGATCATCAATATGCGGATGGGATAAATAACACCATCAATAAATCTCCGAATCCTCTCCCTGTCTGTAGGAACCATCCACATGGCATGATGGGCCAGCTGTGTGAATCTCATCTCGTCTGAGTAACCGTCATGTCTCCCTGCTTCAACCACTCAAACTGACGACGCAGCTCCTCCCTCTGGGTCTGAGGCACATACTTCTCCAAAAATACCGCGGAGAATTGCTGCCAAGTGAGGGGCGCTGCCCCAGCAGGCCTACTCCTCTCAAAATCCTTCCACCACTGAAATGCTGGACCTGTGAACTAAAAGGTGATAAAAGCAACACCGCTGGACTCCAGAATATCCGTAGCGCAAAGCATA
This sequence comes from Nicotiana noctiflora, assembly GCA_032618575.1. Classification (NCBI taxonomy): domain Eukaryota; kingdom Viridiplantae; phylum Streptophyta; class Magnoliopsida; order Solanales; family Solanaceae; genus Nicotiana; species Nicotiana noctiflora. The sequence continues at coordinate 32,917 of JASVEL010002065.1, read as the reverse complement.
CGCTGACACTTATCTAGAAAACCCTGGGCGTCCTGGACCTCATCACCACTGAATGTCGGAGGTTGTAGCCTCTCAAACCTCTCCAAACAACGCTGCTCATCGTCAGGCATAGCTGGAACCACATGAGTTGGGGCTGGTGCACAAGTGCAGCTGGTTGAGCTGGAGTTGCCTCAGGTGCCTGTAAACCCTGAACTACCGGCTCTGGTGTGCGAGCCACGGGGGTCTGATTTCCTCCCACTGCCTGTGAAGAAGTCGCTGCATAAGCTAGTGCATACTGATAAAATCTGAGCCAAGGTCTCCTGAAGACCCGGTATCACAATAGGCACTGCCGGTGCCTGACCCTGAGCTGCCGGAGCGTTTGCCGCTGGAATCTGGTCCTGAGTCTGATCGGCTGGTGGATCAGCAGGTACTGGTGCTGGTGCTGCTGCCCTACCTCTGCCACGACCACGGCCTCCGGGTGCCAATGGTGGTCGTCCGCCACGTCCGTTAGCTCGTGTTCTCGCCATCTGCGAGAGAATAGAATATGGAAAGATTTAATTTCATGATAACACAAATCGCACGATATGAATCCAAAAAAATGAGGTTTTTCCTAAAGTTTCTGTAGCCCTTCGAAGATAGATACGGACGTCTACGTACCGATGTGCGAAAGCCTACTAAACCGGCTCATGACTCGCGAGTCCTAATAACCTAGTGCTCTGATACCAACTTGTCACGACCCAAATCCGGTCGTGATGGCGCCCAACAATCAAGCTAGGCCAGCCAGACCAACAATTTAATTAAAACACAATAACAATCCCCAAATGGACAACCCAAGAAGAATATATGAGTTTAAGAACTCCAATAATAATAATACTGAACAAAAGTACTGGCACTCCCAAAGATCCGGAGTCACAAGTCTAGAGCCTCTAACAAAACCCAACAGGAAATAGAGAGTACGATATAGAAGTACTCAAGTCTGAATACAAAATATAAAATAACAACTGGAATGAGAGGAGAAGCTAGGTTCTGCGAACGTAGGCAGCTACCTCAGCAACTCGATGTGACACTGCAAACGCTGGAGATGCCCGTCTATTGCTCCTGAATACTTGCGTCTGCACACAAAAGGTGCGGGGAGTAGGGGTGAGTACTAAGTACTCGGTGAGTAACAAATATATATAAGTAGCTGAGAGTAAGAAATCCACAAAATACCACAATATGAAGCTACACTACGGTCCGATTCTCCTACGAACTAGCAACAACAATACAATACAGCTACCACAGAGTAATTCAACAAATACAGATGCAATGCAATGCACATAACCGCTACGGCGTGTAGCCCGATCCAATTTAACGTCGACGGTGCTCACTGGGGGTGTGTACAGACTCCGGAGGGGCTCCTACAGCCCAAGCGCAATACTGCTGCGGCGTGCAGCCCGACCCTCATATCAACCACTGCGGCGTGCAGCCCGATCCCATGCTCAGTCCACAATAAGCAAATAAGTCACAAAACAGTTCATTTTCCTTAATTCCAGTTCTCAATTCATAATTTATGAAAAATACTTTAACCTTATTAAATTTGTAAAAGCCGGTGACTTAGCATTTCAAAAGTGTGATTACAATTTCCAGGACTGAGATCAGTGATTTAAGCAATTATAGCTATCACATAAATATTGTCCTCTAAGGACGCTACAGATCGGCACAAGGCCCCAAACAAGGCTTACAGCCCACAAATATAGCAAATACAGTGTATTTCCAACACTAACAACATATTATTCACCTTCGGGATGGACCAAGTCTCAATCCCCAATCACAATCAATCCCGCACCTGCCACGGTGTGCGAGCCACGCCCTATTAGTGTCACAATGTGCTAAGCCGGGGTTTCAAACCCTCAGGCTACTATATACACAAACTACTCACCTCTAGCCGGTCGTAGACTCGTCCGCGATGCCTTTTCCTTTGAATTTCGTTGCCTCGTGTGTAGAATCTAGTCAAATAACAATAATTTTATCAAATACGGGTCAAAGAATCATAACCCACTTCAATTTATATGAAATTCGCATAATTACACTAAGTTGGTAAAATCCGACCCCGGGCCCCACTGCTCGGAAAATTCCGAAATTAGTACCAACGCGATCCTTATCTCGCCACGAGTCCGTGCATATAAAATTTATCGAAATCGGAGTTCAAATGGCCTCCCAAAACTCAAAATCCCGTTTTCAATATTTGGGTCACATTTCTTCAAGATTTCAACCCACTTTCATGAAGATTGATGTTAATACTACCATAAAATGATGTTTTTGAGTCAAGAATCTTACCTCCGACGAATACCCGATGACTTCTCAGTGATTTCCTCGAGTTTTCTTCTCTCTAGGGCTCAAATTTGTATTTTGGGGGTGTAAACCCGTAACCCCTCTGCTTCTGGATTTTATTCACTGCCAGACACTATTGTTCTTCGCGTTCGCGTTACTCTCTACGCGTTCGCGATGAACAGCTCCGCCTTACTCTTCACGAACGCGACGCTGACCACGCGTTCCCGATGCTCAATTCCAGTTACCCTTCGCGAACGCGACGCCTCCCACGCGTTCGCGATGTTCAAACTCCCAGCCACCCGGATTTCTTCTACGCGTTCGCGATACACCTCCCGCGAACGCGAAGCACAACACCCACGACCCTACGCGAACGCGACCCAAGCAACGCGTTCGCGATGCTTAACACCCCTGACCTACGCGAACGCGACTCTCCCTCTCGCGAACGCGTTGCACAAAAAGGCTTGGCCTTCGCGAACGCGACTCTTGTCACGCGAACGCGAAGGCTTAAGGGCCTGGGCAGAACCTGCAGTTTTTCTGCAGATTTTTGCCAAGTCCATATGCCCGATTGATGGTCCGAAATCATCCCGAGGCCCCCGGGACCCCAACAAAAACCACCAACGTACCCCAAAACATGATACGAACTTGTCCCAATCATAAAAACACCATACTAAATATCAAAATCACCAATTATCCACGGATTCAAGCCTAAGTTTCTTCAAAACTTTCAAAACTAACATTCAATCCAAAACCCGGTCAAACGATGTCCGAATGACCTGAAAATTTGCGGACACATCCAAAATCACATAACGAAACTACAGAAATTGTCGGAATTCCATTCCGACCCCGGATCAAAATATCACCTACCATCCGGTTTTCGCCAAAATTCAACATTCGCCAATTCAAGCTTAAAACTACACCGGACCTCCGAATTCAATTCCGATTGTTCTCCTAAGTCATAAATGATCCCCCGGAACTAGTCGAATCATCAGAATCCGGTTCCGAGCACTCTAACTCAATAGTCAACTCTTGGTTGACTTTTCATTTTCAAGCTTTCTTCAAACATGCTATTTGTTTCATTTTCAATCCAAATCACTCCTAACTCACCCGATATACTCTAATACTGATTTAAAAGCATAATATATGTAAATGCAAGGTAACGGGTGGAAATTCCCGTAATGACGGGCCGGGTCGTTACATCCGCACCCCATATTCGCATTTATACTCATAGTAACAAAAGCCAATTAGTAAATTACTACTATGGCTGCTATGATCCTTTGCAATATCCACTTTTATTTCCTTATGGTCAAAACGGATGGCATTGCGGTATTCCAAAAATCGTACAACCTAACAATAAATTGAGAAAGCGAGCTTACTATGAGATTGAACAGCTTCCAAGTGTTTCTAACATGTCTTCAATTGATGGACTACTTGATATGGAAGCTGATATTTTGGAAAAGGGGAAACGGAAGAGGAATAATGTTTCTTGTCGTGAATACTACTGTTACAAACTCCAGATGAGAGACAATGAAGAAAATGCCATTTTACATTCTGGCAGATTATTTCAACAATACTCAGTTGATGAATTCATAAAAATAGAAACTCAGAGGTTAGACTTTGCCTCATTTAACCAAGATTTATTTCGGATTGACGTACTACAAGGACTTTTGGATATCCTAAGACTTGGCGAAAGAGAAGCTTCTAAGATAGGAATACAAAACTTTCTTCCGACAAGTTTTACGGGTGGTCCGAGAGATATGCGCCAACGTTACATGGATGCTATTGCGTTAGTGCAACATTTTGGAAAACCTGATATATTTCTGACCATGCCCTCTTGGCCTGAAATTAAGCAACATTTGCTCCCACCAGATGAAACTCAAAATAGGCCTGATTTAATTAGCCGAGTGTTCAAAGCAAAGGTAGAAGAAATGAAGACAAATATATTAAAAAGAAACATATTTGGAAAAGTTGCAGCTTATATGTATGCTATAGAATTTCAAAAACGCGGTCTTCCACATGCTCATTTTCTTATTATACTTACCGATGACTACAAGTTATTAACACCTGAGGCTTACGACAAATTTGTTTGTGCTGAACTGCCCGATCCTGATACAAACTCTTACTTACATAAGCTTGTTATTAAACACATGATGCATGGGCCTTGTGGTCATTTAAATCCTACTAATTCATGTATGAAAAGAAATGAATGCAAATTTAAGTACCCCAAGAACTTCGTCGATGAGACAACAAAAGGAAAGAACTCATATCCGATTTATAGAAGACGAAACACTGGTAAATCTGTAAAAGTTAGAAAACAATTTCTTGATAACTCATGGGTTGTTCCTTATAATCCTTATCTGTTGTGCAAATATAATTGTCATATAAATGTGGAGGTTTGCTCCGATATTAAAGTGGTTAAATATATATACAAATATATTTGTAAAGGGCATGATAAGATTTCATTTGGCTTACACGAAGATAACACAAATATACAAATAGATGAGATAAAAGAGTATCAATCTGCTAGATGGGTGTCACCTCCGGAAGCTATGTGGCGTTTATTTGCATTTGCTATCAATGAAATGAATCCAAGTGTTTATCACCTCCAGCTACATCTTGAAGGACTACAGTTTGTCTCTTTTAAAAAAACTGACGCAATAGACAGTATCCTGAAGAACCCTATGATTAAGAAAACAATGCTGACCGAATTTTTTTTGATGAATGAAACAAACAATGATGCTAAAGAACTTAGATTGTTGTATAAAGATTTTCCACAATACTTTGTATGGTCATCTACCTACAAAATGTGGACTCGACGGCAACGAGGTCATGTTATCGGCCGTGTTGTAACATGTCATCCAATAGAAGGAGAAAGGTACTACCTTAGATTATTATTAATGAATGTGAGAGCACCAAAATCATATGAAGATCTTCTAAGAGTAAACGGGATATGTTGCGACACATTTAGAGAATCTACGGAAAAAAGAGGATTGTCGCACTGCGGCAATAGCTTGGTTGAATGTATGTCAGAGGCCGTGTGTTACCAAATGCCTTACAGTTTAAGACGTTTATTTGCTACAATATTAATACATTGCAGCCCCGACAATCCAAGGGAACTATGGGAACAATTTGAAGATTCAATGTCCGAAGACTTTAAGAACCTAGCCAATGTAACGGCAAAAGATATTCATCTCGGTGTCCTAAATCACATCAATGATATACTACATTCTATGGGCCATGATATTAATGAGTTCAACCTTGTTTCCGAAACTATTATTTCTTCCAAAATAGCAAATGAAGCTAAGGAAGTATATTTTGAAAGAAGCATCATTGTGAGTAACGAAGATTTACTGTTGCATAGAAAATTAAATAAAGAACAGAAAATGGCATACGATGTTATCCTTCAGAGAGTTTTTGCCAACAAATCAGGAGCATTTTTTATTGATGGTCCTGGAGGAAGTGGTAAGACATTCTTATATCGTTCCTTATTAGCAACGGTGAGATCTAAAGGATTTGTAGCATTAGCAACAGCAACCTCCGGTGTTGCAGCTTCGATACTTCCGGCAGGACGAACAGTTCATTCACGTTTTAAATTCCCGATTAATATTGATGAAAAGTTTTCTTGCAATATTAGTAAGCAAAGCTCACTGGCATCTTTGATTCGTGATGCAAAATTAATTGTATGGGATGAAGTATCGATGGCGAAAAAAATATGATTGAAGCATTAGATTATCTTCTGAAAGATATAATGGATACAAATATGCTTTTTGGTGGAAAAGTTGTTGTGTTTGGTGGAGATTTTAGACAAACTCTTCATGTGGTTCGAAGTGGAAAAAAAGAAGACTTCATTCGAGAAAGCATATTAAACTCCGAAATATGGAATGAGCTTGAAAAACTACGATTATCAGAGAATATGCGAGCGAAAACTGATCCATCTTTCTGTGAATATTTGATGCGAATTGGAAATGGAAAAGAAAAGACAAGCGTGGATGGTAAAATAGAAATTCTGAGGTCTTTCATTGTTCCTTATATTACTGAGAAAGAATCACTGGATCTTTTATTCAACATAATATATCCTGATTTGCATACGTCTCTTCTCGATTCTTCCTTTTTAACTTCTCGTGTTATCTTGACAACAAAAAATGACTTTGTTGATAAAATAAATAATAGACTTATAACTCAATTTCCTAATGATTCCAAGACATTTGTTGCAATAGATGAAACTGTTGAATCCGATGATCAGAGTCAGTTTGAAGATTTTCTACATTCATTAAACCCTGCCGGTTCACCTCCTTACAAATTGATCTTGAAGAAAAATTGTCCTGTTATGTTGCTGCGAAACTTAAATCCTTGCGAAGGTTTATGCAATGGTACACGACTAATATGCTATGATTTTAAGAGCCGTGTTATAAGTGCTAAAATTGCAAGCGGTGATTTCAAAGATACACATGTATTTATTCTCAGAATACCGTTGTTATCTTCAGATGATGAGAAGCTACCTATCCCATTTAAAAGAACAAAATTTCCAATATGCTTATGTTTTGCAATGACGATAAATAAAGCACAAGGACAAACGTTAGATTATGTTGGTATTTATTTACGCGAACCAGTATTTTCTCATGGTCAACTATATGTTGCTTTATCGAGAGCAAAAAGTTCAAACCGTATAAAAATATTAATCCGACCACCTACTGTAGATAACGATGATGACCAATCTACATATAACATAGTATATGATGAAATCATTCAAAAAACCCTTCTATAACTTCGCATCTTTGTTGTTCATATCCCTGTACGACCATACATCCACTAAATAAGAGTTGGTTTATGTATTTGCAAATCATTGCTGATTTTTACTTTTCTCATATAATCTAATTAAAATATTTACATTGTGAAACTTCCTCAGCAACAATCAGTGGAATATTCGTCTTTGCAAAGCTGTATGTACAAAAGGTTATTATATATTTATCTAATTTTTTTCAACTCTGTGAAGTTAAGCAAACAGTTTTATCTTTGGTGCAACCTCAATGTACCAATTCAATCAAGTCTCAACTGGTCCATTATGTCTCGAGCTATGTGATGGGGGGCCTATATTGCGCAAAGAAGTTATGAAAGACCAAGAAAACATATCCCCTGTGGATATTTAAGTAGTTTTTATTTTATTCTGCACAAGCATGTTCTCCTTTGAATCTTTGCTTTCAGCAGAAGAAATACCCATCATAATCAAGCAACTGTTTCCAAGGAGAAATTTTTGAAGGCAATTGGTATTACTTTTTGGATATTGAAGCAGCCTCGGGATGTTATGCAGCGACATCTTATAATTAAGATGCATGTATGTTGTCGAAAGTTTGCTACGTTTATCTCATAGAATTTTGATTTATACTACTCATGTCTACTCTTACTATTTAAAAAAGAATCATACATTTATCATTTAAATAATTTTAATTTTAGTTTAGTTATAAAAATCCTTGGCAGCGTTTTAGCCACAATTCACTATCACTCAAATTTTGATAAATAAAATTTTTCCTTTAGCTGAACTTTATATCAAACTGGGTTCAAAATCCTTACCCCCATCTCCCCCCCCCCCAAATAGATAAACTTAGTTGAACGTGATATCAAAGATATCCTTAGTTAAGAGTTGGAGACCATTAATATCTTGCTAAGTAGAATATTGATTTTAGCCTCATTCTGAAGTTACTATACGCTTGTATTATTGTTGTTTTTAGCTGCAACTTTTTTAGTACTTTCTTTGTAAATATTAATATAACTTTCTTATTTTTTCCTTGTTTGGACAGTCAGTAAATAGAGTCTTATAATTTGTCCCTTATTTGCAGTGAACCACTACCTTGTGCATTCTATAAACTTAGACATTATAGAACTTTCTCTTGATACTTGTTTGTACAGCTCTAAGTTCATAGGCCATAGGCTGCTTATTTACAGGAAGAACTACGTTCATACTTTTCATTGCCGAGGGTTATGGATGGTCTTTTCAGCCTTATAAATATGCTGTTTGGTATCAATGTTGAGCCTGCTGATGGATTAGCTCCGGTAAAAAAAATTTTGCTTGCCTTTCCTTTTACCTCTCCTCTTGCTTCTATATGGAGTGGCAAATAATATTGTTCATGAATGTGTATGTGATTTCTAAGTTTGGAACAACGATCTACGGTTTTACCACGTGAATGATTCCTCTCGAAGTCCCATTACCTACTTTTATTTTGATCCATACTCTCGTCCGTCTGATAAACGTGGAGGTACATGGATGGATGAAGTTGTTAGCCGAAGCCGTGTATTATTACTAGATAGTGCTTCTGCTAGATTGCCTGTTGCCCACATGATTTGTAATCAAATGCCACCAGTTGGGGATAAACCCAGCTTAATGACATTCCGCGAGGTAAGTATGTATTTTGACTCTAAGTACCAATTCATGGTGTTCCAAATGGTTGCACTAATAACTCAGTAAGGTATGCTGCTCCATTATATGGCATCACCCTTGGCTAATCTCCCACTCTTTAGGCTTTGCATCATAATGGGTGTTCCTAATAATTTTCTTTTGGGTGCATGGTGGGCTTGGAACGAGGGAGATGAGTAGAAGAGGAGAAGGAAGACGAAGGGAGGACTTTTGGTGTGGCAAAGTTTCCTTGCCACAACAACAGGCTTGTTGCACTTGCCTACTTGGAAATACTAACAAGGTATATGAAAATTTTCCAGACAATACAGTGATACACAATGCATTCTCTTGGTTTTGAGCGACTTTGTTGATGAAAGAGATATACATCACTGGAACAGCAATTTAGTCGAAGAGCAAGTTATCTTTTCATTAGGGTTGCGAAACTGCTCAAAGCAGAACTTGTAACCTGCTTAGAGACTATTCTACAAGTGTTAATTTTCCTATCCCCATTCCTTGTTTCATCTCTAAGTTTCAGTGAATAGGGGAAACTTGATTTTCTTTTCTTTGGATTCTGTTTCCAAAACCCTCACTTTATATGTTCATTCAGAGTCTACAAGATACGGTTGCTCAATTCACAACAATATGTACTTCTTCCAAGGAGCTTTCTGGTTTTTGAGCTGCATACATGATTTGAGCATGTGCTTCGGCAAAGTTTTGTCGGCCACTGGCAATGAAAGATGTACCACTTGAAAAGCAGTCTAATTTTCTGTCTTACAACAGCAGGTAAATTGAATATTATTTTGATGTTCTGATTAGCTAGATGTATATGCACTCAAATGGAGCCTATGGTGTTCATATTGTATGTTTGCATGTAATGCAAGTATTTCTGGACACATACTTTATATTAATTAAATGAACTAACTGTAGATACTTTTAGCAGGTTGAGGCTCTTATATGCCAAAGCTCAAAATTACTTGATATGCTTATTTGAAATTTACATTTAATAATTGCATTATTGTTCCTAATAATAGGACTTAATTACATTTGTGGGCAGATGGATTAGCTGGAATATTTTGCGGTTGCAGTATAAATCAAATATTCATCAAGGAAAAAGGTAATGCTCAGACATTTTAGTAATAATATGTGTAAGCATAAACTTTAATTCTACCAGGATCTTGAACATGATAATCTTACATGTAATCGTGTAGAAAAAATATACCTGAATCGTGAGTCATCATCTTTAAGCGGAAGCGTTAATCGGCAAATCGGTTTCTCGCCCCTTGCCCTAGCTTTCGTTACCGCCGACTTTAGGGATGGAAGAGAGGAAAAAGCAGTAACCCTAATGGGTGGGGAGAGGACCAATTTATAGAGATTTTCATTTAATCCGGTACGTCCATCAAGTAACCAATCGGACGGATGAGATTTATTCATTAATTAAATATTAATTATGGGCCTTAACTTATTGGGCCACATTATATATAAGAAATAACTTACATTCTCCCACTTGGCCCAATAAACACATAATATTAATATTTAATATAGGAGCATTAGTTGCGCATAAACAAATCTCTTCTATAATGTCCATCATAAATACCATAATACGATAAACTAGTAAATGTGAGTTATGGCGGTTATACATAATTTGTCTACATACTCCCTTCCATATACTACAACATTAGTAATTTACCGTATCGGGTTCATAAGCTATAAAAATTTTATGGTCCACAATAATGTCTTCTTGAGACTTATCCTGTAATATCTCAAAACAATAATGTGCACACCATTATGAGAAACAGGAAATCACTAATGTATATCGGAAACATATAAATGAGCTCAGAGTGTCAAAACATCATAAATACATGAGTCATAAATACAGCCAAGACTCATTCTATGTACATGTTCTTTAAATATCTTTGGCTGTAAACCTTTCGTTAACGGATCTGCAATCATGAGATCTGTTCTAATATGCTCAAGTGACACTATTTGTTTCTGAACTTCCTCCTTGACGGTAAAGTACTTTAATTCCATATGCTTGGCACCTTTGGAGTACTTATCGTTCTTGGAGAAGAATACTGCTGTAGAATTATCACAATAAATTTTCAGCGGCTTGGTAATGGTGTCGACAACCCCAAGTCCTGAAATAAAGTTTCGCAGCCATAATGCATGAATTGTGGCCTCAAAACATGCCACAAATTCTGCTTCCATCGTGGATGTAGCAATGACAGACTGTTTGGCACTCTTCCACGATATTGCTCCTTCAACTAATTGGAACAAATAACCAAACGTGGATTTTCTAGTGTCAATACATCCAGCGAAATCTGAATCCGAGTATCCAACAACTTCCAAATGCTTGGATCTCCTATACATGAGCATGTAATCTTTCGTTCCTTTCAGGTACCTCAAAACTTTCTTTGCAGCTTTCCAATGATCAATTCCTGGGTTACTCTGATATCTTCCTAACATTCCGACCGCAAAGCTAATATCCGGTCTTGTGCAAGTATGAGCATACATCAGACTGCCAACAATAGAAGAGTAAGGAATTGATTCCATTTCTTTTCGCTCTACATCATTCTTAGGACATTGCATGAGACTAAATTTGTCCCCTTTTTGAATTGGAACAATTCTTGCTGAACAATTGTTCATGTTAAATCTCTCAAGAATTCTTTCGATATAGCCTTTATGAGACAATCCCAATAATCCTTGTGATCTATCACGGAATATTTCTATTCCTATCACATAGGATGCCTCACCCATATCTTTCATTTCAAAATTCTTAGAGAGAAAATCTTTAGTCTCACGCAATATACCTAAGTCATTAGCAACAAGTAGAATATCATCAACATATAGGACTAAAAATATAAACTTGCTCCCACTGATCTTTTGGTATATACACCGATCAACGGTATTTTCCACAAATCCAAAAGATGTTATGGTATCATTGAACTTTATATACCATTGTCGTGAGGCTTGTTTAAGTCCATATATTGACTTTTTCGGTTTACACACCATTTGACCTTTTCCTTTAGTTTCGAAACCCTCTGGTTGGTCCATATACACTTCCTTCTCGAGATCTCCATTAAGAAAGGCAGTTTTCACATCCATTTGGTGTAACTCTAAATCATAATGAGCCACCAAAGCCATAATAATTCTTAATGAGTCTTTCTTTGAGACCGGTGAAAAGGTCTCTTTATAATCAATGCCTCCTTTCTGAGTATAACCCTTGGCAACAAGTCTGGCTTTGTATCTCTCAATATTGCCATTTGAATCGCGTTTGGTCTTAAAGACCCATCTACACCCGATTCTTTTAGAACTTTCAGGCAATTCAACGAGATCCCAGACTTTATTGTATTCCATGGATTTTAACTCTTCCTTCATGGCATCAATCCATTTGTCGGACTCATTACTTTCTATGGCTTGTGAAAATGAAACCGGATCCTTATTAAGACCAATATCAAAATCCGACTCTTGCAAATAAACCACGTAATCATCCGAAATAGCCGATTTTCTAACTCTTTGAGATTTTCTTAATGGCATTTCTTGTGGTTCATTTGTGTCGGATATTTGTGAGTTAGTTTCTTCATGAAGTGTTTCATCCAAATGTTGCTCGGCGTTGTCAAAGTGTTCTTCAACAACTGGAACAATATTTGGTATTTGTGTGGAAGTAGGCATATTTCTGGGTAATAGAATATTGACCCTTACCTCTTTAATTTCCACACTTTGCTTTTCAACACTCCCACTAACTTCACCATTCTCAATGAATCTTGCATTACCGGTTTCAACAATTCTTGAACTATGGTTTGGACAGTAAAACACATACCCTTTAGATTTCTCTGGGTAACCAATAAAGTAACCACTTACTGTTCGAGAATCTAATTTCTTTTCTTGTGGATTATAAACTCTAGCTTCCGCTGGGCAACCCCAAACATGTAGGTGCCTTAAACTAGGTTTCCTTCATGTCCACAGTTCAAAAGGGGTCTTTGGAACTGCCTTACTAGGAACCCTATTTAATAAATATACAGCGGTTTTAAGAGCATACATCCACAATGATTTGGGTAATGAGGAATTACTTATCATGCTCCTAACCATGTCCATAAGTGTTCGATTACGCCTTTCTGCAACACCATTTTGTTGAGGTGTTCCTGGCATAGTATACTGTGCACATATGCCACGTTCCTCGAGGAACTTTGCAAATGGACATGGATATTGTCCTGACTCATTATATTTTCCATAATATTCACCACCTCTATCTGACCTAATAATTTTCACCTTTTTATCTAATTGCCTTTCAACCTCATTAACAAACACCTTGAGAGTATCTGCTGCTTGAGATTTTTCTTTCAGCAAATAGATGTATCCATAACGTGAAAAATCATCGATAAAGGTGATAAAATATTTTTCTCCACCAAAAGATGGAACATCAAAGGGTCCACAAATATCGGTGTGTATAATTTCAAGAAGTCGGGTGCTTCTTGTGGCACCTTTCTTACTATGCTTGGTTTGCTTTCCCTTAATGCAATCCAAACATATAGTAAGATCAGCAAAATTTAGATTCGGAAGAATCTCATTCTTTACTAATCTCTCTAACCTTTCTTTGGATATATGACCCAAACGTCTGTGCCACAAGTAAGCGGAACTTTCATCTAGTGAACTACGTTTAATTCCAACATTATGTTGAACATTAAGAAGGGATTCAGAAAAACCAATATCGAGTTTCAATTTATATAAACCATCACTAAGAAAACCAGAACCATAAAAAATAGCATTTTTATATAAATTGAAACATCCATTTCCAAACTTAAAATCAAATCCAGAAACATCAAGTCTTGAAAGAGAAATCAAATTCCTAGAAACTGAAGGTACATAAAGAGTCTGTAATAGATCAAGGTGACGTCCGGTCTCCATGATCAAACGATAAGTCCCTATGCCTTCAATTGGAGCCTTCATACGATTTCCCATGAACAAGAAATCCTTATTTGGATTTGTGGTTTGGATCGGAATCTCTGCAACGTAGTAGATACATGAGCGGTTGTACCAGAATCAAGCCACCAAGTATTATTAGGAACTTCTACTAAATATGATTCGAAACATACAAAAGCACTAATTGTACCTTTCTTTTCGAACCAAGCTTTACGTTTCGGGCAATCTTTCTGATAGTGTCCTTCCTTGTGACAGAAACGACACGTATCTGCCTTACGTTCCTTGTTAGCATCCTGTTGAGCTTTAGCAGGTGCTTTCTTCTTCTTGAACTTGTTGGCCTTCACTTTAAGTCCTTTACCAGCTCCTTGACCCATGAGGTTAATTGAATGACTCCCTTGTTTCTTAAGTCGTGACTCCTCCCGAGTAAGCATACTGGACAATTCACTAACATTCCACTTATCCTTAATAGTGTTATAGTTAATTTGAAAAGGTCCATACTAAGGAGGTAACGAGTTCAGAATAAACTGAACCAAGAAGGAGTCATCCACTTTCATCCCCAAGGTCTGAAGTCTTGCTGCAATGTTAGTCATCTCGATGATATGATTTTGCATACTACGCGACCCATCAAACTTCATGGTCGTGAGTTCGGCCATTAGTGTACCAGCGAAAGACTTATCTGCAGAACGAAAACGTTCTTCCACAAACTTCAGGTATTCCCTGGCACTTTCTGTTTGTGGAATAGTACTCTTAATGTTGTTGGCAATATTCATTCGTATAAACATAAGGCTTAGCCTGTTAGAGCGTTCCCATGCTTTATGGAATGACTTCTCATCCGCACTGCTCGAATCAGTAATGGCAGCGGGCTTATCATTCAGCAGAGCCAAGTCAAGATCCATCACACCTAAGTGGAACTGGACTTGCTCACGCCATTCAGAGAAGTTCAATCCATTGAACATAGTAACAGACGAAGCAAGCGATTGAAAAGGAATAGCTGCAAAATAGATAATACATGCTAACAAATCAATATGGATTCAACAAAACAATTAAAGCATATCGCAGTTCACCTTTGGGTAAATACTACGATACATTATCATAATGTAAATGCCACTTAGTCTTTAATAGGTATTTAAATATTTTTAACCAAATATATATGCCATCTTTGGACAAACAATATATATTTGACTAAGAATATTAATTTTACCTCATCATATTCACTATTCATAGAATAATTGATTCACCTTTGGGTAAATCCTTAAGTTCTAGCAATAGTAAAAATTAATTTATCCACTAATTTTAAATTATAGGCATTTTATTGATTTAATGGATAAACTATAATTTTATGTATGCATATTTTCATAAACAAACTAGTTTGGCCACTTTGGTGACTAACAAACTATATAACATAAGTGCACACACAAAACAGATGTCATAAGATTTTATGCATGTGAATACTTTAAACAATTTAGTTTGATCACTTTGGTGACTAACTACTATACACACATTAATCATATACATAAAACTAACATTAATGGATTTAACAATAAATCACTTAATGACCTAAATACCTTAAACAATCCAAAATAAAAGGAAGCTATTATAGCTCAATATAAATAATATTTGAATAAAGTACAACCCTAAAGGAGGTAACATACTGCACCTTCAACATTATATTCTACAGGTCGGCATTTCCATTGCTTCAACATCCAAATCCTTTTACTTAATCTATTTGTTTAAGAATGGAAATCACGACCTTCAATTGCTTAATCAGTTATCGTCATATGCCTTAATTAGACATATCTAGACAATTTGCACCAAAATATAGCCACTACTTATTTTATTCATTCAAAATAAGAACTAAATAGTAGCTATTATTAATAGGTTGAAACAATAATTGCATAAAGTAAATAAAGTGAACTCTAATGCAGTTCGTAACTAAGGTATCCAAACTTTTAAAGTTACTTAAGGGAAAATTGACATTATAATTAACTTTTGATTACCTGTCCGATCAGTGGAACTTTATGTATATCGTTGCCATTTTTCTCTAGTTAAAAATTTTTTTTATAGGCGTCCAGTAAATTGATTCTTCATCGGTTGTTACCACAATGTGCCTACGTCACTTGATAGCACCTTAGCTAGAAACTAGTTTCAAAATCATCTCATAAGAAAAGGAATATGGATAAGAAGTAAAATAACTTTCTTGCGAAGAGTTATATCGCATATTTGACTATAGCAGTTCATAGGGCGACATAGTCATATGTCTGTTTAATAATACATTCTTTCACGAAGATTATCAATTTAAATCTCAGGCTCGTGATACCACATGTAAGCATAAACTTTAATTCTACCAGGATCTTGAACATGATAATCTTACATGTAATCGTGTAGAAAAAATATACCTGAATCGTGAGTCATCATCTTTAAGCGGAAGCGTTAATCGGCAAATCGGTTTCTCGCCCCTTGCCCTAGCTTTCGTTACCGCCGACTTTAGGGATGGAAGAGAGGAAAAGCAGTAACCCTAATGGGTGGGGAGAGGACCAATTTATAGAGATTTTCATTTAATCCGGTACGTCCATCAAGTAACCAATCGGACGGATGAGATTTATTCATTAATTAAATATTAATTATGGGCCTTAACTTATTGGGCCACATTATATATAAGAAATAACTTACAATATGCTCAAAAGTATAAGAGTTAACCACATATGCTCTTCTACGTGATGGCTGATGGACTTTCAAATTTTCCTTACTTGGTTTGACCATAAAAACGTATAGTTGCTTTAGCTACATTTTTAGCAATTCATGCTACTTCAGATGAGTACACATACTTCTCACACTTGAATATGCATTTCATATGTTCTGCTCATCAAAAGAAGCACATCTCTTTCTTTTGCTCTCTATTTTACTGTAATCATGCTATTGGCGAAGTTTCACTGTATGATTTTGCTTTTTGTAACCAATGCAATAAGAATTCTGAACATCCCCCCTCCACACCCTAAGAAAGGGAAAAGAGAAATTAGTTTTTGTTCCTTCAAAAAGTAAAATATTCTTTACTCTATTATTCACGACACATCACTTTCTTTGTAGCAAAATGGGGGATAATGAGAAAAGAAGGTATTTTATATTTTTTCTTCAAAAAAATAATTTTAGTTTGCATCAACATGTCTACTGCTATAGGAAAATGTGCTGACCACTTTTCTTATTACTCAAACTATTTGATTCAAAATAAAATTAAATTGCTCTAGCTTGTTTCTTAAATACCTATAAAACAAAATTAATGTTCATTCTAAGCTGGATATACCTCACCTTGTGGGAATATACTGGGTTGTTGTTGTTGTTGTTGTTGTTGTTATCTAAGCTGGATATAAGACCCTTATAACACATAAGAAATGCATACAAAAGGCAGTTAATGTTCAGTTTCTCTTCAAAAGGTGCAAAGTAAAAGGAGTGTCTTTGAGAGTAGCGTCATGGAGTTTTCTCACAAACTCATAAAGAATTAAAGTTGCACCGGTTCTTCCTTTTACTTTCTTCTTAGTTACAAAGAGAATTAGATTTTGTATATCATTCTTTTTATGAGTTTCTCCAAGAGAATTCTAAGAAAACACCATCTCTTGGTTGAAAATAGGATAAGAGTGCGAGATGCTCTTTTCAACTCAAAAGATAATTTGTCATCAATTAACTTCCTTTTGTAAAAGCAATATGGTGCTTCAACTGTGAGAGAGATACCGTGAAAGAATGTCTACTTATTGTTTAATCATAAATACAGTCACGTGAATTCCATGATTTCAACCCGGCTGCTTAGTTGGCATTAAAATCCAAATTCAGCGCATTATAGTCATTTTGTATTAACATCACCCTTGGCTAATCTCCTACTCTTTAGGCTTTGCATCATAATGGATGTTTCTAATAATTTTCCTTTGGGTTCGTGGTGGGCTTGGAAGGAGGGACATGAGTAGGGGAGGAGAAGGACGACGAAGGGATGACTTTTGGTGTTGATTTTTCCAATCAACAAGTGCAAATAAACAAAATCGATCTTTAAGGAAAATGCGGGAATGAAGAAGAGGAATCTCATATTGAAAGTACAAAAAGTTATTGTGTGACGACCCGGCCCGTCGTCGCGGGAATTACCACCCCGTTGTGTTGCAATTTTATGTTTTATGATTTTATATCAGTGTTAGAGCCTATCGGGTGAGTTATGAGCGAATTGGATTGAAAATGAGGCATATAGCCTTTTTGAAGGAAACTTGAATAAGGAAAGTCAACCTGGAGTTGACTATTTTGTTAGAGGGCTCGGAATCGGATTCTGATGATTCGGTTAGTTCCGGGAGGTGATATATGACTTAGGAGAGCAATCGGAATTGAATTTGGAGGCCGGTGTAGAAATAGGCTTGAATTGGCTAAGGTTGAATTTTGGCGAAAATCGAACGGTAGGTGAGATTTTGATCCAGGAATCGGAATGGAATTCCGACAGTTGCAGTAGCTCCGTTAGGTGATTTTGGATGTGCCTGCAAAATTTCAGGTCATTCGGACATCGTTTAGTCGGGTTTTTGGTTGATTGTGTAATTCGGAATGTTTTAAGGAATTTAAGCCTGAATTCGATGTGAATTATGAGTTTTGATGTTGTTAGACGTGTTTTGAGGATTGGAGCAAGTTCGAATAAGGTATTAGGATGTGCTGGTGTGTTTTCGGATGGCTAAACGGGAGAAAAATGTGGAAAATTGCAGGGAAGTGTTCTGGTTCTGTTGTTTTCGCTCCTGCGGAAATGGGGGCGCAGGAGCGAGTCCGCAGAAGCGGACGAGGAGGCGCAGGAGCATTTGTCTTCGCAGAAGCGGAAACGTGTTCGCTGAGGCGGCGTCGCAGGAACGAAGGGTGGACCGCAGAAGCGGTCAAGAGGCGAAATGGGGAAGTCCGCAGAAGCGGGAGATTGATCGCATAGGCGAGTCCGCAGGAGCGGACTCTTGGTCTCAAAAGCGGAACATTCCGCAGGAGCGGAATTTTATCCGTAGAAGCGGACCCGCAGGAGCGGTCCGTGTATCGCAGGAGCGGAAATGGCCAAATAGGCCTGGGTGCACAGAAGCGACCAGTTGGTCCGCAGAAGCGAAAATCGCAGTGAGTTAAGTGTATCAGAAGTTAGAAAATTTCAGAAACATTTCACACATTTGGGTCTCGGCTTTAGAGGCGATTTGGGCGATTTTGAAGAGAAACTCAAGGGAAATCATCGGGTAATCAACTATGGACTTAAACTATGATTAGTATTGATAATATTATGCAATTATATCATGAAAATGGAGGAATTTGGGGTAATTTATGGAGGATTTAACCCTAGGCTTGAACTTTAGAAAATCAAGGTTTTGAATGGGCAAATGAAGTCCGAATTTGGTAAAATTGATATGCTTAGACTCGTATTGAGATGAGGGTTCCGAATATGTGACTTTCGTGATTTTTCGAGAAGCGTACCGAAAGTCGGGTTTTGACAACTTTGGGAATTTAGATGTAAATTGAGTTGTATTGATTGGGTGTCGTCCCATTGGCCTAATTTGTTATATTTCTACTGTATTTGATCGGATTCTACGCGTGCGGAGCTTGATTCTCATGGCAAGGGCATTGCGGAGTAGTCGTCGCACCGTATTGAGGTGAGTAATAGATGTGGGTGATGACCAGCGGGTTCGAAACCCCGGTATACCACTTTGTGACGCTGTATAGCGGCGAGACACGTACTCTCTTATGAGTGCGGGGTCGATTCTGATTGGGGACTATGGCTTAGTCCGACTTGTTGATATTGTATTGTGATATTGGCTACTTTTGAGTCGTTGAAACCCCCTGCTTGGGCGGTTGAGTATATATGTGGGCCGTGAGCCAGTTATTGGATCCCGCGAGGATCGTTATCATTGTCTATTCATATTGACATGCTAGTTACTACCAGTTCGTAGCTATTTCTGTTATCATGCTATTTCCAACCTCTGGAACTCGATATTACTGTTTTCCAACTGAAAATGATAAAAGAGTTTTCAAAAACCACTTTGGAGCCCGCGAGGCTGTAATTGCGTATTAGCTGACTGATAGTGGGTCGGGCTGCGCGCCGCAGCAGTATACATATTGGATCGAACTGCACGCCGCAGTGATATTGTGCTTGGGCTGTAGGAGCCCCTCCGGAGTCTGAACCCCCACAGTGAGCACGGGCACCCAAATTGGATCGGGCTACGCGCCGTAGCGGTAATATCATGCATTGCATTGCATTTAGCTACATCTGATAGCTGTTATACTGTTTATTGATACTTGTTGATACAAGTACAGTTGATAATGATTGTTGTGACAGGGTATTGATTACAGCTTTACATAGTGTTTTATTGCGGATTTCTTATCTGCGCTGTCTTACCCTTGTTTATTACCACTGAGTCTGGTAGTACTCATTTTACTCCCTGCACCTTGTGTGCAGATCCAGGTACCTCTCAGCAGTGATTCAGTAGCTGTGCGAGGCGACATCTGTGGGATATACGAGGTAGCTGCAGAGTCCGCAGGACCCGATATTCCTTCTTATTGTCTCTTGATTTGTATTGACTTTTCTTTCCGCACTTGGTATCTTGTAAACCTTTATACACACATGTTCAGTAGAGGCTCATGACTCTTGACCCTTCGGTCTATGGGAGTTGTTAAAATTTTGGGACTTGGTTCCCCGTTTTCAGTATATGTATCGCTGTTGCTTCGTGATTTGATAGGCTTAAATGGGCTAAAGAGAGCTTCTAGCTCCGTTATTGTTATTGATTGGTCAGGTTGGCTTAGCAATGTGCTGGGCGCCATCACGACCAGATTTGGGGTCGTGACAAGTTGGTATCAGAGCCTAGGTTTACTAGGCCTCATGAGTCTTGAGCCGGTTAGTAGAGTCTTGTGGATCGGTACGGGGACGCCTGTACTTATCCTCGGGAGGCTGCGAACCTTTAGGAAAACTTCACTTTTCTTGAACTCTATCGTGCGATCTTGTTGTTCTGAGAACTGAACTTCTATATTCTATTCTCTCGCAGATGGCGAGAACGCGAGCATCAGGACGAGGTGGACGACCTCCGTTGCCACCTGTTAGAGGCCATGGGCGCGGTCGTGCTAGAGGTAGAGGTAGGGCGGGTGAGGCAGTGCCAGCTGACCCGCCTGTTGTACCAGTTCAGGAGCAGCCCCCAGTGGTTGATGCTCCAGCAGCCCCAGTTCAGGGCCAGACTGTATCTATTGCTATTCCTGGTCTTCAGGAGACTCTTGCTCAGATATTATCAGTGTGTTCCGGTTTGGCTCAGGTAGTTTCAGCTACTGCTACTGCAGCGACATCTCAAACAGGGGGTGGTCAGCAGACCCCTGCAGCTCGCACACCTGACCCGGTTGTTTAGGGACTTCAGACGCTAGAGGCGGTCCCCGCTCAGGTAGTTGCACCGGTTATTCCTCTAGCTGCACCAGCTCCAGCTCCAGAGCATATGGTTCAGGCTATGCCCGACGACGAGCAGCGTCATCTTGAGAGATTTGGTAGACTTCAGCCACCCCATTTCAGTGGCGTGGAGGGCGAGGATGCCCAGGGTTTCTTGGATAAGTGTCAAAAGATGCTGCGTACGGCTGGTATTCTTGAGTCTAGCGGAGTTTCATTTACTACCTTTCAGTTCACTGGTCCCGCATTTGATTGGTGGGAAGAGTTTGAGAGGCGTAGGCATGCAGGAGCAGCACCTCTCACATGGCAGCAGTTCTCTACTCTCTTTCTAGAGAAATATGTACCTCAGTCTCGTCGCGAGGAGCTACGTCGCCAGTTTGAGTGGTTGGTTCAGGGCGACATGTCTGTGACCCAGTACGAGCTTAGATTCACACAGTTGGCTAGGCATGCCACATGGATGATCCCTACTGATAGGGAGAGGATCGGGAGGTTCATTGATGGCCTCAACTACTCTATCCGCATTCTTGTGACCAGAGAGCGAGTTCTGTCATCATCTTTTGAGCAAGTTATTGATATGGCACGCTCCATTGAGGCGGATCGTCACCGAGAGAGGGAGGAGCGGGAGGCCAAGAGGACTCATAGTTCTAGTAGTTTCAGTGGTGCTCCATCCAGGGGGCATTTTCAGCAGGGCAGAGGTCCCTCATCTAGACCTTCTCATTCAGGCCGCCCAGAGCAGAGCGGAGGTTCTTATGGTCGTGGTCGACAAGGGTTTCAGTAGGGTCAGTCATCACTTAGTGCCCTCCCAGCCCAGAGTGCAGCACCTACTTCTTTAACCCAGGGTTCTTCTGCGGCGAGGGGTTCCCTTCAGTCCCCTTCTCCAGCACCAGGTGCATGTTATGAGTGTGGTGAGTTTGGCCACATGAGGAGACAGTGCCCTTGACTCCGTAGGGACAGGACTCAGCAGAGGGACCAGCCCTCATCTTCAGCACCATCTCAGTCTAGTAGAGGTGGAGGTCAGTCTTCTCGTGGTCGCCCCGGAGGCGAAGAGAGATCCGGTGGAGGCCGAGGCACGGTTCTATGCACTTCACGACAGGCGTGACGCGGTTGCCTCCGATGCGGTGATTACGGGTATCATTTCACGTCCGTCACGAGAGATGCCTCCGTTCTATTTGATCCGGGGTCCACATATTCTTACGTGTCCTCTTATTTTGCACATTATTTGGGTGCGACTCGTGGTAGTCTTGATTTACTTGTTCATGTATCCACCCCCGTGGGTGATACGATTGTTGTGGATCATGTCCATAGATCCTGTGTTATATCTATTGGGGGTCTGGAGACCCAGGTAGATTTGTTATTGTTGGGGATAGTGGACTTTGATGTTATATTGGGTATGGATTGGTTGTCTCCGTACCATGCTATATTGGACTGTCATGCTAAGATACAGTTACGTTGGCCATTCCGGGTATTTCTCCGATTGAGTGGCGGGGTTCGACTGATTTCGTCCCTAGCCGTGTCATTTCGTTCTTAAAAGCTCAGGAAGATGGTTGAAAAAAGGTGTCTATCGTACTTGGCTTTTGTGAGAGATGTGGGAGCTGAGTCTCCTAGCATTGATTCTGTACCTGTTGTGAGGGACTTCCCAGATGTATTCCCCTCAGACCTGTCGGGCATGCCGCCGGACAGGGGATATTGATTTTGGCATTGACTTGGTGCCGGGCACTCGGCCCATATCCATTCCTCCTTATCGGATGGCACCAGCTGAGTTGAAAGAACTGAAAGAGCAGCTTCAAGAGCTTCTGGATAAGGGTTTCATCCGTCCTAGTGTGTCCCCGTGGGGTGCACCGGTGTTGTTTGTTAAAAAGAAAGATGGTTCCATGCGGATGTGTATTGATTATAGGCAATTGAACAAAGTAACGGTGAAGAACAAGTACCCTCTACCGCGCGTAGATGATTTGTTTGATCAGTTACAGGGTGCGAGGGTGTTTTCTAAGATTGATCTTCGTTCAGGCTATCATCAGCTGAAGATCAGGGACTCGGATATTATGAAGACTGCATTCAGGACCCGATATGGTCATTATGAGTTTCTTGTGATGTCTTTTGGGCTGACCAATGCCCCAGCAGCATTTATGCATCTGATGAACAGTGTGTTCAGGCCCTATTTGGATTCATTTGTGATTGTGTTCATTGATGACATTCTAGTCTACTCCCGTATTCAGGAGGAGCATGCTCAGCATTTGAGTATTGTGTTGCAGAGATTGAGGGAGGAGAAGCTATATGCTAAATTCTCCAAGTGCGAATTTTGGCTCGAGTCCGTAGCATTTCTGGGACATGTGGTGTCTCGTGATGGTATTCAGGTTGATCAAAAAAAGATAGAGGCGGTGCAGAGTTGGCCTAGACCGTCCTCAGCTACAGAGGTCATGAGTTTTCTTGGCTTTGCGGGGTATTATCGCCGGTTTGTTCAGGGATTTTCATCCATTGCTTGTTCATTGACTAAATTGACCTAGAAAGGTGCACCATTCGTGTGGTTGGATGAGTGCGAGAAGAGCTTTCAGAAGCTCAAGACAGCTTTGACCACAGCTCCAGTGTTAGTATTGCCATCAGCTTCAAGTTCATATACTATTTATTGTGATGCCTCGAGAGTGGGGATAGGTTGTGTGTTGATGCAGGAAGGTAAGGTAATTGCTTATGCTTCTCGGCAGTTGAAGCCACATGAGAAGAACTATCATGTTCATGATTTGGAGCTAGCCGCCATTGTTCATGCCTTGAAAATTTGGAGGCACTATTTGTACGGTGTGTCTTGCGAGGTGTATACCGACCATCGTAGCCTCCAGCATTTGTTCAAACAGAAAGACCTTAATTTGAGACAGCGGAGATGGCTTGAGTTGCTTAAGGATTATGACATTACTATTCTATATCATCCAGGGAAGGCCAATGTGGTGGCCGATGCTTTGAGCCGGAAGGCGGTCAGTATGGGGAGCTTGGCATATATTCCAGCTGAGGAGAGGCCATTTGCTTATGATGTTCAGGTGCTAGCCAATCGGCTAGTGAGATTAGATATTTCGGAGCCCAGCAGGGTATTGGCTTGTGTTGTATCTCGGTCATCTCTATATGATCGTATTCGTGAGCGCCGGTATGATGATCCACATTTGGCTGTCCTGAGGGACAGAGTTCAGCATGATGATGCTAGAGATGTCACCATTGATAGTGACGGCGTATTGAGGATGCAGGGCCGGATATGCGTGCCCAAGGTTGATGGCCTTCGTGAGTTGATTCTGGAGGAGGCCCATAGCTCGCGGTATTCTATCCATCTAGGAGCCGCGAAGATGTATCAAGATTTGAAACAGCACTATTGGTGGAGAAAGATGAAAATGGACATTGTCAGACATGTATCACGGTGCCTCAACTGTCACCAGGTTAAGTGCGAGCATCGGAGGCCCGGTGGCGTATTTCAGCGCATTGTTATTCCTAAGTGGAAATGGGAGAGAATCACTATGGACTCTGTTACTGGACTCCCTCGGACAGCGAGGAAGTTTGATTCTGTTTGGGTGATTGTGGATAGGCTGACCAAGTCTGCTCACTTCATTCCAGTTAGTACTACCTACTCATCGGCGCGGTTGGCAGCGATCTTTATTCGAGAGATTGTCCGGTTGCATGGAGTCCCAGTGTCTATCATATCCGACAGGGGTACTCAGTTCACTTCTCAGTTTTGGAGAGCATTTCAGCGAGAGATGGGTACGCGGGTTGAGTAGAGTACAGCATTTCACCCCCAGACAGACGGGCAGTCCTGAGCGTACTATTCAGATTCCGGAGGATATGTTGCGAGCTTGTGTGATTGACTTTGGTGGTTCGTGGGATGAGTTCCTACCACTTGCTGAGTTTGCCTACAACAACAGTTATCAGTCGAGTATTCAGATGGCCCCGTATGAGGCATTGTATGGCAGGCGGTGTAGATTCCCCGTGGGATGGTTTGAGCCTGGTGAGGTTAGATTGATAGGGACTGAGTTAGTCCAGGATGCTCTGGATAGAGCAAAGTTGATCCGGGAGAGGCTTCGTACAACACAGTCTCGTCAGAAGAGTTATGCGGACCGTAGAGTTCGAGAGTTGTCTTTCATGGTTGGTGACGGAGTATTGTTGAAGGTTTCACCTATGAAGGGTGTCATGAGGTTTGGGAAGAAAGGAAAGTTGAGTCCCAGGTACATTGGTCCTTTTGAGATACTTAGGAGAGTTGGAGAGGTGGCATATGAGTTGGCCTTGCCGCCCAGCTTATCCAGCGTTCATCCAGTATTCCACGTGTCTATGCTCCGGAAGTACATTGGAGATCCGTCTCATGTATTAGACTTCAGTACCATTCAGCTTGATGGTGATCTATCCTATGATGTGGAGCCTATTGCCATTTTGGGACGTCGGGTGAGAAAATTGAGGTCTAAGGAGATTGCATCAGTTAAGGTTCAGTGGAGAGGTCGACCCGTGGAGGAGGCCACTTGGGAGATCGAGCGGGAGATGCGGAGCAGGATATCCTCACTTGTTTGAGACTTCAGGTATGTTTCTTGACACGCTCGAGGACAAGCGTTTGCTTAAGAGGGGGAGAATGTGACGACCCGGCCCATCGTCGCGGGAATTACCACTCCGTTGTGTTGCAATTTCATGTTTTATGATTTTATATCAGTGTTAGAGTCTATCGGGTGAGTTAGGAGCGAATTGGATTGAAAATGAGGCATATAGCCGTTTTGAAGGAAACTTGAATAAAGAAAGTCAACCTGGAGTTGACTATTTAGTTAGAGGGCTCGGAATCGGATTCTGATGATTCGGTTAGTTCCGGAAGGTGACTTATGACTTAGGAGAGCAATCGGAATTGAATTTGGAGGCCCGGTGTAGAAATAGGCTTGAATTGGCTAAGATTGAATTTTGGCGAAAACCGAACGGTAGGTGAGATTTTGATCCGGGGGTCGGAATGGAATTCCGACAATTCCTGTAGCTCCGGTAAGTGATTTTGGATATGTCCGCAAAATTTCAGGTCATTCGGATGTCGTTTAGTCGGGTTTTTGGTTGATTGTGTAATTCGGAATGTTTTAAGGAATTTAAGCCTGAATTCGATGTGAATTATGAGTTTTGATGTTGTTAGACGTGTTTTGAGGATTGGAGCAAGTTCGAATAAGGTATTAGGATGTGCTGGTGTGTTTGGATGAGGTCCCGGGGGCCTCGGGGTGTTTTCGGATGGCTAAACGGGAGAAAAATGTGGAAAATTGCAGAGAAGTGTTCTGGTTCTGTTGTTTTCGCTCCTGCGGAAATGGGGGCGCAGGAGCGAGTCCGCAGAAGCGGACGAGGAGGCGCAGGAGCGTTTGTCTTTGCAGAAGCGGAAACGTGTTCGCTGAGGCGGCGTCGCAGGAACGATGGGTGGACCGCAGAAGCGGTCAAGAGGCGAAATGGAGAAGTCCGCAGAAGCGGGAGATTGATCGCATAGGCGAGTCCGCAGGAGCGGACTCTTGGTCGCAAAAGCGGAACATTCCGCAGGAGCGGAATTTTATCCGTAGAAGCGACCCGCAGGAGCGGTCCGTGTATCGCAGGAGCGGAAATGGCCAAATAGGCCTGGGTTCGCAGAAGCGACCAATTGGTCGCAGAAGCGGTTCCGCAGGGGCGGAAAATGGTCCGCAGAAGCGAAAATCGCAGTGAGTTAAGTGTATCAGAAGTTAGAAAATTTCAGAAACATTTCACACATTTGGGTCTCGGCTTTAGAGGCGATTTGGGCGATTTTGAAGAGAAACTCAAGGGAAATCATCGGGTAATCAACTATGGACTTAAACTATGATTAGTATTGATAATATTATGCAATTATATCATGAAAATGGAGGAATTTGGGGTAATTTATGAAGGATTTAGCCCGAGGCTTGAACTTTAGAAAATCAAGGTTTTGAATGGGCAAATGGAGTCCGAATTTGGTAAAATTGATATGCTTAGACTCGTATTGAGATGAGGGTTCCGAATATGTGACTTTCGTGATTTTTCGAGAAGCGTACCGAAAGTAGGGTTTTGACAACTTTGGGAATTTCGATGTAAATTGAGTTGTATTGATTGGGTGTCGTTCCATTGGCCTAATTTGTTGTATTTCTACTGTATTTGATCAGATTCTACGCGTGCAGAGCTTGATTCTCGTGGCAAGGGCATTGCGGAGTAGTCGTCGTGCTGTATTGAGGAGAGTAATAGATGTGGGTGATGACCAGCGGGTTCGAAACCCCGGTATACCACTTTGTGACGCTGTATAGCGGCGAGACACGTACTCTCTTATGAGTGCGGGGTCGATTGTGATTGGGGACTATGGCTTAGTCCGACTTGTTGATACTGTATTGTGATATTGGCTACTTTTGAGCCGTTGAAACCCCTTCTTGGGCGGTTGAGTATACATGTGGGCCGTGAGCCAGTTATTGGATCCCGTGAGGATCGTTATCATTATCTATTCATATTGACATGCTAGCTACTACCAGTTCGTAGTTATTTCTGTTATCATGCTATTTCCAACCTCTGGAACTCGATATTACTGTTTTCCAACTGAAAATGATAAAAGAGTTTTCAAAAACCACTTTGGAGCCCGCGAGGCTGTAATTGCGTGTTAGCTGACTGATAGTGGGTCGGGCTGCGCGCCGTTGTAGTATACATATTGGATCGGACTGCACGCCGCAGTGATATTGTGCTTGGGCTGTAGGAGCCCCTGTGGAGTCTGAAACCCCACGGTGAGCACGGGTACCCAAATTGGATCGGGCTACGCGCCGTAGCTGTCATTTCATGCATTGCATTGCATTTAGCTACACCTGCTAGCTGTTATACTTGTTGTTGATATTGTTGGCTATCTACTGTTGATATTGAACTGCTACAGGGTTTTGGTTATAGCTTTACATTGTGCTTTACTGTGGATTTCTTATCTATGATGTCTTACCCTTGTTTATTACCACTGAGTCTGGCAGTACTCATTTTACTCCCTGCACCTTGTGTGCAGATCCAGGTACCTCTCAGCAGTGATTCAGTAGCTGTGCGAGGCGACGTCTATGGGATATACGAGGTAGCTGCAGAGTCCGCAGGACCCGATATTCCTTCTTACTATCTCTTGATTTGTATTGACTTTTCTTTCCGCACTTGGTATCTTGTAAACCTTTATACACTCATGTTCAGTAGAGGCTCATGACTCTTGACCCTTCGGTATATGGGAGTTGTTATAATTTTGGGACTTGGTTCCCCGTTTTCAGTATATGTATCGCTGTTGCTTCGTGATTTGATAGGCTTAAATGGGCTAAAGAGAGCTTCTAGCTCCGTTATTGTTATTGATTGGTCAGGCTGGCTTAGCAATGTGCTGGGCGCCATCACGACCGGATTTGGGGTCGTGACATATTGTATTTCAGAAGGATATACAAATGTATGATGTAGATTTGGATGTTTCTATGAGCAGTAAGCCACAATATCCCTTTAGTTTCGAAAAGTTATGGCGACTGGAAACATTAAGTGGAAAATAGATTGTTACTTCTACTCTATGACGATGAGCCAGATGTTTTAACTACTTCTTTTGTTTTGGAAATTTCTTTTGTTAATGTAAACGATCTTATTAATTCTGGGGAAATCCCCCATGTACAAATAGTATACAAATGGATAAAGAGATCTAGGCTAACTAAAAAGTGAAATTTGGTGTATTTTTACTGGCTTTTTGGGGCTGCATTGAAATTGCTTCAACATGATTTTTTTTTAATGTTTGGATCTGGGTTTTAGGTGTCTTTTGGGGTTAGTTTTATATGTGTTCAGCCATAGGGATTATCCATCGTCGTATTAGCACAATTTTGCTACTTGAGCGGGTAAAAAAATGCTACAACCTTAAATGTTGGGCCCGGGCTTGCCCGGGCCAATCCCATCTAGTAATAGCAGAAGCATCTTTTCCACTCTCATTATACTTGAACAAAAGAAAGAATCATGAGGAATTATGCTAATGGATTTCTAAAATAATAAAGTGATTAATTAATTGTGCAAATCTCGTTTATGCAATACGGGCGTGGGGTAGAGCATCATTGGGGATCGTGACTTGGTCCGTCCCGCGTAATAATAATAATACCTAATTGTTAAAATGAATTGGACTAATTATCATGCTTGGGCTTCGTGCCGACTATTTGAATCCTTCAAGGATTGGTATCACTATTTTGATAACACTGTGCATATTTTATTCTAAATTTAAGGTTTCAAATGGTATTTTGCTATTCAGCATTCTTATAAGGTTATGAAAAACGTGAACAAGGTCTTAATAATATTTTAGCTGTGAGCTAATATGATATTGTTGCCCGTAGGGCTTTCTTGATTAATTGTTAGACTGATTGGGCCGAGGGCCATATGTTAGGGCATGACATTTCATGTGAGCATATGCATACACATGCATGGATCGGACTGCACGCCGCAGTGGTATACGGATCGGGCTGCGCGCCGCAGCAGCTGTGATTTTGATATTGTGCCTGGGCTGTAATAGCCCCTCCGGAGTCTGGACACCCCCAGTGAGCACGGGTACCCAAAAGGATCGGGCTACACGCCATAGCGGTCATATGCGTTGCATGGCATACATACATTGGTTTACGTGTACTACGTGGCATAACATTTTAGCACTCATACTTTACTGGCACATGTGCATTTGTTGCTTTATTGACCAGATCTTCTGGTATAAATTGTTAAGGAGTGCCTGAGCCCGAGAGGCTGATTTGAGTGCTGACTTGCACTGCTTGAGGTTGTATCCAGGTATTGGTATATTATTATGAAAGGTAGCTAAAAATTGAGAGTTCTAAATAATCTACTTACATATGCTGAAAAGGAATAAAATGATAGTGTTTTGAAATTTAATGATAGTTCTGTATTGTGTAACAAGAGATAGTGCCTTGCGTGGTTTCTTCCCTTCAGCATTATTTACTTTTATTACCGCTGAGTTGGAAGTACTCACACCCGACTCCCTGCACCTTGTGTGCAGATCCAGGTACATCACGGCAGGGCTGATTCTATTTCGGCTCGGGAGTGCTTTTGGACAGTCGAGGTAGCTGCCAGCGTTCGCAGGACCTGATTCTCCAGTTTGTCTGTATTTTGTTCTGATCATCCCACACTTGTGCACAGTTATATTCACTATTTACACTTTGTATACTCTGTAGAGGCTCATGACTCTTGACCCTTCGGTCTATGGGAGTTGGCACGTGTTGGGACTTGGTTCCCTGTTTTTAATATGTATCTATCACTGTTGAATTATTTCCGTATGCTTAAATTGGATAAAGTGAGCTTATGGCTCCGTGATTGTTGTTAATTGGTCCGGCTGGCCTAGCAGTGTGCTGGGCGCCATCACAACCGGATTTGGGGTCGTGACAAGTTGGTATCGAGCCTAGGTTTACTAGGCCTCATGAGTCTTGAGCCGGTTAGTAGAGTCTTGTGGATCGGTACGGGGACGCCTGTACTTATCCTCGGGATGCTGCGAACCTTTAGGAAACACTTCACATTTCTTGGAATTCTTATCGTGCGCACTTGATTCAGCTTGAGATATAATTTTTGAAATTCCTTCCACACGTCTGTGTATGCATCGAGTGCCCAGTAATAAGATTGCCTTATAGCTTGTGATTTCCCCGATCGAGGGGCGAGATATAATCTCCGTGAATTCATGTTGGGCCAGTCGGGAGGACTCGAGGCCAGATCCTTGTCTATGGTTTGAGCACCAAGGTACTAATTTCGCGAGCCGGTATTACGAAGTTTATACGATCGGTATTGATCTTTATTGTGATTTGATATGTAGCCCTAGCTATGGGCATGAGAAATATTTTCATCGCCTCTTAATTGGAAAGGTAAAGTGCCTTATGTGTAGTGGAACGAGTTCAAACTCGGGAAGACTAAAATGATTATGCTATGTGTATCCTGGTGGAAGGTATTGTGCTGAAATGCTAAATTGAGAAGAAGTAGAAGGGTTGATCCTCATGTGTAATTGAAAGGTATTTGATATGTGTTATGATTCGAGCAGATACAGCGCAAGTTCAAGTATAAATTGTGATAATATGATTCGTGTAGTATTGAGATTTAATGTTGTTGAAATACATTGTGATATCTTGTTGAGTTGTGGAAGTATTGTTAGAATGGTTTGGTGATTCTCTGGCAGGTGGATAGGCCAATTTACAAAGGAAACTCTGCCGAAATTTTTGGAAAATTTGGGACTTAGAAAAGATTGTCACCTAAAGAGTGGGCGTAACTGTTGTGTGTGAATGAATGCAAGAATTGCAAAAGAGTTAATATTTCTGATGATTCGAATCTCCGCCGAAGCTCGTAAATGACTTGAGTTTAATCTAACTAGAACTTTGTGGCATCATTTGAGTAAGAATGCTATGAGTAGCTAGAAGTGCCTTGATGTATGGCTCCGAGCCAAGTTGGGGAGGTTGTTATTGATTAACTGATTGCACTGTTGTGTGTTGTGTTGGCTCTGTCTCTAAGTATGTTGGGAAAATTCTAATAAAGGTTATAGTGCTTCGTGGATGTGAAGAAATACTAGGATGTTGTGAACTTATGTTGGTAAAGAATGTTCGGTGTATAGAAAAGAAAGATAGCTAATTGTATCTGTATGTAATCATGTTCCGCGGTGTCAGAGATCTAGCAGAGCACGAGTGGTTCTGTTCAATAAGACAGTTGAATTATAACTGAATAAGGGTGAATGATGCCCAAGAATGGTTTGCAATGTTCAAGATTTTGCTTGTAACAGTCAGGTGCCTTAAGATTGTGTATGTGGCTAAAGCTGGCGATTTCGTTAGAAAAGATCAAGGCTTGTGTTATATCATGTGAATGATGGGATTCTACGTATCCACATTGGGAAGTAATGATAACAATTTAAAAATTGCGGGAAGTTCATCAAAATAAAGTGTGGTGGAATGTGGTACTTCTGGGAACACTGAGAGAGTATTCAGTGGCCTATGGGTCTTAGACCGTGTGGTCTTGTGTACGAGTCTTGTGTGGTAAAAAGGGTTGAGGCATTGTCGTACTACAGTAAAGACTGATATGAAATTAGAGATGAATCAGAAAGGAAACCGGGTAAATGGAACAACTTGTTAATAAACCAGAATGGTATAAAAAGGAATACGATTGATTCCTGGTGTGTGGTTGAAGTAATGAGTCTTGCAGATATTGTGCAGCGAAGCTCTTGAATGCTGGCAGTTGTGTAACTTGATATGGGTATGAGGACTCAGTCCTGACAGTTAAACTTATGCAACGAATGGGAAGAAATAGTTCGTGATGTGTTTTATCATGGTTTGAAGATGAGTATATTCTTGTCGGTATGCGAAGCGTGGAATGTGTAATGAGTTTTCTTCTATATGGGATCACGAAAGTCCTTGACTAGTTGAGTGCGCCGATGTTGAGGCGGAGGAAAAGGATATGAATTTCCATGTTGTCCTAGTGTGATATGGTATACACGATGTGTTATGGAAAGTTGATAATGGTATATTCTAGGTTTTGAGATCAGGTTCATAATATATGGGAAGTCAATAAAATTATTGAGCAGCGCGGACAGCTGCAGGTGAATTAAGAATCGATCTTTCTGATAATTTAAGAAAATGGTACTACTATTCTCGTAATTTGGCAGGGAATATTTTCCAAAAGCGGCTAGGTAATATAAACTGATAATATTTAATGGTGTGGTGGTATCCTCTTGTTGGATTGACATTGATGATTGAGTTGTAAATGGCATAAGGAAATTTCTGAATGGCTTTCGTGGTATGAATGGACGCCTGATGTGCGTTATGTATTCGTACGGTGGAATACGGAACCAGACATAGTGATTCATGTGTTGTATATGTGTAGGAGACTTGAAGTTCTCGTTAATTCGCCTATGCAGTGGTTGTATATCGTGTGCATCGGCACCGTTTTGTGATTATTGGAGATCGTAAGCCCTAGAGGCTCTC